>OY284470.1:11988224-12476786 GCA_958336335.1 Dilophus febrilis | reverse complement strand
GTTCGCATTAGTTTCTCCGGTGCGATTTTATATTGACTAGCAACTAATTTGTGTACGGCATTATCATCTTCTAAAAACATTTTCATACGTATGAATGGTTCACGTCCCTTTTGCGTTAACATATGCCATGGTTTTGGACGTGCCAATAAATCGCTAACCGATCCTTGTGATAATCCCAATACGGATTCACCAAATAATCGTTGACTTATTGAATATTGTGATAAGGCTTCCTTAACCCTACGTACAATATCTTCTGTATTTAAATTATTAAACATATCAAATTGTTGTTGGGTTATCGGTGGTAAAACGGCTTTAAGCGGACGCTGTTGATTGCTGTGATGCGATGATACCGGTGATTGTGATATCAATGAATTGGTTATGGATGCCATACGTTGTAAAGGGCTGGCAGCCGATGAAAAATCATCGGTTGGTGTCATTGCCGGTGGTAATATTGTATTACCCAAGGGGCTTGGTGCACTTGACGATGGGGTTTGTGAAGCTGGTGGTTGTTGCAGCATCATCGATGAACCTGGTTCCTGTTTTGGTCGTACCAAACTAAATGCACTTCCATTTGAATTATTGCCGCTAATACAATTTTGCATGCCTCCAATGCCATTACCACCAATACCGCTATTATTATTACCACAACCACCACCGCTACTAGACGATGATGAATGTCGTAAATCCATATCGGTACTGTCTTTACTGTGTCCATCATCTAATAATAATGAATTGTTTGGTGTCGATGATTGTTGTCCATTCATTTTCATATGATGTTGTTGTTGCTGTTGTTCTTTTTTCACAGATAAATCTTGTACGGCTGTAGCTGCAGCCACATCATTTAACGCTTGATGTTGTAGTGCAATAAGACTTTGTAAATTTGGTATATTCGGAAAACTTGGTATATCGCCGGGCACAGTTCCAGTTGTTTGTTGAATTTTAATCATTTCACGCTGATACGCTTCAACGGCTAAACGTAAATGGTGCTCGTTCATTAGAGCCATTGGTGGCATTCCACCACTGTTAAAAATGTACGGAATAAAATCACTAAATTAATTCTAGCATATTCTGTTTGTCCATATTTTAAAATGTATTTCATATTACAATAACGAAAACCAAAAAAAAATTACCTATTTGAATATCCATCATGTGACGATCCACTACCAACACCACCACCACTTCCACCGGTTAATATTCCACTTGTTTGACCCGACATTAATTTAACTAATTCTTCTTGATAAATTCGGTTAACTTTATCATGTGCTATATCATCATTATCGTATTTTTTCAATCGACGACTTTGTGAATCTTTCGCCGATTGTGAAAACGGTGATGTACAATGCATTTGTGACGACACTGAATCATCATCATTTATACTATGGGCATCATCTGATTGAGATAATTGTTTAAGTTGATGCTGTTGTTGTTGTTGTTGCTGCTGATGCTGTTGTTGTTGCTGCTGTTGCTGCTGTTGTTGTTGTGTGTGTGATGATGGTTTTAACATATTTGATGCTTCTGTTAGTATATGAGCAATACGATCATCTGTGATACATTCATCACCACGTCCAAATGATGGCATTCCAGAATCTGTTTTACCTGAAAGTAGCGAATATCTGTATAAAAAAATTTACAGGGTGTCTTTCAACACCCATTTTGGGGGACCTATGAAGAGACTTTTACTTTCAATTATAGAACGCAGTGACATAAGATCAGTTTTAAAAACATCAAGAAAATCCACAATACTTTATAATATATTCATTTGTCATTTATATATAGAAATATTTAGTAAAATATTATTAAATTTTATTACTGTATATATACATTCAACTAAGATAATTTTTCATCATCGAGGTTAATCGCATTTATTAAATCAACATAATTAAAATGTTTTTTAATATTTAGAAATATATAGGAATAAATTGACGAGACGAATTCAACAAACGACGCGATTATAATAAATATAAATATCAAAGTAATTGTATTTTTTATTAACAACCGAAAAATCATAATCTTTATATAATACAATAGTATTATAAAACGAATATATTTCTATATCATTGCCAAAATTTAATATCTATATAGAATCACTATATATTATATATATATATATATATATATTGTATACTATTAAAATTCATTCAAGCATGATTGTGAAAATCTAAATTTGAAAATTTTAATGACGGATATTAATAAAATATAGATGATAAAAGGTATTGCTCTATCATATATATACATTTACATACAAATACCTTATGTAACTGTATGTAAAATATTCATGTATATTATATTAAATTAAATCGAAGGTGTTGATCAATCAATGGATTCTATACTACGTATATATCTATCGCATATACACATAACACATTATTACACATAAATATTTCAATGATTTCACCAATCAAAACCAAGAGTTTTTTTGAATTAATATGTATATATAGTATTATTAAAATTATTACAAATGTAAGACGATATATAAATTTTCCATTTTAAACTTATTATTCGTTTTGGTTTGGTTTGATATTTGTTGAGACTGTCTCTTGAATAATAAAAACAAATTCGTATATACAGAAAATTTGTGATATGAGTCATTAATTTTAGTGTGAAGGCGTTTAAGCATAACCATTTTATTTATTTATATAACTTGATATATGCATATAGAGTTTAAATAGGTATTTTTTTTATATATATAGAATAAAGAGTTATAAAAATAACAAAAAAAAAAATCAAAATTTTGTGTGTTTTTTTTTTTTGATTAATATTTATATATAATATAGCTAAATACAAAATCACGATTATTTGTTATATCATTTAATGTTTTTCTACTATTGTTGATAAATGCGCTAAAACAAAATAATATAAAAATTGAAACTATTTTGTCAAATAGAATATATATTCATTTTTGTTTATACCACTTAAAACTTAAGGTTTAGGATTTGGAAACGTTTTATTAGCCCTTATATTTTCTTTAAAATTCGTACTTATATAGTTACAGAACAAAAAATTTAAAAAAGTTATGTAATTAAAACTGTATTAGAAATAATTCTGCAAATTCGACCATTCTGTAAAGTGTGGTAATATACTTAACCAAACGAAAAATGTTTACATTTTTATATATAATATATATATTTTTCAAAACCAAAGGAAAAATGTTTTTTTTATAATTTATAAACAAATTTCAAAAAAATACATAATATTGCTTTCTGATTGGATGAATGATTAATTGAAATTTATAAATATGTAATAATTTCTATATATGTAAGTATATTAAGTGAACGTACATATACGATTTTGCTATATGCATGCATACACATAAATGAATACCAAATATTGAATTTTAAATTGCCATCAGTTTTATCGCATATTTATTTATACATCCCACTCTATATATATACATATAGTCAAGTAAAATATTACAGATAGATAGATAGATAGATAGATAGATACATGTAAACAATTTTAAATATTATTTTAAAGTAGCAATAATATATTTTGTTATGATGTTAAATGTCAAATTAATTTGCATATTTACATATTTTGTCTATATATAGTATATGTTATATACTATAAAATATTTATCTATATAAAAAAATTACAATTCATAGATACACCTCTATAATATATGTACAATAAAATTTCATTTTCTTGTAAAAAATTACTATTATTTTGTATTTTTATTTCAAATCAAATTATTATTATATATATATATATATATATATATATAAAGTCAAATGATTTGGCTTATCTCTTATTCATATATTATATAAATACAATTTATAATACATGTAAATAATCTTAAAAATGTTAGGTTATATGAAATGGTGTGATATATTAGATAAAAATAATAAATTTATTAGATATACCCCGTATAAAATGCATATATACAAATATTGTATATAATAAACGTGATGTAAATTAAATTTATTAAAATAATATATTCGAAAAATGCAATATGAAGATTAATGATTTTGCAATTGAGTTGCCATATTTTTATATACATATTTAAATATACCATCTATCTCTATAAATATTTCTATTTAACATTCAATACATAAATAGTATATAAAATGTATAATAGATTTATTGATAAAATAAATGCGTGATAGTATAAAATTTGCTATTTATATTAATTTTCTTAAAGATTTTCTAAATTTAAATTGCACCATTAACAGTTTTTGATATTATATTTATATATACTAACAGTTAGGGCTAACTAAAAATCATATGGATTTAATGCTTGTAGCCCTATTTATGTTCCAGACAAGGAACTTTTCAGCCCACCTGATATATATAATAGTTCTAATTTTATTTATTTTTTTTTGCCATAATTTCTTTAATAATAATTTATCTTATTTATATCAAAACATTTGAATAGATTCGATTGTACTACGCGTATAACGAACAAACCAATGAACGAAAGACCATAATTATTATATGATGTTATAAATATATTGGATTTATAATATATATATATATATATATGTTTATATATATCTATAAAAAAGAATTGTATTAGATTTGTATACAAGAACACACGAAAATCTTCTATCAAACAATAAATGAAAAAACATGCGAATATTTTATATAACAACTTTATAAAATTGAATGAATACATATAACCAAATAAAAATATGTATTAAGATATACCAGATACACGAAAAATAAATGGAAAAATTGAATTCATATATGATATATATACACATATTATTGTAATACAGAGCAACAGGCAAAATATCAATCAAATTAAATTCTTCTGACTCACGCGACATAAAAAACAAATTATATATTAGGATATATACAATTCACATATATAATCATTCAGTTGTTTTGTTATATAAGTATATGAGTATATCTGCAGGTTTAGCTGGAATTTACAAATATATAATGATATTTTCATTTTTGCATGAATCTGATTATTTTCCGGTAGCATCATCATATATTAACTAATCATTCTTATAGCATGAACACATTTTTATTATAATCTAACAATATATATATATAGAAAATGATGTCTAAATTTGTATTCTATATATTATATAATTATATTCTCTATATCTTCTGATCAGAAAATAAAATCACAAAATAATAATAATCATATTATTTGAAAGACGATATATTATATTTATACTAAAATCTATAAGGTTTCTTTTTTCTTATTATTTGCTGTATTCAGCATAAATTTTGTGTGTGTTTTTTTTTTAATTTCTATATCGTTGTTTTATTTAATAAAATTATAATTGCTATTATTTTTATGATTATTAATATTATTTTTATTATAATATATTATATATTAAAAATAATTTGAGAACATTCGTTTTATTTTTTTTTATCAAAATAGGGGAGACAAAATACAAAGTAACCCACAACTCAATAATATATATCTTATATAACAAAAAATATATAATAACGATGATTATTCTTATTTATATACATATATTTATAGAGTCCGCATTCAAATATAAGAAAAGAAATAAATTTGTTGGATGTCAATCATAATTTATTAAGTATAGAATATAATTTTGATTGTTAAGTTTCATTTTTAATCAAAGACTTTTAAGAACATTTTGATTGATTTTTCATTTAAATCAAAATATATATATGTAAAAAATTTAATTTTAATAAAATTATACTTCTATATATAATATATAAATTAGTGTTTGATTTTAATTGACACTTTATTAAATATTTTATCATTCGTTATTTTTATATATATATATATTTATACTTTATAGTTAGGTACGCATCCATCACAAATCTATATATATATATATATATTTATAAATATATAGGTAAATGAAATGATTATAAAAATTGTTTTTTATTATTTAAATAGAATATTCATATAATTTTACGATTACGTGTTGATAAAACACTATACTATATATATATATTTTATGGTTCAAACACGCATATCAATTAATTCATGAATAATGTAATGTATATAAACAGCAGATAAGTATATATTGGTGTAAATAATATCAAAGTTCTATATTTATTTATTTTTTTTCTCGCATAGAATATATAAATAATTCATTTGATTTACCTTTTCAATAAAATATATATATGCATTTAATCGATTTAATAAATATGAATAAAAAAAGTATAAAAAACCCGTACACACAATATAAAAAAATATGAAATTTTATCAATATTTAACAAATAGAATTATTAATTCATTTTGAATGCATTTTAAAAATAGTATTCATAATATTAGTATAATAATGCCATATGACAAAATTCAATTGTTATATATCCACATCACTTGTGGGTCAATAACTGTCTATAGATGAACTAATTCTGAAGGATATTTCAGTATTTTCATCTGTGATTCATTCACACATGTGACACATGTGATTCAAATTCATTTTCTACTACATGAAAAATAACGATAATTATTGCGATTATAAATTAAAGAGCATTTAATAAATATGTTAAAATTTTATCGAAATAAATACTAAATTGAACATTTACGACCACACAATTGTTTCCACTTACTATATATAGAGTTTCCGAATAAATATAGAAAAATAGTTGAAAGTTTTTATTTTATAATATATTTACAATAAATATATATAGCAATACAATTACAACTGTGTAAAAAAGGACTGTTAGTGGTCGTCGTATTCTGTTCAAATTTGTTTAATACTTAACTTTTGAATATCCTTATCCTTATATACATATATATATATATACCATATATAAATAAATATAAATAAATACATAATTTATGTAAGTTGTTGTTTGTGAAATAGAAAATTGTATAAAATTTTAAAGTATATCCATCCATTTAGGTGGGATATTATAGGCATAAAATACTAATATATTATTATATAAGTACAATCAGACGAAGAATCAGACAATATATAGACTGATAAAGTACGGATGATGATGATGATGATGATTATATCCTTATGTAGTATGACACAATGATTATGAAGAAAAAGGAAGAAATAAAATGGAATAGGTTAAGGTTAAATAAATATATATCCGCAAATAAATATATATATATATATATATTTAATATATAAATTGTTAAAATAATTTCTATAGTCATATAGAAAATATTTATATATAGACATTCATTTATGTACGGAGTCGAGAAAACGTTATAGTGTGTACTGTATACATATTATAATTATATATATATATATAAATGTGAATGAATATAAAGGACGAAAAATTATCTACATAATATATAGAATTTTCCAAGTAAACATTGTTAAAATTTTGGTGAATTTATATATATATATGGAAACAATATATAACAATGCAATAAAGGGAAAGGTTCGAGTTATAAGGTTAAGAGGTTTTTATATTTTTTACCGTTTTTTTTGGTTTTGGTCAAGTGACATTGCCTTTTTGTTGACTCATTATTATATATATATATATATATATATATATTTATATAGTTGTCGTTTTGGTCCAAAATGTTGACAATATATAAACATTATATATATATGTGGATGTTCATTATGTATAAAATTTTCTCTTCAAAATGTTCTTAATATGAGATTTTATACGTATATATATATTCATATTGCTATATATACGAAAAATTTTCAATGTACATAAATACATAACACACATAAATGAAGTGAATTACAAAAGGGTTAATATTTTATATAGATATATTGTTATATGAAGATGTGGAAAACTTTAACAATATATAACGGTCGGTATATATATATTTAGAAAATGACAATAAAATGTGTTAAAGACCAAAGGGTTAAATATATATATAAAATAGATCATATATGAGTTAATTGTTTGATAATGCAACAAATTTATATCTATATTAACATTTTGTTGAATGATGTCATTATTTTATAAATGTAAATGAATTGATTAAAATTATTTATGCATATATAAAACCATATACAAATACACGAATTTTTAATTATAAACATTCATATTTATTGAAAATCATCTAATTTGTTATTGAACACAAAAATGGCAAAAAATACTTTGCTTTACATTTGATACCAAAAACAAATTTAGGAATCTCCCATAAAAATAATTTAATTCTATACACATATATAATTAAGAAAACGCATATACACCTATATCTAAAGATAAACTATTAAGAAAATGAACGAATATATATATATATGGGTAAATCAATTCTATATGCTTGCAAAAATTCTATCTTTATCTATACACCAATAAAAAAATTTATTTATTTGGCATTAATCCAATAATTTAATAGTACATTTTATAATGTTATATTATTTAGTATTTTCGAATATATCTCGCTTTATTTAATATATATCAAATAATTTTAAGGTGTAATTAAAAGTTGAGACGATCAGTAGACGAATTTATGCCAATAAAATAAGTAAAAACAAAATATGTAAAAATATATATATATATATATATATATTGTATATAGAAAAATCATTTGATCTTCTGAAGGCGTATGCGTTCACTCTCTATAAGATTTGATAGACATAAAATTTAAGCATCAGAAATAATTTATTATTCTTGTTTTTCTTTTTTTTTTTTAAATAAAATTCTATTTGAAAAATAAAAAAACCCCCCAACATATGAAGTACAAAAAAAAAGTAATTAATAATAAAATATAATAACTTTTATATGGATTGAATTGCAATTTTGAAATAATAACAAAAAAATACATATTTTTTTAATAATCGCCCCTTCTGATATCATAATATGTAGTTTTTTTTATTTTGAAATTAAATTAATTCTTTTGAATCCTATCAAAAACAAAAAACACCATCGACATATGATTTTAACAATAAAATGAATAAATAGAAGTATTGAAAATTTGGTTTCTGTTTTTTTTAACTCTCTATTTGAATTATTAATTGATAAAAATAATAAAAATTATTTCCTTTTATAATTTATTATTTGTACCAATTCATTAAAGATATATATTTTACCGCATTTTATTTATATCCTGATACATATGCACACATATACGTTAATTTTTCACCTCAATGATTTTTCATACACGCGTATTAAATTGAATCAATAAGTATATGTATGATTTTATGCGACATTAATATATAAATAATACTTTTATTTGAAGTATTATATTTGAAACTTAGGTATGCATATATTATTATTTTGTGTGATATATGAAAAAGTGTAACAACACCACCGTCAAAGTTTAATTTAATTGGGAATTCTTATAAAATTGATCAAGATCAAAGGGTTTTTATATACACATTTGTATTGTATATATACCCATGTAATACACAGTGAAACCTGTCTAAATTGGTTAGTCGCGCGATCCACCAAAACTAGTTAAATTAGACAGGCTAAATATGTATAAGGAAAATATGGAAAAAGAAGAATATGGGGAAAAAAATTAATTTTTTGGAATCGTTTGTTTTCGAACAAGTATATCGTATGATTGCTCTTGTGTTATGTTTGTTTCTATATCTGAATGAAAATTTATGATTCATATATACGCATATATGTCTGAATGCCATATACCATATATATACATCTAGAGATGTATATATATGGTTCAAAGGTAAAAATAGAAATAAGAATCAGATACATGGAGCAATTATACAAATCCGCAAATGTATAAAATAGATCAACATAAGGTGGAGATGAACTTATACAGATGGTAAATTTATCAAGTTTTACTGTATTTACACGTATACTTGGTTAATGTTAATATTTATTTATGCATGAATATTTTTGTATATTATATAATTTATAGTATGCATGACAAATACATGACAAATTGGCGTAATTCTATTTTAGAAGGAAAACTTTACTTTATTATTACTATAATAAACTTCTAAAATTTAATGTTGAATTCACACATCAATAATAATTTTTTAATGAAGAATGACTTTTATTGTCAATATAATTTGTGCAGTTCATAATATAGAAAAATAAATTTAAACTATATTTAAACAATTATTGCTGCGTTAACAATAAAATAAAATATAATGGCATGGAAAACATTTTATAAGAAACGGAAACAAGTTTTCCCATTTAATATGGGTTTTTTGTTTTAATTAACCAGGAAAATGTTCCATTTTTAGGTATGGAAAAAGTTTACATTTGGTACCAACCAAATGATATATAATAGAGGAATAACAATGTATCAACAGAAAAAATTTCTCAATACTAATACAATTAAATATAATATTTATTTATATAAAATTAAGTGATGTATTTAAAATAAATAAATGATGAATAATACATTACTTAAAATATTTATATTTATAAATGATGCGATAATAAAAAATTGTGAATATTGTTCCTTTCGGGTGTGATAAATTTATCGAGAATTAAGAGCAACTTTTTAAAATTATAACTATAAAATTTATACCCAGGGATGAACGACATCGTACAATACCAAATTATTTCATATTACATCGCATCAGATATTAAGATTAAATATACATATATATATATATATATAATAATATGCGCGTAATACATAAATTAATTTAATTTAATTACCTATATAAATTTAAGGATTTATTTAAACAAAATTATTTTTAAATACAATATATATATATATATCATATAGATGAAACAAACAATAATATGAACATCAATAACGCATAACAAAAATTATCATCAGTGAATAGTAGATTTTGTTGATATTTATTTATATATATTTAATTTGTATAAAAATACATTTATTGCAATAATAATAAATATTAATATTATAGATATATTATAGAGAGTATGCGAGACAATCAGAATTTGCGTGTAAAAGCAATTTGGATGTTATCCAAAAACAGTAATGAATTATATTTTTTTTTTCATATATGAATGTTTTGTATTTTATGTGAATACATTTTTTGTTTTTTTTTATTACAAAAAATAAATATAATTAATAAAAATGATTTTTAATAAATAAAATGAAACTATCATCATATTGTCATATGATATTTTTTTTGGTTCGCATATCTATATACCAGCAGCCCAATTCTATACGATATGTAAACTCATTTTATAACAGGACGATAAATGCAAAGGAGAAGGAAGTGTTTTTTGTTTTTGAACAGACACAAATCTGAAAATTTGAAAACTTGTAAAAAAAAGTCACTATAAAAATATTAAAAGTTATAAATTCACTTTCCCATTATCCCGGGTTATCGACTGATTAGATGTTTGAAAATTACCATAGAGTTCTAAAAATTTCAATAGAGAATCTCAAAAGTAATGTCAAAAGTATAAAATTTGGAAAAATCGATTAATACCAGTAAAACTATCTACAGTTATTCAAAAATACATTGATTTTTAAAATTAAATTGGCCGTCAACACACAACAGGTAAAGACTGTCTGTCTATACGTATCTTGCGTGTAAAATATTGATATAGTTGATTATATACATTAAGATGTTTTCTTTTTGTATATTGAATATATACGATGACATTTTTTCGAATTGTTAACAAAATTAATTTTTATAAAAAATAAAACGATTTAAAATTAAATTTACATTTAAACATTTTTTCAAATATCATTAATGTTTATGTGTTTGTTTGGGAGGTTTTTCACTGGTGCCTGGTTCATTTTCGATTATTATATTATATTGTAAAAATTAATTAAATTTTATGATCACATAAAAAAATATAATTTTCATTAATTAACGAAATAACAACAAATTTTTTTTTTTTTAAATAGACACAAAGACAGGAAATTTTTGTTTTCTTATTTTGTATTTTACTGCTTTTGGAAATTTGTAACTATATATATATATACGATTAAATTTGTAATGATTTATATATATCCTTGATTTAAATTAATTTTATGTTTAAATATATAGAATCATATCAATTTTATTGATTGTATGTTATTATCATTCAGTTTGTTTTTTGTTTTTTTATTTTTAATTTAATATAATTATTTTATAATTCGCATTCAGAATATAAATAGTTACTTATATATACGTTTTATGAAAACCAAAATTATAGAATTACGAATGAGTGCAATTTATATAAACTCCATAAAATCGGATTTAAAAAATGGATACATTTATAATGAAAGAAAATTTAGGTTAGTAACCTTGATAAAATAAAATAAAAAATATTTTTAATTTTAAAATTATACCAATAAATAAAACAATAAACAAAACCGAACATATCACTTTTAAAAATATTTATTTAATAAATGTAAACGTTATACATATATAATAAGCGTATATATATAAATAATAACATATACTTTTATATATTTATAAAAAATGTTGTGAATATTTTATTGATAAAATGTTTATGCAAATTTAATTTAAAATTAAATTAAAAAAAAACAACTGTCTGGTATTGTTATATATATATATATATATATATATAATTCATGAATTACATTTTTTCCTAGTTTTTTTTTCAAGGCTAATATATTATTAACGACAAATTAAAACCTGTGCGAGAATCAAAAGGTTAGTATTTAAAAAACGGAAGGAATTTAAGGAAAATATATATTCTATATAGTGTTTTGTGAATGAAGTGTTAAGAAATGGTTTCCAGGAAGAAAACATATAATATTTGTTTAAAAAATATAAATATAATCATTCGAAAATTGTTATATCAATAAACCAAACAGTTGTTACATTTTGGAAATTGAAAATCTTAACCTTAGGTTGAGTGAAATGAGAACGGTCAAGAATGCAATGAACTCAAATTTACTTACAATTTCTATGGTCAGGTAACAAAGTTGAAACTCTGTCAAATTATGAAAACTCTTCGATATAAGAATGAAGATTCCAAATTCCATAGACAAAGAACATAAAAAAAAGATAGAATTCATTTATAATATTATTCGCGCAGGCATATATACATATATAAAAAATTATTATTGATTTTAAAGGTATATTTCAATAACTATAATTTTTCCTATTCTATAAATACTTTAATTTTATAGAAATATATTCAAACTAAAAACGTAATAAATTTATCGAGTAATAATAATAATAATGTCTAAAATTTACATGTACTCTTATATATCCCTATATAATTTTGTCATTTATACAATATGTAATATACATAATTACGTGTAATTTATGCATAAAAGTAAATAAATATACATTAGCAACAATGATCGATTAAATTTAATTGCCAAACATATATATAAATATGTACAATCTATAGGCTATATAACATAAACTATATGTATATAGGTACTATATGTATAGGTATATTAAATAAATTTATACTTATGTTAGCGAATGGAATTGTTAATTTATATTCCGCAGAATATATTATAATATATATGTATAATAGTATCGAAGACTTTTAATATATTTATATATATTAATATAGTGTATATATTGTCAAATACACAATACACGAAACCCCATACTTTTTTTTATAACCCATATAAGTTAAATTATATATATATAGAGAAAAATGAAATGAAAAATCGAATTTATATTATTATTATTATTATTGTCATAATATTATTATTATTTTATATAAATGTACATGTTTTAAAAATTAAAATATATGTATATTTATTGAATAAATTATGTACAGCGCATTATGCAAAAAACCAATTTTATTATTTTATAGAATTCTCTATCTAGATCTGTAATTTTTTCATTTGACTTTTCTTGACTTTTCAATAAACCAAAACAGAAAGAATTAATTCTATTAGTGTCTAAATACTGTAAAACAATTGTTTATTCAGATATATAAAATGTTTGATTTTCATTCCAATAAGTATGTGTACAATTAGGTGTGTTATTTTTTTTAATATAATATTATATTGATATATATACATAAAAAAAAATTCTGTAAAAATTACCCCAAATACGATACGTTGATGAAAGCGGGGTTCGATTTTTCTATATAATATAAAACTATGAAGATATATATAAAGAAAATATTTGATAGAGTTGTAAAAGTATTCAGGAATTTTACAGGTATTAAAAATAAAATAGTGATATTATGAAAAATGAAACAGTGCGAGTATAATAAAATATATTTTCGATTTATAAGAAATTTTTTTTGAGGTATTGGTTATTTTAATGAATGGCACATTCCCAGTGCCGTGCGGATTGATGCCAAAATTATTTCAAAACATGAAGATTCTTTAATTGAACATTTATATATAATCAAAGTGCTTTTTGATCGTGAAACATTTTCTTGTTTGTTTGCAATTTCATAGAGATCCTAATATGTGATTAATTTTTTGACAGGGTGGTTTGGTATATACATAAATCATATATCTATTTTTATAATAATATAAATTTATTCATATTGAATTAAAAATATATTTCAGTCAATTATATATGTATATATATTAATATTTGCCAATGTATATATTATGTGGAATAAATATTTTTTTTGAATAGCATTTACCATTACCACATGTATACGACGAACGGTGGCATTTATATTTGTTAAAATATCCAATATATTTATTTATGCAAATAGGTATAAATATGTCAGAACGATTTTTGTTGATTAGTTATTTTATCGTGAATATATACGATAAATTTTTTATAAATTATAGATTGAAAATATAGAGGGTATATTTCAAAGATCGTAAGAATATGATTATTATTTTTTTTGTATGTGCGTAACAATAACTATAAATATACAATATACATATACTAGATATGCGGTGCGGTGGTGCTTATTATAGATTATTTATTGTAACATTATAAATAAATATATAAGTTCACCCTCTAACAAAAAAAAATTCATTGCGTTTTATATACCAGTATATAACAACAAAAATCTTTTTTAACTTTTTTTTAAACAAGAGAAAAATAGTTTGAAATAAATATATTTATATTTTGTTTTTAATTTATATTTATATTTGTATATATAAATATCAATATGCAAAATAAACTAAAAACAAATAAATAAAAAAAAAAAACCAAAGTGGTGGTGAATATATTTAATGGAAATATGTATTTTTTTAAGGGAAAGGAATCGCACAAAACCAAATAAAAAAAGGTGTAGATAAAATATTTATTTAAATATATATATAGAAACATTTTTTTATATGTAAATTAAGTGTATGTAATAATAATAATAATAATATTATTGGAAAATTTTATTGAAGAAATAAAAAAAAATACACACAAAAGAAATATAAAGAAATAAATTTTCCAAATGAAATCGATTAAACAGGGTGAATAAATTATTTGATAAAAAAAATTGAGTATTTATTGTGTATTTACAAAAAAAAAACTTTTATTCTATTTTATTTGACGATATGCAAATGATTTTTCAGACCAAAAACAAATAAAGAAATATTTATCGCCACCGACAACTACATTAACTATATAATATCATATATAAGTATATGAGGACAACGACGACGACGACGATGAAAATTAAGATGTATACATTATTATAGAAAAATATAGAAAAATGGAAAAATTATGATAACTCTATTATATTTTTGTGTGACCTACTTTTATAAATTATAATGCAATTTTTTTTTTTACTTTTCTTTTGTTAATATAAATGTATATAATTCGAATAGAACTGAATATATATATCCATTATTATTAATATATATTGTTATGTATAACTATATATAAATTTTATATATATGTATTACGATTGATTGTCTATTTTATGTATACTATAAATTATCATTATAAGTTTGTTATACTATATATTTATTATATGATATATTGTATTAAAAAAACACAAGTGTTTTTACCTTGTTTTGATCAAAAATTTACGATAGCATAGAGGTATAAAGAAATGTTTTATGAGGTTTTTGTAAAATAAATGTCAAGTTAAGGGTTGTTTTTTTTTGTCTGTAGAGACAAAGTTAAAAGGATTTAATTTTAATTGAAAAAGAATTAAGAATTAAAAAATCTGAAATATTAAATTTATGTATAGAGAGATAAAATCTGGACAATTATTATACTATCTATTCATACTATATATAATGTATTTTTATTACAAATTAATTACAATTAATTGTAATTAATTTAATAATGTTATTGTTATTATTTTTTATTTTTATTATCATTATTATATATGTGAATAAATTATAAAAGTAAAACTATATATGTATATAATTTTTGTATTCATTCAATAAAAAATTTTATATCGCATATATGCAAATATCAGTGGCGAAGTTGGAAAGTTTTTTGCCATATTGCCAAAAGGATAGGTGTTTGTAAAACTTGTCTCATTTTTGATTTACTGTATATAATGTTCGTACCATTGTGTCATTCACTTTTATAGTATCCCAAATTTGTTTGAATTTTCGCGAATAGAATATCCTATACTATTGAAAATTTGGATAACAAATTCCCAAAAACCGTGTATGGCAAATATTATATATTATGATATTGTGCAACGCGTGTTTTTTATGATGTTTCAATTAATTTATTTAATTACAATTTCATATATACCAGAATATATAAAAATAAAATAGAAATAAAAATATACAATCAATATTTAACTTTATACTTTGCTTATTAATTTTGTGCAATATATATATATTTTCATATAATAATTTTTCTATACATCTTAACATATTATATACATTCCATTCAGATTTATATATACATATAAAATCGCTAAATATATATACAATTATATATATAAAATGCAACATGTATATTATACAGATGTTATTAAATTGTATCTATTTAGATTGCATATATAGACATATATATATACCGAGATAAATTACAAATGAATAATATATATATAATATGTTCGCGACAAAGAAAATGCCTGAAGAAATTAGTTGTTGAAAATTAATAAGTTTTGTAAAATACAAAAGATATTGTATATATATTATGTATATGGTTTGTATGTATTACATCCATATATTTATAATTTCAATAAGATACAATACAATAATTTTAATTGTCTATCTATCTCTCTATACACGTAATTATAAATTGTAAATTGTAAAGAATGTATAGACGATGAAAATATTTTCTATTGTTTGGCTGTGTTTTTCGATATAGAAATATATACAAGATATCGCTATAATTTGTTATGGGCGCTACAGTTGTGAAACAATAGAATCCTTTTTTCTTTTTTATTGTGTTATAGAACTTGTCAATTTTACATGTAATTAATGAATAAATTTATTATGTAATGAATCAATCAATCAATGTTTTATATTTATAGAGTGTGATATTTAATAAAAATTTTTATTTTCGAAAATGTTGTTGGAAATTACTGTAGGATTATTAGGAAACATAATTATATGTGTTGAAAAATAAATCCCTAACTATTAATGTGATTATAGTTACAATTAATTTAAAAAAAAGTGAATCATAAATTTAATATTCCATATATGTTACAGATTTTATAATCGCATATACAGATTATATGGAGTAAAATTGATTTAAAAAAATATCTAATTATATAAAGACAGTCTGTTTTTTATTAAGAATAAATAAATGAAAAGTTTTTCCTACATTACATCACATATAATTATATAGAATATAATCTGTAAAATGAATGATTTTTGGGAAAATTTCTTAAATTTCAATTGTTTTCGATTTAACATATACATATAAATAATAAAAATAATAGTAACAAAATATGCAGACAATAAAATCTACATGGTGGTATAGATAGAATGTATAGAATTTTGTTCGCAATTCAATCACTATCATATATATGTAAATGATATGCATATTTATAATTGAAGGAAAACTAAAACATTTGTAAAACTATAAATTTGACAAGGATTTTATTTTTTATTTTTGAATTTGGAAATTGAATATTATATATATATGTATATATTTTTGCAATTTTTGATATGTATACATATATTCAAAATTATTCAACAAATTTTGGTTTGTATATACATTCAATACTGTTGTATATCAAATCAAATTGTATAAATGAAAATCTATTTGCATATTTATGAAAGGAGGTTGGTAATGCAATAATACACAAAGTAACTAAATATAAATATAATTAAAAATTTTGATTTTCTCTAAATATATATATATATATATATATATATATATATATATATATATATATATAATTCATTCAATATTATATATAATATAATCGGGTTAACATCTAAATTAAAAATAAATTTTATAGATATATAGAATATATATATAATGAATATATAACAATAATAATAATTAAAATCATTGTCTAAATTAAATCTATTTTTACCTTATATATATATATATATATTATATATAGTTATAATTTGGTAATTGTTGCGACCATGATATGCCTTTTTTATTATATTATTCTATACCGAAAAAAAAATTGTTTCTCTTTATATATTTTCACCTGGTTGCGATATTGTTTAACTTTAGAAATTATATGTATATAAATGAATGAATGCATGCATGCATACAAAATACACACACCTACATAGAACATTTATATATGTACAAAAAATGCATATTTACAACCTTAATTTGGTAAAATTTCTATTATAATTTTTTTTTTTGTGAATTTTTAACACGCGATTTTTGAATTTAAGGGCGCCTGTTAAATAAATGAATTAATTTTTAGTTTTACAATCATCATATATGTTATATAGAATACTAAATATAAATATATGAAAGTTCGACTTATTTCTCATGCCAAAAATTGTGTTTAATATCAATTAAATTATTTATATTATTTTGTAATGTTTGTTGCTGTTGTTGCTGCTTCTGTACTATATATATATATATATATTATATATATATATGGAAGTAAAAGAAATGTTTTTTTTGTTTCGAAAATCCTGTTGTTATTTTATTTTGTTATCGATAAGACTTTTTTATGCATATAGCATGATAATAGGTAAACAAAAAAAAACCAAACTATCTATACATTCGCGAAGAAGAAAAATAGTTTTTGATTTTGTAATTTGAAAAAGTAATTTTTGCTTTTGCTTGTTTTGGGTGTTTTTTTTATATTTAAATTTAAATGTATTGCTGCTATTTTTAAATATTTATTTTATTTTATTATTCCAATTGGATTTCTATTTTTTTTTTAGTGAAAAATAAAAAAAAAAAGGAAGAAAAAGTTTTATTTGCCATAAAATCCGCCTTAGTTAATTTTAAAAACAAAAATAAAATTATTTATTATATATATATAAAAAATTAAATGTTCACAGTCAAATTAAATGAATTATATATATATATATATATATTGTATAAATGCCGCAATGTTTATAAATCCATATAAATGAATATGTATATATATATATCTAAAGAGATTATCACGTAAACAAATCTATTTGTGCAGGGGTTTTCATAAAACGTTTATTGCATTTTCCTTTAATATTTATTAAATTTTCGGTTTCAAATTCAAATCTATAAAATAAAGTATAATAAATCAGAAACAGATTCAAAGATGAATTTAAGAAAATTTCAGAAATCCCACATTTTATTAAATAGTTTATTAGTAAAATCTTTACAACTTTAATGTGATGAATAGCACATAAATAATTATTTTTTTTATGGAATTATGGCTCCATTTCGTTTTGTTATATTTTTGTAATATTTATTTAGGGTTCAATCAAATCCAAAAAATGCCGCTATATTTATATATATAATGTGAATTTCAATTTAGCACAAAATGTGATGAACGATATTATCCATATATAAAAAAAATAAATATGAGAAGAAATAAAATAAAATTTTATTTATAATTATATATTATTTATTAGTTAGAATTTATATGGGTACAAATATATCGATGTATTATAAAATAAATATATATATGAATATATGAAAATAAAATTAAAAAAAAAAAATATGAAAAATTTATTTGAACATGAAAATGTTGTTAAATCGATCCTTTTTTAGTTTATATAGAAATAAATATATATATATTAATTCTTTATATAGAGTTTTATTTTCCATCATTATTTTTATGATATGCGATAGTATAATAAATATTTTATTATACTTTATATGGATGGATATTTATTATATAGGTATATATATTTATTTATGTATATTGTAAATTGTATAGTAATAATATAATAATGTTGTTATAATTTTAGTTGATTTCGTAGTACATATGTATATAGAAAAAACAATCAACAAATCCTATACAGCCAATAACCAAAAATATATATTTACAAAAAATTTATTTACTTATTGTATGTCGGTATATACATACTGATATATAAATGTTTATTATTAGTATTTTATTATTGGAATACATACGTGAAAAAGAAAAGAGTTAAAATCGTGTTGTTAACTTGTCTTGTATATATATGCACATATATTTTTAAATTGCCAAGCAATTATTGATAATAAATCAATTAAATTAATCAATGTGAATGTATATGTTATATATTCATCCATATAATGTAAATTGTTTTTATCTTTAATTATCATTTCCGTTTGGTTATTTCAAGGATTTTTTTTATAGATTTATATATGCAAATTATTTCTTACATATAGATATTACTCATTAATGTATTCAAATGCAAAGATTAAATGAAGCGTGATTGATATATACATTTTTTGTTTTGCGGAGGACAACCTGGGAATATCAAAAAAAAAAATCTTAAAAACCAAACATAATAAATTAAAAAGTGCTGATTTTTTTAGATCTGAATATAAATAAAAAAATAAGTCTTTCATCATTTATTCAAAACACGAAATTCGAAATTCATAAAACCGAATGAATCATATAATACTCGTAACGCTTATATTATGAAGGGGTAGTTTATATTTTCCATTTTTTTAAAGATTATATAGCAGTCAACACCCACTTAAAAAAAACTATTTTTCTCAATAAATGATCAATAAATCATCAATATTATTTCTAGATATGATAACAGGAAAAAATTTACAAAAAAAGAAATTAGTATATTTAGACTCAATTCGTTAACAATAATTTAAACACAGATACATTGTACTTTTTATGACTATCATAAATATTTTACATTTAATGTATTATATAAAATTATGTGTAGATATCTAAAAAAAACTATACTTTATAATACAGAGTACATCATCATCATATGTATAGTAAGATATATAGTAAATTGTTATTTCTATATAAATACTTTATAAAACAATTTTATATTTTATATATATGACATATACCTTACATTGTATATTGTACGAATATTCTGTATTACATATATATTCAGAGAAAATAGTTTGAAAAGTTGGAACTAACTAAACTAAATAAATGCTTTTTAAAGAAATGAATGAAATGATGATGATCATGATAACGATTATATGATAATAATAAAAATAATAGCAGTATATATAGTAAATACATATAATATAATAATGATGTTAATGTCATTATAAGGGTCATGACGGGACACATTTTAACGGCTTGATCTTTTAACCTATAAGAAGTTTAACAATTTCTATATTTTACTATTTGTAGTGGTTTTTTTTTCTTTCTTAATTTCAATTCAGTTTGTTTTTTCATCAGCATAAATGATGAAAATCATATATACATATATGATTTTATAATGTTAACATTTGATTACTAAATTCATATAATGAAATGCATATACCTTTTTATGGTATTACACATATATATTTTACGCCATTAAAAAAACGCCAACGACAACTTCTATAATATATAGATTTATTATAACAATCATACAATATACACATAAAAAATAATTATTAAAATACTTTATAAATTTATATAAATCAACATATAGAATCATTCTTCTTTTCCATGATTTTTGTGTTTTTTTATTAATAGTATTTATTTGTAATTATAGAAAAAAAATCTTAGATATATGAAACAAACAACAAACCGATATAGCAACAAAAAGTCTACATATATAACAAAAACAAAACAGATACAATAATATAATAATACTATTCAGAGTGTGTCACAATGAATTATTTTCATAAAATTAATTTTGTTGGCTTTACGACAAGAATTTTTGTGGTATATTGTAAATCTATTTTTTGTTAATTTTTTGATTTTGTTTCATATTTATTCTATATACAATACACATATATTTCTTTAAGTGATATATATATTTTCTTATGATTGAAAAGAAAAAAAATTAAATAATCTAAATAGTATAAAGCTATATAGATAAATATCGGTATATATTAAAATAGGTATTGTGGTGTGGTGATGTTTACTTGAATATGTATATAAATATATATATATGTATTTAAATGACGATGAAATGTGATGAAGAAATATATGATATATAATTTAAAAATTATGAAGAAATAATATTATATATGAAAATTATTTACCCAAGAGAAAGATTAAAATCATTAATTATTATTATTATTGTTATTATTACTTTTTTCTGTTATTTCCATCGAATTATTATAAAAGTGAAAATGATCTTTTGTACATATGTATATATATATAGTATACAGAAATTGTGACTTTATAAAGTGAGAAATTTTTTTTAGGTTGATTATTACTGCGTGTTGTAATTAAAAAAAATATTTTTTTTATTTATACATATATATTTTAGAATTTATTTATAATGCGGTTAATTATATAAAATGTTTAATATATTATAGTAAGAAAAAAATGTTTTTTTTTTCAATATAAGAGGTTAAGTTGAAATATTTATTATTCATATGCGATGCAAAATGGAGAAATTTTCCATTTAAATAAAAAATTGTCATGTATAATAAAAATAAATTACAATTTGAAATATATATGTAATTATTTCAATAAAGTCTTGAGAGTCATTTATTGTTGTTGATTATTTACAAATGTAGTCATCCTATTTTTATAGATTTACATAAAATGTCTGTTATATTTATATTGAAAATTGATTTAACAAATTTACAGAACATTTGTATTTAAAGTAATCTGTGATAGTTCTTTGAATTTATTTTTACATATAATCGGTAATTATTTGATATACAAGCCATTTCCTAGTTCCTCTATATAAATGAAAATGCTTTTGAGAAAATAAACGAATTATTTCCGCAATTTATGTTAATTTATTTTTGTAAAAGAAAAGTGGCTAAATGCGTTTCTATTCTGCATATAGAAAATACTACAATATAAATTGATCCGTTTTTTTTTTAAGTTTTGAATTTGGTTTTCATTGAGAATTTGTATAAAAACCATCATTGAACTATCTATAAAAAACTAGTGTTTGGAAAAAATAACAAAATAAATATAAAGTTTAAAGGACAAACAAAAGATTAAAAAATGTATTCTGTATATGTATAGAGAAAGGGTAATACAAAATAATTTCATTTTCCAAACTAATAATATCATAACTAAAAATAGGTATATACTTAGATACAACTAATCGGATCATAACTACAACACCAATAACAAAAAAAAAACAATAATCTTTTCAATGTAAAAAATTTTTTATATGGTTTTTTTATAATCACATTCAACGAGAATCATAGGAGAATAACTTTCAAAAAATACATCATACAGGTTTGATGAAAAACAAATCAACGCAAAAAATATATATTTAAAAGTGATAGAAAAATCTTTATATAAAAATAATAGTAATAAATATGATATATAACATCATTGACATGATATTTGTTGTTTTTGTTTCGTAAATCTAAACGATGAGTTGAACGTTGTAAAATGTTCAATATAGGATAAAATCCCAGATACTGCCAGTTATAGTTGTTCTATATATCCACACAATATATATTTTTCGATATATTTTCATTCTATATGTTTAACAAATATATATAAATACTCTGATTTATAATCCAAATAGGAAAAATGGGAAAATCCTCTTAAACAATAATTTTTATTGTTGTTGTAATACATCTATTTATTCATACATATAGATATGAAAGAATTTGATAGATAAATATATATATAAAATTTTACTTTGATTTCCTTTTACAAAATAAATGTGTATATCTATTGATACAGAAAAATGATTTTAATTGAATTTTATTTTGTTATCGCATAAAACCCGCAGAATTTAATTCTATATAATAGACAATAAATATTTTTTTTATTTATAAATATACTGGCTACAAAACATGACCACTATTTATATATACTTACTATATATACAATAGATATTACGAAATATTCAATACGTACTTTAATAAAATGTCCTTTTTCAATATTTATGGAGAAACATTTTGTTTTATTTTGAAAAATGGTCAAGATTAAAAGATTTATGTGTATATATGTATAGAAATAAAAATTCTTAACTGAATGAATTGTGTTATATTTATCATTTTTTTTTAAATACAAATCTTGTTGTGTTTTTTTATATTTATTGTTTTATGTAATGATGGTTATTATTGCGATATTGGAAAAGGACGATATTTGTTATTACACGCTTGAATAGATGATAAAGGTGATATTCTCACAGGTATATATAGATATGAACAAAAAAAAAGAAAATAAATAAATTCTATGTAAAACAAATGTATAAAGAATTATACGGATATCCGAATCATGAATAATTGGTTTTTATGCAAACGTATTTATTCTCGAATTCAAATACCGCACTATATATTTCAAAGTGAACAAATGAAGGAATATGAATATACATGAGACGATGCTATAGATTTGTGATGAGAATGATGAGGAATACACACAAAAAAAGCAGAAATCAACGACAAATAATTGCAGTATATATATATATATCTATAGTTATTGTATAATGTTTAAGAGGTAGATGATGTAGTATATATTTATCAATGATTGTATTATTTATATATTGTAGAAATCAGAACGGACATAATTTACTTTATCTATATATCTATCTATGTATATATATAGAAAATTTATACAGATAGATAAATAGAATCTGTTGCTATTTTATGGTAAAATATTCCTATGCAAATATATATATATTTTAAACAGTGAGGGTATTTTACAAACATTTATCTATCTATAAATACATATGTATATAGGTTGTATATATTTCCATTGATTGAAGTGTTTGCCATTGAATGTAAATTTGTTAGTATATGCAAATCTCTATGTGTGGTTTTCATTAAACACACAAAAAAATTAAATAGCAAAATAATATTAAACAGATAGATTACATGTACGATGATGATTTATTCATACGAGCGCACATATACTCTATCTATGTATACCATATATTCGGTAACAACTTTAAATTTATATATATATAGTACAAATGTATTGAAATAATTTAAGTCAGATTGGTATAATAAAATTGTCGTGAACAGTTTCGTATAATAGAAAAAGTATATTTATTGTTTGTATGGATTGGATTGGCTATTATTTATTATAAATTTATATCAGTACAAACAATGAAACAAAATTAATCTTGGTTATATTTTATTTTTTTTTTCAAATATGAATAAAAAATTGCCCTTTAAATTATTTATACAAAATACATCTCCGCATCGCGTATCATTCATTCTTTTATATGATTATTTATCATTAAATTTATATAGATGCATATATTATTTTTTGTCATTATTTACCCCGCGCGACGTTTTGTTTCATTTTTTTTATTATTATTTTTTTGAAAAATTATTAAATATGCCTTTGACATCTAATTAATGTTTTATTGATTTCATTGTCATGTCATCCCTTGTATATATATAAAGATACAGAAAGATGTTAATTTTAAATCAATGTTTATTTATAGTGTATGGTTTTTGTTGTTAAATTACATTAAAATAAGGGATGTAGTAATCGCATGTCGTATATTATTCATGAGTTTGTATTCAAATCATAATATACATTATTTTGTGTGTCAGATTTGCTCTTCTTCTTCTTTAAAAAAGGAATTTTCATATAATAATTTATATTTATACGATATTACATCATAAAACTTTTGGTTTGTATTTTATTTTAATATCTGAATAATTTCATTTTCTATATAAGGTACATTTTTTTATTATTATTATTGAATATAAACCCCTGCATCATCATTTATATACAATCTGTTAATATAATATATTCTATATAAGCCCTTTGTTTGTATATATGATATATAGAAGATTTTCATAAAAGATTTTATGTAATACATAAGAAAATATATTTGATCGATTAATCTTTTCATTATAGTAAATAAACTCTGTCAATGGGATATTTTTTATTATTTATATACACACACGACATTATGGAAAATGAAAACATATTTTTCTTTAGAAATGCAATATGAAAAAATAATAAATACATTTTCTAAATTACAATACCGAATTTATAAGATAAAAAAATGTATGTTTCATGGATTTTTTTTTCTTTTTGTAAAAAAATTAATAGAAATTCAACAAATAAAAGATTAATTGCATGTATACACCCCCAGAAAAAAAGAAAATAAAAAAAGATATAATATCTGACAAAAGAAAAATTGAGTATATACCTTAATTTAGTAAATTATATAATTGAATAATAACTTATGGAATTAATAAAACATCAAAAATAAATCTCATCATTTTGATTGTCCCACACACACAAACAAAATAATGTCATAATTCTGAATAAGTACATGTTAATAGGCAAATAAAATAAATGATATTTAACAATAATATGTTAAATTTTATAAACTATAATATATAACGAACTATAAATATGGCTATATTTTTAATAATCCAAAATAAAACTGACAAATATATATAATATTTTATAAAATATTGTGGTTTTCATTATACGGGAAATGTTTTATACGGAAGAGATTAAAACTATAAAAAAAAACTAACAAAATGTGGGATTAAAATGCAAACACTTACCTTTTTTCGGTATCAGCGATTTTAATAATAATACAGCATTATCATCACATGCCCATGCATGCATTTTACGATAGCTGTCACGTCCTTTTTCCGTTAATTTATCCCATGGTTTTGGTTTTGATAGTAATTCAGAAACGGTGCCTTGTGATAATCCCAATACATATTTTGCAAATAATCGTTGTCCGATATTATGCACCGATAATAATTCACGTACACGTCGTGATATATGTAATGTATCTAAATTTTGATTTGCATATTTATCCATATTATAACGTAACATTTCTTGTAATCTTGCTTCCATTGGATCGCCTTTTGGTATTAATGAATCACCCAAACGACCGGCCATTGAACCCGGTGGCAACTGTAAATCTTCAGCAAAACGGTAATGTGGTGTACCCGGTGGACGATCTTGAAATGGAAATGGTAAATTCAATGGAAAATTTGCCGCGGCTGCTGCTGCTGCTGCCGCTGCTGCGGCTGCTACATGAGCTGCATGGGCTGCATGTGCTGAAACGGATGATGATGACGACGATGAAGATGATGATGACGATGATAATGATGCGGTTGCGGCCACCACAGCCGCTGATGATATTGCATTTTGTTGACCAACACCACCACCAACAATATGTTGTGGGCCAATACCAGCAGCTGCTAATGCTGATAATGAAGAAGATGATATCGGTGTTGAGGATGCAGACGATAAATGATTATTTATTATATCACTGTTATCATGTGGACTTTTTGATAATGGTAATGACATTGACGGAGTTATTCTACCGCCATTATTTAAATTATCATTTTCATCTAATTGTCGTGAATCTTGTGAATAGATGGGTGTACCAGCTGATGGTGTCGATGATCTTGTTGATGGTTGTCCACCAATTATTGGCATTGATGTATCAATTGTATTATTGTTATTATTTTTATCATTGTCATTTGTACGACGATTTAAGTTATTGTTAATGTTACTGCCAATACTATTTATATTGCTATTGTTATTATTATTGATATGATTACTGATGCTATTATTACTGTTGCTGCTAATTAAATGCATATGTGAATGATGAGAATGAAGTAGATTATGTTGTTGTGACTGTTGATGTTGTTGTAGATGATGTTGAGGTGATTGCCGCAATTGATGAGGTGGCTGTTGCAGCGATTGCGATTGTTGCAGTTGCTGTTGCTGTTGGTGATGCTGATGTTGCTGCTGCTGTTGTTGTTGTTGATGTTGATGTTCATCTGATGATGGAGATGGTGAATTAATAATATGTACAGGAAGATTTAATTGCATCGATTGCATTGAATTGGACGAACGTAATATTGCAACGCCTGGTGGAGGCGGTGGTAATTCTAAACCACGGCGCCAGTTGCTTACAATTTCTTCGCCAAGAAATGAACCAAATTGTTCAACATTTTGTAATGGAGCCGGTAATAGTGAATTATTGGATGGTTGTACAGTATTTATATGATTTGAATTTATATGAATCGAATTTTGTTGTTGACTTAATGACAATGGGATATTATTATTGATAGAGGAAGAAACTGGTATATGAATTGGTGTTATGGGCAAAGATGTTGTTGTCGGTGATGATAGTGAATTATTATGGTTATTATTGTTATTACTATGAATATGATTAATATTTTTCATATGTATATTATTATTATTATTATTATTATTATTATTATTATTATTATTATTGTTATTGTGATGGATTGGTGTGGCTGTTGTTGACGATGAACCTGTAAATTAGTGGTTTTTGTTTTGATTTTACAGGATTACAATTAATATTTGTAATATACAAACAGATTAAATTATGATAAATTTATATTTAGCGTATGTTTTTGTGTATGTATATTATAAAAAAAAGACTTTATTGAATTTGATTTGGTTTTTTTTGAATTACAGAAATGGTTTTTATTTAAATAAATGTAAATTTTCACCTTGATAAGAATGAAATTCATAGAATTGCATCAAATAGAATAAATTATGTTAAACAAAGAATACAACAAAAATGGATGCACATAAAGTGAATATTTTAACGAATCAATATAAAACTATCGTCTGTACTTCTATTTTATATATATTCTAAAAACAGACAATGATTTCATTTTTGTTTATATAAATGCATTTGAAATTTTGAATAATTGCAATTTTTTGTTATTATAATTTATTTATTGTTTATAAATAATATCAAAATGGTGGTTTTACAAACCGTATATTTTTCATTGGGTTCAAGGTATCTATGTATTTGGTTTTCGTAATTTGCAAAACTTTCAAATTGACAAGATTATAGATATTTCTTATATATGTACAAACACAAAAAACATACACAGCTCACTTCTTAACACATATTTATAAAATATATGTATAGTAAATACCGATTTCATAAATCATATGAAACATATAAAATTATTGATAAAATAACAATCATGCGAAAAACATTACGAATAATAATAATAATGAATTTGAAAAAAGTATTACAAATAAAAAAAACATAATATTTGTATATTTAACAATAATAAAAAATTTATATTCTGGGAAATATGTCTTTTTTTCGTTATCCAAACAAAACATAAAAATAATTAATATTATATATTATAATTAAAATGCAATAAACTTTACTA
The DNA here is from genome assembly GCA_958336335.1 of Dilophus febrilis. Classification (NCBI taxonomy): domain Eukaryota; kingdom Metazoa; phylum Arthropoda; class Insecta; order Diptera; family Bibionidae; genus Dilophus; species Dilophus febrilis. The sequence goes on along the minus strand of OY284470.1, from coordinate 12,447,633 downwards.
TAATATTATAAAAAATATATTTTGTTTTTTAATTTAAATAATAATGACTTTTTAAATGAGATCTTAAATCATTTCTTTATGCAATATAATTATAACAATTGCCTATTGTTGTTATTTGTCAAAAGATATATGAATAAAAAAATGAAAATAAAAATATTGGAGGTATAATATTTCGAAAATTCCCACCCAATAAATATGTAAATAAGTACGCAAACCAAAAAAAAAAAAGTTCGCCGAAGCCATCACACACAAATATAATTACAATAATAAATAAAAAAATAATATTTTAATGTAATCTAATGAGATATTGAAAAATTGGAAAATGACACCACCGCAGGAATAGGTTAATCACTTCAACTCAATATACATTTGTGTTAATGATCATTTTAGATTTCTATATTTTTTTTTAATATTATTAGGAGGTATTCGGTCACAGTATGTTTATATACTATACATCATACTTCGTTATGCGTTAATTTATTTGTTTTCTTTTAAGCAACATATAAAATAAGGATTTTGCCCTTTTACAGATTTGGATTAGATTTGGAGAACAATCAATGTATGGAGTTTTTGATGGAAATAATAAAGGATTTTTATCGATTTCATAAATTAAATATCAAAACGAAATAAAATAAAAATTTTCATTTAAACTCTCCGATTATGGCGATTAATACATTTAATTTTAAGGTTGTGCGAATAAAAAGCAAATAATATCAATTATTTATTTAACCTTAATTGATTGTAATAACGAAATAAAGATCATATAATTTATTACAATATATTGTTTCAGTTAATGTAAATAATGATGATAATACCATATCATTAAGTTTTTTCAAAAAAAAAATACGAAACGTTGTATATATTATGATATTATTTTCAATTCTTATATATACACTTTTATGTGATTATGAGAATAAATACCACAAATAAATATAAAATGATATTGGCGCCATTTTTATTGCCATATTATAAATATCTGTAATCATTATATACATATGAACCGACACTTTATTGCATATTATAATATATTGAAATATAGATAAGAAATGATTTAGAAATAAATAATATATAATCGCAGTTTTGTTTAAGTTATCGAATGAAAATTTTTATTTGTTTTTTGTTTTCTTTTGCTAATAAATAAGGTAAAAAAAATATTTAAGTATACGAATAATATTGATTGAATGAAATTGAGGTTCTAAAATACATGCACAATTTTTCTTTAATTTTAAAACCAAAAATACTTACCATCTGAATTTGATAATTTTAATGATTCTGCATTTTGTGCGGCTGCTAAAACTTTGGTACGCTCTAATAATAGCTCATGAAATTGCTTTGAATCTGATGAAACATCAAGCAGGGATGTTGATGATCTTTGTTGTAAACTGTGGAAAATAACAAATAAATCATTGAAATTCAAATCGAAATTCTTAAGCAATATAATAAAAAAATAATAATAAAATAAGTATTGAAAAGAATATTTGAAATGAACAAAAAATTTAAATGCATTTCAAATAAATGTTGTTCATTGATGGACACTACTAACAATATAAAAAGGATATGCTTAAAGATATATTGATTGATCGTATATATTATATATCATAAATACAATCATATATAATAAATAACGATTAAATTGCATATAATAAAAAAAAAAAGATCGCTAAACAAGAAAATAAAAATTTTAAATAAATTTTAGATATTCGAAATTTAAAATACATTAAATTTTATATGATGTATAATAAACAAATGTAAATTCTGTAACTTTTAAAATGTGAATTTTGGTTTATTTTTTGTTTATTCACATAATATCAATAATATACAATTTTTTTATTGATATACAGTATGCGCGGTATGAATTGGAGACAGTTTTTCAAATTGAATAATTCCTTCTCGTATCTTATAATTCAAATGGCATTTAGCTGCATTCAACGCCAAACGAATTACTGGAAAGGTTGGTGGAAAGGGTTTAAAGGGGTTTTCACATTTCTTCACATTCGTGTAATTCATACCGCCGACACTGTATCTGATTATAAATACTATACAGAGACAGAACAAGAACAAAAACATGTGTGAAAAACTTCTATGTTTTTTATTATTATTGATGTAAGGTTTCGGCTTTATAAGGGTTGTAAGGTTGGAATTTTTATTATATGATTTTTTATTTTTTTAATGGTATTTATAAACATAAGTGTATTAGGCAAGAAACGTACGACGACGGGGATGATGTTATAAACATTTAGTGTTATATATATTAAGGGTATTTATTTATTTATTTATATAATTTAATTTTCAACAAATAAATATTTTTGTTAATACTTTAAACCGACTTTAATCTTCGAAAATATAATAAAAAAAAATTATATTTATATAACATAAAATATTAGTAAAAAAAATTGATGTGTTAATTTTTATTATACATTTTATGTAAAAAAAAACACTAAGACCCACGCTAAAACAAGGATATAATGCATGTGCAATGAACAACGTATGTGCATTTTTAAAGGATTAAGGTGTTACTTTTTTAGGTCAGATTAAAAATTTGTTGTTTTGTCAGAAATATCAAATTTTAAAACATTCTAATAATATACATACCTATTTTCTTTTTTAATATCGTCGTATTCAAATTGTTTATCCAGTCGTGATTCTAAATGTGATATTAATTGCTGTTTAGCATCTAAACGTTCTTCCAATCGTTGTATTTTATTATGATGATTTTCTTGTAAATCAACTATTTGATTTCTCAGTCTTGATACCTCTTCAATTAATGCAATAATCTGTATATAAATAATAATAAAAACAAGTTATAAAAATTAATATTCAAAATATAATGTTGAAAAAAAAATCTTTTGTGTGTTTTAAATTCGAATAAATATTACCGATAAATTATAAATAAATTTTCTTATACTTAAAGGAATTTCATCTGAATATTTTTTTAAGATTCATCTCGAATTAATATTGAATTTTTAAAGTGTACCGCAAGAATCTTCTAAAATATGTTTATATTCTTTTTTCAAGACATAAATGTGTAAGTGAATTCTATTACCAAAAAAAATAATAATAGATATCTTGAAATAACCATAATTAAGTTTTTAATTTGTTAGCATCCCCATTTAAAGTAATAGAACATTTATTATAATTATATAATATAGTTAAAGTCATCAGATTTCATAATATTCAAACAAAGTTTTGATCATTTAATTATTCCCTTATGTTTCTGCGTAGAAATGTCTAGCTATATGGACGGAGAGAATGTTTTTTTATCAATTTAATATTAAAAGTATTTATTTGTATATAGAGAAAATGATAGATAATCAATAAACTGTTTAAAAATAAATGTCTATTTTACACACAAAATATAAAATACAAAAACTAGGGAATGCAGAAAATATATATTATATAGAAAACAGAAAACCAAAATTCAATTCATTAATTTTCCTATATATATATATTATATATGTAATATACGTCTCTCAGAAAAAAATAACGATAAATCATCAAAAATAATATACAAATTATTTTATATTTGAAACAAAACCATCATTTCAAAATTTTCTTATTTCAATTTTATTATATACATATATGTATGTATATCATGTTGTTTTATATTGAAAATTCATTTCATTTATATAACAAAAATACTATATAATAACCGCATTTATAATAAAATAAAATACGATATATAGAAGGGCAATATTGCATATCATCAAGTTAAAATGTTCATATATCCGTATGTAAAATATATTTTATAATTTCTCAAAAAACATTTTCCTAACAAACAAAACAACTCTATATACTATATAATAATAGTAATATAACATCACACTAATAATATATCTCTATCTATCTATCTATATTCTATAAATATATATTTATAAATCATTTTCCCAAAATTTTCTATCGTATTTATTATTTTATATATATCATCTTGTATTGTATATAATATATTTATATATAATAAAATATATGGATTGTCTATAAATATTGTTTATATTTTGATATAAAGAAATTGCGGATGATATGAAATATATACCTTCCATTATTTAGTACATATGATGATATAGTGGATGTTGTGTAATATATCTTTAAAATATATATATATGTATGTTAAAATGAATATATTATTTCTCATCTGACAAATTTTCCATATCTACATATTTTTAGAGATATTTTATATATAATATATAAGTATAACAAGAATCATATATATATATACATACAAATAATAATAATAATAGTAATATATAAAACAATCATAGAAATTTATTAATATTTTGTGGGGTTTCTAATTTTGATTGGAAATATAACATTGGTAAAATTTTACCCGAGAAAATATTTTTTATTATTATTATTATTTTTAATAATAATGCATATAAATATTGGAGAAAACAAAACAATATAAAACCAAAAAAAAAACATCAACCTAATAGAATTTTCTATATATGTATAATGTATACGATATCATATATAGTATATGTATATAAATCGCATATAAGTATAAGGATATATGTAAATTTCTATATATATATTAAGCTATAAATAAACCAGGAAAAAACCATATATATATATATATTTACTCATCAATTTTATGTTTTCGTCTTTTGTTTTCTGTTGTTATATAAATTATCATATATTTATATATAAAAGCAATACATTTCAGATATATTTTGTATAGTATCGCATTTATATATTATTATATATACTGGCATCAAATTTAACAAAAACCGATTCATTCATTTATATTCATTCTCATTCAACAACAATAATATTATAATATCTATAAATGGATATATATATATATTTCACCTATACAAAACAATATTTTCTATAAATATATATGGTAAATATAAAATAATCATACAAATATTCAAACTGACAATAATATATCGCTAAAAGGCAAATTTTTGGTTTTCATTTTTTTTTTAAATATTGTATATCTATAGATTGAATGAAAATATAAAATTTTCAGATATATACGGATAGGATAGGGTTTATCTCTGTGGGTTCACTATAAATGTATGTGAGTTGTGTTGTTTTTTGTTTTTTTTTCTATAATTTTTGTAATTTTTTTCATGTATACGTGAGATTCTGTCGTGTATCTTAAAATATTCTATGTACATTTTACAAGTATTCCATTCAGAATATGTTTAATTATATAGCTATACGGTGACGTTTGTTGTGATGTCGTGTAATGGAACAGTGCATATATACATATATTTGATAGACAATTTATATAATATAGATGATGGTTGGAATTTTGAATAAAGAAGGTGATGGAATATCATATATGTATATGGTTAAAAATGTTATAGATGGATATTATTGTTTTATATTTGTATAATATTAATGGAATAACAATTTCAGGGTTGATGATATGAATATAAACATATATATATATGTAAATATACAATTAAAGTGTTTTTTTTCGTTATTTTGTTGTTGTTATTATATTTATATTATTGTTATATAGACAGCTGGAAGCATATTGTAAGCATAAACAATTATGATTTGTGTAATTGATATAATAAATAATACATATATATATAAAACTCAGTCCCTATATATATATATATCGCATCCATTTCCATTCAGCTTATATATACATAACATATATATTTATATAGATTTATTGATTTATTATTTATATTCGTATATGTACGTACATATATAAAATATATAATAACATCTATATAATTTAATGTCATCTCAATAAGAGTTATATCAAAAATTTGTCAGTTAAATTAAAATATATAAATATATTCATAATGATTTAATAATGAAAATTCAATTAATCAATTATGAATATTTATACATAAATCAATCAAAATATATTGGTATATGTAAAATGTTTTCCTATATATATATATATATATATATACAAATAACCGAATATATAAGATGTTTTCTATAAAATAATATTTATATATATAGAATTTTTCAATTTTCTTATAAATGATATATATATATATATAAGTAAAATTTTAATTAATTTACAATATTCAAATTGGAAACATCAATTTATAAATATATATAAATATATATATATATTAATATGTATATTGCATAAAACATATTGAAAGAAGTGAATTTATAAATGCGATGAAGGCGATGATAAATTACTTAATTTATATATCAATTTCCTTCAATTTTGTCTATATAAATTTTTCAATTTATCTATAAATTCGGATTTATATAAATATTAAATTCTATATACATTATATGTGTATATTGAGACTAATAAAATAAGTAATATATATAAATATCTTTTAAAATCTTCAATTTAAACTTTAAATTTATAATTTTATTTCTTCAAAAAACTTATATATATAGATATGTTTTTATACGTCAATTTTACCATCATGATTTTTACGTTCAAATTGTTTATAGACGTAACGCAGTTATAAAAAAGGTATACAATTATTGATTGAATTGAATCGAATTGATGTATATATTAATATATATGGTATTGAAATATATATAAACTATATGTTAAATGTCGCCTGATTAAACATTTGTTGTTATATAAGATGTAGTATGATGTACATATATAAACCTATATGTACATCTCTATATATACATACGTTTACGAATATAAATACGACTATTTATACAAAAGGATATATGCGCAAATATATGATCCATAAATCATTTGATAAGGGTTTATGTGTATATATTATATAAACTCTGTTTTATAGCAATTAAAGGGACATAAAGACAGATAATAATAATAAAAATAAACATACGGGATTTAATAGAAAATATATATGATATATATATCTGATATTCATTACCTAGACATTTCATTGATATTTTATTTTATATTTCATTTCAATCATTTTTATACGGGATATAGCAACGATAGTGTCTAATGTAAGTTATACCAAGCGATTGGATATTTTGACTTCATCAAAATATATATATTCCAATTTTATTTTGATAAAACTATATTCAAACAGATTTTCCCACCCAAAACAATTCAGTTTCGCAAGTAAAATTATCAAAATAGACTTTACATATATCACCTATACCAAATTTAATGATATCATCAATAATTTATCAAAACAGATGATGATATAGTAGAATTTCATAAAAAATGTCCTTTACGCATTCGTTAATTTTGCTTTTTTACTTCATTTTCGAAGTGAAACACTGGCGATATCATTAGAGGTTCACGATTTGCCTAAAATTTCCAATTTCAGACAATAATTAAAACTGTAACAAAAAGACGAGGTAATCCAATCTTACAAGGTTAATTTTTTTCCCAACCATTAATTCCTAACCACGACATATTTTATGTTTTCGATTATCGTCGATAAAAATATAATATGTCATCGATAAACGAATATATCCTGTAAAAAAACTTATAAGAACGAATATTGTACCTGTAATAAAATATATAAAATTTTAACTACAATTCAATTTTTATTTCATATTTTATTTTAAATGTTTTTTGTTGTACGTTTATTTTGGCAAACCTCATTCCATATATGTTGTTACACACATTAATATATCCTCAATAGAAAGACATCAAATGTACAAAAGAAAAAAAAACAAATAGCAATATAAAATAAAATAAAATGAACAGGATATTAAACAAAGGATTTATTATCGAATAAAATAAAAAAACATAATAGAAAAAAAAACAACACAACAACCAAAAATATTTTATCATCTCATACATGTTCAATTTAAGGTTATGCCGGGGCGTATATAAACCACCTGATTTTATTTTATTATACCCAATAAATAAAATAAAAAAGGCAATTTTATTATTCAATATTAATCATTATTATTATTTATTATAGTTATAGTACAATGATTATTTATTAAGGTTAATTTTTTTTATTGATATTCTATTTTTTTATTATTTTTTAAGAGTGTTTATTTTGTTGTATTGCCAAGGAATACATTTTCAATTAAATTTAACAAACGATTGCTTTTTTTTCAAATATAAACATAACTAATGTTTTTTTTTATATGGTCAGAGCGTGTGTTTGGACAAATAACTATTTATATGAAAATAAAAATCCATCAGAAAATTGATTGAAAATCGACATCTATTTAAGACGATTGTGTATATATATATATATATATATCGTGTGTTTAAAAACATTTTTTAGTGTTTTTATAAAGAAAAACCATTTTAGTTTTTTTTCATATATAATGTTGTAATTTTATTGCTTTTAGAAGTTAATTTGAAAATGCTTCTGCGTTACCCATATAATGATTTATATTTAATAATAGACGATCCTTGATTTATGTATCTATCTATATATACAACAAAATAATACAAGGATAAAGTTAGTAAAAATTTATACTTTTTGTTAAAATTTGTACAAAACATATAATTAAAAAAAAAATTACCATTAACATTTTTTCGGATAATTTGTTTTAAAAAACGTTCAATAATTTTTTACTGTTATAATTAAATAACCTTTTTAATTCCAATTCAAATTTAATTATAATTTGAAAGAATATAAAACAAAATTAATTAATTATCACACACGCACGCACACAAACGCCCACATTAAATTAATTAATAAACTGATAAATTTAAAAATTTTATTTAATTAGCTTTATTCTTAAAAAAATATATTGCACCAATTTCGCAAAAATATTAATTAAATTAAATGGAATAAAAAAAAATCGTATTATAAAAAAAATATAGCTAATATAATAATTTAGCAATATTTATTTATTTTTTTTTTTCGAAATTTATATAATCTACAATTTGAATTAATTGATAACAATTTTTTTTTTTTTGATAATAAAAAAGAATAAATATTTTTTTACATATCGCATCCACACCATAATCTAAATTATTAATTATTTTCGTTTATCTTATCATTTATTTTAAATATATACAATCAAAAATCATATTATCAAAAATAAATGTAACTCCACCTTTTCCACCTAATATTAGAATACATAAAGTTTTTTTCTTAATTTAATAACCCAAAATTTCATAAATGTTTATCATTTTTTTTTATTATATACGTACGAATACATTTTTGACTACCATTTTATTTGAAAAAAAATAATTAAAGAAAAAAGTAAAATGATTATTAAAAAAAATGAAATAAATAGATAAAATGACTATATGGATTCAAAAAATGAAATTTATTTGTAAATTATATATACATATGTATAAGATTTTGTGTGTGAAGTTTGATAAGCAAATTATATTTATTATTTATTGTGTTTGTGATAATGATTAAATTTTTTGTTTTGTATATGTATTATGAATTTATTTATTTATTTTTTTTTTAATCTTACTTCAATTAATATATAAATTTATTTATACCCAAAAATAACATGGTGTGCGTTCATATAAAACAAGGTAAATTGTAATCAAATTTTAAAATAAAAATAAAATTTTATATAAAATACGATTTAAAAGATTTATTTATTTATCTAATTATATTTATATTTAATTAAATATGTGTAATATTATATTTTTTATAATATTATTTATGGCAATACACAATTAAAAAATTAATTTATATTTGTATTTAGAGATATCAAAAATGAGATGTGAAAAATCATTGAGAAATGGATATGAAAATATAAAAAATAAATAATAATTAGACTATTATTAAAGTCATTGTTTTTTGTGTAGTGTGATGCTGATAAATATTACTGATAAATATATATATTAATAATAATTAAAACAAAATAAAAAAATGTGATGGTGCACGACGACATATATATATATATATATATATATATATATACAATAATCATTATAATGAATCTGATAAGCGATAATTATTTTTTTTTATTTAATAATGATGTCTTTTATTTATAATTATATATGGGTATATATAATTAAAATATTATTATACATATCTTATATATTTATTTTATTTAAAAAAAAAATAGTATTTATTTTTATATTAATTATTCAGTTCTCTTCATTATCATTTATTTTGATTAATCATCTTTTCTATTTATTATTTTTTAAATATCGTGTATGGATCATATGATAATTTTATTTTAAATAACGCATTTTTAAACCTATAACATTTCATAACATAATACAAAAAAAAATCTTTATTTAATGATTAATTTTTGTTTCTGATAAAATATTAATAAAAAAAAAAATTTTATATTTATTTATTAATTATTTTTTTTTGTTGAATTCAAGTTTTATAAATAGATAAAATATATTATATTGCTTATTATATATTTATTTATTTTTTTTTACAATTTTAATATTTGTGTCTATTATTTCCATATATTAAATGCGTATTATATATAAATTCTATAATAAACACATAATATATATGAATAACCATATATTTTAGTATATATAGATATAGTACATATAGCAGCATTATTAAGCTTTGATAAATTTATTATTGCAGTGTTATTTGAGATATATGATATTTATCTTTTATTGTATTATAATTGTATTATAATTATAATTGTATTACAAATTACGAACAATATAATATGAATTAATTTTTTTTTATTATTATTATATTTTGTAGGACATTACGATAAACAATTGCGTCAAATCAATCTATTTAATGTTTGTTTTTTTTTTATCATTTTTATTCTATATGAGTAGTATATATATCAATATTTGTTTTTATTATTAGGCGAACTAAATACGTGCGTACATAATGATTTTGTCATAACATAACATATATATCTTTAAAATATACAATATTTCTGTATAGATAAAATTCATATAGGAAAAAAGAAAATAAATATGAAATATGTGATATGAAAAAAATGCCCATAAAAGTTGAACTTAACTATTGACTCTATAACATGATCCATAAATCATTTGGGATGCTGGACAAAAAGTTGTTTGTATTTTGAGGATCAAATTTCAATCGAAAAATTGTGGGGAAAAATAATAAATGAAAAAATTAGGACAATCAATTCTATCATATATTTCATTTTATAAATTAATTGGAAAACGAAATATAAAGTAAATATTAATAATTGAATTAATATGTACTTAAAATTTTATATACACATAGTAGAAAATTCTAACAAAAAAAAAATTTTATTTTTATTTTTACCCTTTAATATTTATTATACCATTTTTGGATACACACAAATTTTTTTTTATTTATTTCAATTTATTATTAATATATGAAATTTTATTATTTAAAATCTAACCAAACATACATTTTGTGTTTTGTGGAAATTTTCATCATTTCTTTTTTACAATATATTGGGATTATGATATATATATACTTTTTGATGATTTAGGTCAGTCTGTCGGTCGGTCAATTGGTATATTATAAATATTTTGTGTGTATTGTTGGTATTTATAATATATCCATATAATTTTTTTGTGTCTCATTATATAAATTAAATATAAATATTTGCCGAATGATTTTTTTTTACATATAGATATTTATTTATCTGTTTACGATCTGTGTAAATGAAAAATGGTAATATAAATAAACATTGATTGTGGCTATGATGTGGGTTTTATATACATATATGTTATAATAGAAAAATTTGGTATCCCAATTGGTTGATTTAATGGTTATATATATTATTGGGTTTTGGTTTAATTAGTTTGGTTGGTCAAAATTTAATACATATTTATCTGACCGGTATGTGTGTAAACTCGCATAATACATAAATGAATTTCAACAAAATAAATAATTTACTTTTTATTTTGTGAATCATATAGAAATTGATATGTAAATAATTTTAATAAATATATAATTTATTGACCATTAAAACGTATCCAAAAAATTCTTGTGGTCTTCGTATAGAGAAGAAATGTATGTATATAATTATCGAAATCATACAAATTCATTCGTTCATTTTAACCCATTTATTGCTGTAGTTAAGAGATTTCTATAATAATATGATTCGGAAAATTGATATGGAAAACAAAAGAAAATAATACCAATTTCTATTTTGTAATATATAGAAAATGTTAAATAAAAACAAAAAAAAAACACATAAAATTTGATGTGGTCTGATGAACAAAATTATTTTCTTCCTCTTTCTTTTTTTTTTTTGCTATTATTACTTTTGTTATTATATATCATATATGTGTAAATTATTCATTTATTATACTATAGAGATGATGAATATTGTTCGATCACATCATATCATGTATGTATAAGTAAACCCCAAAATTGGCTGAATATAAAGTAAAAAAAAAAAACAATATTATATAAAATCAAAAGGGATGATATTTTTCTCTCTGTTTCAATTATTAATTCTAAATAGACAAAACAAAAAAAAATTATTACGAATATAAAACTCTTATATGAAATATAATTTGAATTTATTTTCAATATATATACTAGTATATATAAATATGTATGTAGTTCATCTCCACATCTCTAAATTTTATTTGTAAATATATGATATGATATAATATAAAATAATAAATCGGATTGAAATATGCAGATACAATTTTTGTATATATACTATATATAGGGAGATGTACTACTTACATATTTATATATATATTTATAAATAAATAAATAAATATGTAGAGGTTTTTAACTGAAGTTCTATTATATATAATATTATGTTTTGGTTTAAAAAATGGAAAGAGTCAAACAGACATATGTATATATTTTAACATTATTTTTTCCATATTAAAAAAAAAAATATTAATTGAGAAAAATATAATAAATATTACATATGCAGATTTTATATATATGATGTAGGTTATATATATATATATATATATATATATATATATAAAAGAGGGTGGTTATGATGATGATGGTGGCGGTGGCGATGGTGATGGTGGTAATATTAATATTTACAGAAATGGGATATAATTCATAAGTAGTAAGGATATACAAATTTTTAGACAATTGAAAATTTGTTCATTTCACAGTCATTGTCCTTTCTTTTTTCAATAGCTAGATATTAGATGGTATTTTTCTATATATGACCAGTTTTTTATTTGCGGTCATTCTTTCCACATTATCTTAAAATATAAATCAATAAAATGGTAATTCGACCCGGAAATGATAAATTGTATATAAGACTTTTGTACTCTATATAAATACACATATGATATCTATCAACCATGCATTTTAAGTGGCTTTTTTCAGACTTTTAAAACTAAATTTCATGGTAATAATAAGATTATTAACATTTATATAGAAGATGATTGACAAAAAATTCATTTTAATACTTAAATAAAATATAGATAAACCCATTAAGATGAATGAATATTTTTTATATAAAAATATATTTTTCAATAAATACTTTTTTGAATGAATAAATAATTTTTTCTATATATCAAAAAATATTTATAATATCAAAAAAGCAAATTACTTTTGTACAAAATTTATCCATAATATAGTATATAAAATTTGTTTATATATTAAAAACAAAATTTATATAGATTACAAGTTTTTGACATCATTTTAATCGAATTTAAACAAATTAAATTAATGAATGAACGAATGAATGAATGTTTCAATATTGAATTGGAAATAATTTTGAAGTGAAACTTTTTTTTATGTGTTTCTTCTCAAAAATTTATAGTATAGTATATTAAATGAATGAAAATATATAAATATAAATGTATACAAATTTAGATAAATCAGTATATATATAGATTTGTGTATATTATATATACATATATATGATATACGTATAACAACATATATTTTATGTATTACTTCACTTAAAAATTTTAAATTAAATTTTAAATTATTCAAATTTTAATATCAAATGACAATTACTAATCAGCATCAATATATACATACAGATGTATTTATATATATATATATATATAACAAATATACATAAAAAGATGATTATATAAATGTATGTTAAGTAAATGAATGAATGAATGAATGGATGTGTGTGCATAAAAGAAGAAAAATTTTATAAAAGGGTTGAAAAATTTTTCATCCCACATATCTATAATAATAATACATATTATAAAACAAATCAAACCTCTCTTCGCACCATCTCATATATATGCTTTTTACATCATATAATATATATAAATTTACAATGTATATACGTATCTCAAAAAGCAAATACAAACAATTTTTCCTATAAATCGTTGTTATGTATATATATTTATATAATCTATATATGCATAATGCATATATGTACATATACGAAATTATATATAATTTTCCATGTAAAATTCAGTGAAGAAGAATATTATAAAATTTTCCAAAAACAAAAAAACTAAAACCTTTAGGTATATATATATATATATATATATATATATATATATATATATATATATATAAATATAAATATAAATAATTTTTGGTGAAAGGGTTGATTCTGTTGTTGTTATATTTTATGTTTATTTTATATAACTATATGTATATAACCGTATATACAATTTAAAGAAGAGCCATTGACGGTGGCTGCCAATAATTATTGTATATGCAAATGAATATACAACATATATAATATTAACTAATATAAGGTATATTATATTATATATAGGATTAAAAAAAAATTTTTTTTTGTACATTTTTGAAAGGGAATTTTCAAAGATGAGATATTGTATTATCATCATCATCGCCATCATTACCTTAGAAATCACAATCATTATACATATATATATGTATATTTATATATGTGTGTAAAAGATCATTGAATAACAGTCATATACGCATAAGGGTGATTTCTCAATATATATTTCTATATAGATAATAAAAATATAAATTTATATTTTCTTTTATATATAGGAAAATTGGATGTTTTATTGTATTTTATACTTACAGACTTACTTAAGTTAATGTTAATTTAAGGGGTAATATTAATTTGAAGAATTATACCGGAATGAGTAGGTACATACATATATATTTTATATTATAATGGTTGTATATAAAGAAAATTTATAGTATTGACAGTCATATATATAGAGGATAAATGTGTATCTATATACTATATATATATATATAGCGTGAATGGATATAAATAAATATATTAAATATAGGCTCATCGTTTGTAAATATATATTTATATAGCAAACGTTTTTAAAATAAATATCTACAAGGGAATTGGTAAAATATCTATATATAGATAAAAAAATTAATTTTGAATGGTATGAGAATATATTTTCCATCAGAAATCAATGACATCGGATTAATATGGTCTTTTCTCTATATATATATATATATATTATTTGCCAATGTAATATTTGAAATAATTGTTTGCGTGTGTGTTTTTTTTTAGTTTATACATTAATAATATATATATCTATATGAATGGGTGGTAATAGAAATAGAATAGATATATATTTATGTATATATGTCATGGGGCGATTGATGATGTTGTTTTATATCAGCGAAATGTGATAACAGCATACATATTTATATATATATATATATATATATAAGTTGGGGGTGATCAACGTTATATTTTGTTGATATTCTTCAATATGATTTTATCTTTATATTATTTGATTTATGTTGTATTTACGTATTTTTATTTATATATACCGATATAGATATGTGCGGTGAATGTTTTAAAATTTTCAAGATATACAATTGTACATATATGTAAAGTACATTTCCCATCTATTAAGAATATATGTGTAAAAAATAATTGTATGTTTTTACGTATACGTATTTATATATAGATATGATTTTTAATCCCTTGTTAAAATTTATTAAAAAAAATACAGATTAATATATCTATAAAAGTACACATTTTATGTATATATGTATCAATATTGATTATTATTTTATTTTTCAAATATTGATTATTATTATTATTATTATTATTATTATTCTGTTTTCGTATATGGATGTTTATAATTATAATTTGCAGCAAAAAAAAGGGGGTGCGTATTCACTATAATATATATCTTATTCAAATTGATTTATTTGTAAGTTATACAATATAAAGGTTTTATTATTATTCCAAAACATTGGTTGTGAAGAGACACCAGATTTTGAATAGTTTGGAGCATTTTTCATTGCGAAAAATTCAAAATAGAGATTTCATCATAATTTTAATTAGAAAATAATTCTGTATATTAATAAAAATAAAGATAATGCATTTTTAAATGTATAAATATATTTGTATATCGCTATACGGAAACCTACTTATAATCATGTGAGAATTCTATATATTAGAATATATAAGCCAAAATTTTGTTTGCCATATATCCTTTTATTATTCTAACCAAAACCGAAAAAAACACAGTTGGAAATACGGTTGAAAATGTTAATGACGTGCAAAATAAATCATATATATAATAATATTTTCTTTTTGTTGATATATCTTTTATTGATGATAATCTTATTAAAACATAATATAATAAAAATACAATAGTAAAGAAGACAATAAAAAAAATCTATAGAAATAAAAACGATGTCAGATCAACGCCTGTATAACAGGAATCACGCAGGTATGCTGAGGGGCGAAATTCTAATTCAAATTATCACCAAATATTTCCTAATAAAATTTTAATATATAGAAACCATGTGTCACTATATCCAAACTTTGTCAGACCAAAATCAGAGATTTGCATGAGAAAGGTTCGTGGCGTGGAACACATAATTATTAGGAAAAACTAAAAAAATTTAGATTTCTAAAAATGTTTTCCGCAACACTAAACTAATAAGTCACAGACTACGGGATTGAAACGTTGTGTATGTCAATGCGTAATTGAATATAAATACAAAAGATTTTTATATAATATGAAAAAATAAAATAAACAAAAACATATTTAAAATCTTATTGGTTAAAAAGAAAAAACCTTTTATATATCTATTATTTATTGTTATATTATATTTCTTCCCGACGATTATATAGTTTATGGATATTGAATTTATTTATTTTTTATTGTAAATATTATACAATAAAAAATAAATAAAACTAACAACGAAAAAAAAACTTATATGAGTGTTGTATATTTTTTTTTAAATAATATAGTGTATAGTTAGTACGTTATTAAATATAATTGTAATTAAATATAATCAAACGAAGAGCCTCTTCGAATATTGCCCATATAGCATAGCATAGTCTCGTTATTTACTTATTAGAATTTATTTATATACACCATTTGAAAGAATAAATAAAATGACTATATTTAAATTATATTATAGAATACCATTTATTTAAAAATGGAATAAGAACAAAATAAAAGAATTTGAAGAATATGGTTGATTAATTTTTTTTTTTTTTACATATATTCATTATTATATGTATTAAATCGAGTTATAATTCGATTGTAAATAAAATTTTGATATGAGAATCGTTTTTTTTTGTTCGTATGAGAAAATATAAACCTTTTTTTTCGTAATTCATCAATCGTAAAGAATATTCGAATTGTTCATTATATAGTACAGCATAAACAAAACCGAACTAAAAAAAACATCTTAAATAATTTATTAAACCAAATAATGATGTTTTATTATAATATTTGTCCAAATTTATTTTATTTTCTATATATTCTTTATAATAAAATATAATATGCGGCAAATATTTTGTTTTTGAATATGCAAATCTTTTATATATTATTCTGTATATACTTTTGAAAATATAGAGATAGTTGCATTAAATATTTTTCAATTAAACCACAAATAATTTTGAATATATATATTTATATAATAAGATATAATATCTTCTATATATATAATCATATTATTTTTTTTTTTCAATTTCAATTTAAATATACGATGTGAAGGTTTTTGCTGTCATTACCATTTATATATATATAAATATATTAATGAAATTCTCTTTGTATTATATAAATAACTAACTAGATATATATATATATATAATGATATAGTTAATTTTATAGATATCTCCTTTAATATTTTACTGATTTATAAATATATAGATATATGGAATATTTGTAGGAATATACATAAATATTCCATATAAAATATAGACCACACAAAATATGGCAAAATATTCAAAATTTTGTAGTATATATAGAATTCGGTTATATAAAATAAAATATGGATATATTGAAAACTTTTATATGTTTTATATAGATATTTCTGAAATATATTTGAATATCAATTTTGGTCAAAAAACTATATATATATTTGTTATATGTATTTCAATTTATATTCTCATCCTTTTGAAAAATTATTATCAGTTATAAAGTATATCTCATCTTTTATATTTAGAAATTCGTTTATATAAATTTATATATTCAAAACAAAAACGGTTTGGTCTCTGCGTTTGATTGATACACGCAGATCAATTGATTGGATATTTTGAAAGGTAATTTCTTATACAATATACTTAATTGTGTACGCAAATATTACAATTTCTATTAAAAAATTTTCGTTTACATTTAAATAACATTGTTAAATTCTCGTTAACATATTCATTCTCCGCATATTTTTCCATCACTCTGTTTTTTTTTTAATTTTTACCGAACCATCTCTGTTTTATGGTTTTATATATATATATATATAAAATTCTATATAGAATTTAATTTAATATATTCACTTTTGTACATTTCAAATATATAGAATAGAAAAATTATATATTCAAAATTCATATATAAATACACTATTATTGAATATACCAAATATAAAATGAAATGGGTTTGAAAAATGAAATTCTGTTATTATATACAATATATGTACAAATTATTTTGCAATAATTTTTCTATATATACACTTTACGTCTATATGAATATAAAATTTATGCAACAAAAACAACAACTACAAATATATATTCATTCAGAAAATAAAGTTATTCTTTTGCATAGAAGAGTATATATACTAACATGTATGTCTGCATAAATAAATTTTAAAAATTAATAAAATTGAAAATTATTTCTATATATAAATACATGGATGTATAAATATAGTTATTTTATATAGTATGTATATATAAATAAATAAATTTTCCTCAAATATATACAAATTACATGTTTTGATAATGTTTTCAATGGATATATAATAAATATATGTATATGTATATAATTAAGTTGGGTACATACGTATACAAATGTGTGGATTGGTATATCTTATATATAATGTTAGAAATTAAAAACAAAACTTTTTATGAAACCCTACATTAAATATTCACCTTTTTCTTCATTGCATCATCATTTTAATTTCAAATTTTTTTTAATCATTATAATTTATTGATGTTTGTTCACATCATCATCATTCAAATTAGCTGATGATTATCGTACAATATTCATTTTTTTTTATTTGGTGTATAAAAAGTGAATTTTTACCGCTTCACCCCTTTTTTTTCGTAATATGCACATACTGTATTTTTATTTGTACAATAATCATATGCATATATAATCCTTTTTTTTCTTATTATTATATTATGTATATGTATGCAAGTAAATCAATATAAAGTTTGATTTATAATTTTTAATTTCAATTTTCATATTATAAAAATATGTAGACGATCATCTAAAAAAACATAAAATGTATATATACGCAGTCAGATATTTAAATTCAGCCGGGGTTGTGAAAACCCATTTATAAAAGAAAACTTTTGATTCGTATATATATATATATATATTCTATATAGATATATAATAGTTCTCTTTTTGAAAATATTATCAATTTTTCATTTTTGATATTAGAATAAATTAAAAAAAATTTTATTTTCAATATTATTTTATTGTATATATCAAAAACAAAGCTAATTCCAATGTATATGCGGAAAGAAGCAGCCGTTGTTTTTACCTCAGTTCAGTAAAATTACTTAACTATATGTAATATTATTTTCATCATCTTTTTTACGTTCAATATTAAGCGTATTATTTTTGTATTTTCTTGTGTTAATATGCATATATTTGTACAATAATAATAATAATAATATTAACATTAATATATTCAACAATAATCAAAATCTTTTCAATATATCTATATATCTATAGAAATATAGGCACCCTTCTCTTATATACATATAAATAATTCCACCCCATACACAAACATAATACTTCTTATTCTGAATATACATATAACAAAACATCCGCACCACGAGTATAAAAACCATTGTTACCTATTTTTATTATCATCATATTATACAATATCATTAAATTCAATCTTATATATATAAATAAAATACATTGAATAATAAACATTTATTATAATATTTCATCATCAC
This sequence comes from Dilophus febrilis, assembly GCA_958336335.1. NCBI lineage: Eukaryota > Metazoa > Arthropoda > Insecta > Diptera > Bibionidae > Dilophus > Dilophus febrilis. The sequence goes on along the minus strand of OY284470.1, from coordinate 12,427,602 downwards.
ACTTTTTTTCTATTTGCTTTTTTTTTTTTTTATTATTATTTTCATTTTCATTATGATATATATTTTTCATTTGACTCGCATTGAAACAAGAGAGAAGTTATATATATACATATATACAAATACCGCAAACACAATATATTGATGAAAACTCCATATACCGTATATGATATGAATTTCCCTGGATCATAATCATTATGCGTTTCCATATTTATAATTTTGTATAGAGTATAACCTATTATTTAATATGTGTATATATATACATAAATATTTATATATATAGAAAGCGTATAAATTTTTAAGGAATCGAAATTGGAAAAACAAAAAAAAACCTCTTAAGCTCTTATTATTTATTATTATGTATATATTGTATAGATCTCTATTTATATAGATAGATATACCTATAGAATATACGTACATATTGAAAGAATAATTTTTACAACCCCTATCGCAATATCCACATTATTCACATATATAAACATGCATAAATATCTATGCGTATATTATTTTTATAATCTATATCTATATATGTATCTTATATACATCTATATACATTACCTAAGCCATTGAATGAATTGTCAATGATATATTTATAAATAGAAGTGTATATTATTTAAACAAAAAGTATAAAATACCTTTGGTGGTATATATGGCATATAGATATATATTAACAAAATGAAATGTATAGACGTATCTTGAATAATTTTTGATATTATAATAAGTATATAAATGTTAAATATCAATCTCGCAAAATAATACATATGTATAGATTTAAACAAATGATAACTGCAAAAAGCATTTATTTATAGAAAATGTAAAATGTGTTTTTTTCATAGTATCATAAAAAAAAATTGTCAAGAGAAAATAGGCAGATGGAAAAGTTACATTTTATATATTAAAAAAAATACATAAAACGCTGTATATTTTTTATTTGTTATATATGAGGTTTTGTTTTTTATACTTTTGTTTAAAATTTACATATCTATGCACGGATTTTGACTTCGAAAATCGGGATTAAGATAAAGTTTAAATTAAAAGAAATTCATTAAATTAAGGTATGCTGGTGTTAATAAATAGTTATTCTGTAATTTCATCGCGGAAATTGACTTTAAAGTTTTAGGCAGTTGTATATATATATTCAATATATTATATTTATATTTTTTTAATAATAAAATTAATACTATTTGTACAATTTATTTTAATAAACAACATATGAAAACACCTTATATATTTCTTTATATGAAATAGATTTCTTCATAGCAACTTCATATATATATATATTTGGATTCGTTCATTTACGACACACAAAAATATAATACATATTTATTTTACCCTTATTATTAAATAATATAATATAAATATATTTTTCAACTGAAACAATTTTTTTTATTCATACATCTATATATAATAGATCTATCTGAAATTTTATAATATTCATATAACAATATAAAAATTCTTTAAAAAACCAATTTTTTTTTCTGTCGCCCATAATCAAATAATTAAAATTCATGACTGTTGAGGAATATATATATATGTACTATAGTTATGGGTATATAGTGATGGGTTTTTTTAATGTATATTTTTATATCCCTTCACATATGTGAATATATTTATCACAACAAAAAAAATAAATACGTCTCCTCATATATACAATATATATAAATTTAGATGATATGGTAATAATATTATGGAAGATTTTTTTCATTGTATGTATGTATATATAAAGGATACATAAAAGGATATTATAATATTTTCAACACCATATTTTCATCAACTTCATCATCATCATCAACACATATTTGCATAAATATTAATAAATCTATATTAAAAAATAATTCATATATATATATATAGAGACGAAAAGAAAAGAAAGGAGTTACACATGCAATTTTATAAACAATTTTATTTTATTTTTTATATTATACATATTTGTATTAATAATTAATATTAATTTCCATATATTAGGTTGTGTGCATAAAATTTATGAGAGTTTTAATAGAATTATATCTTTGTAAGAATATATGTGTTACGTGTACATTTTCTCTTTATAAATGTATTTTTTATTCTTATTATAAAATTTTGTATATATTAAATGCGGGTATCAATTTATTGTTATTTGTAATTAATATAATTATAAGAAATTATTCAATATAATTATTTTACATAAGTAATTGTGAGTAAATAATTCATATCATATACAATTGATTTTATTTATATCAAAAAATTTATGATTATTTTATGTCATCGTAAAAACACTGATGATTTTCTAAAATTTTTCTTAATTTACATTGCCTTTAGCAGAATTAGAATGCGTTAAGGATAACGATCCAGAGATGAAATGAAATGAAATAATTCGACAATTTCCATATATTATTATTAAATTTATTCAAATTCAGTATAAGCATAAAAATTAGATGTTTAGTTTGCAAGCAATCAATTATTATAATTAGTGTAGTAATAAGAAAAAAAAATAAGGAATTATTAATAAAATATGTTGAGAAAATTCAAATGTAACATACAAGTGAAAAGTAAAACTTAAAAAAAAATGACAAATTTTTCTGATAAAGCAAATGATAACTAAAAAACAATTTTTCATTGTATAGATCGTTGTGTAATAATCACAGGATTCACGGATATTACAACAATTGATATATATATAGTAATTTAAAAATTATTCAATATATCACATAATGAATGTTTTTGTTTAAAAATTTTTTTAGAGAAATGCAGAGCATACAAAATTGATAAGTAAATAAACCTATATATTTTCCTTTTTATGCGTAAATAAAAAAAATAAATAAAATTCTATAACAAATGATAAACAAATATCACTCTATAATATCCATCCGTTTATATATATATATATATAAATATAATACTGTATATTTTATAATAATAATCAAAAATATATATAAATTTGGATACATTGTCCAATATGAATGTATAATAGAAAATCAAACCCTTTTTTTTTTTGGTTGTTACTTTTTATCTAAACAAAAAAATAAACCATTTTTTTGTACGTTTGTTAAAAAAGGACCTTCATTTGTAACATACTACAAAGTTACATTATTTTTATTTTTTGGTTGGTTGGTAATAAAAACAACAAAAGTAATGTCCTTAATATAATAATATATAACCCATTCGTTATGATGACTATGCTACCGCACATATCATTTATTTTTTTACACAATATATATATATATATATAATAATATATATAATATATGAAATCCAAATCATATATAATAACTTATATATAAATTTAAATATATTTCAAAATATTATTAAAAAGGATACGGTCTCCAATCGTATACATATACATTTAATATTTATATGTTCTCTCTATATATTCATATATATATATATTTAGTATATTGACCAACAACCAACAAAAGAAAAAAAAATATAATAAAAAGGATACAATTCGTAAAAATACAATATAAAAATTATTGGAGAATTTGTATATTTCATTTCAATGTATACATATATATATAAACATGAATATTGAAAATTTCTATATAGATATATTTATAATATATATATGTATAGATACATATCAACATCAAGCTCCCCAGTTTCCTTCACTTTTTCTATATGTATATAGTAAAAATATATATTTCGTATCTACTTGTATATTTATTTAGATATATACTTTTTATAATATATACATACGTTGCGTTATATATACGTTTTGTTGGCTCCCCAGATAAGGGTTTTTTCTCCGTATATATGAAATTATTAGTATGTAGAAATTATATATATATGACATCATATATAGGTAAAGATATATACATATATTTACAATACATTTATCCATATGTAGATTATATGTATAGATAATTGTATCTGTATCTATCTATACATATTTAGGTAAATGTGTATATATATATATATATATACTAGAGATGTTTGTTAGATATAGGTATATAAAAAACATCAAGGATATAAATAAAATCGAATATACAAAAATGTATGGTGAGGTGAGGATTATATTTATACATATATTTAAAGCATATATATATAGAAAGTTACTATATTGTAATTTTATGTTTTCTATATATGAGCGAAATTGTATAATATACATTTACAGGAAAGATGAACAAATTATGAAAACGCATCAATGATTTTATTGTCCTTATAAAATCATATAAAATATAAATGAAAAAAAAAAATTATATGTATATTGTAGATATATTCAAATTTGTTTTCAGTTTCATACATATACATTTATAAATATTTTAGAGATATTTTGTATCAAACCCCCACGATCTATACACTTATTATATTTTGTCGTAAATAGTATCAAAAATATACCTTTATATATCATTTGATATATCAAAAACATTGTGTGTTGTATATATCTATATATCTATAAAATATTTAAAATTTTCATATATGATTCTGCGAGAAGGATATCCAAATTGATGAAGATTTTTTTTATTTTATATTATATTATTCATTTAAACATTTTGTTTTGCATTTATGTGTTTTATGATGGCATGGCACTTATACATATTTAAGTTTTATTAAAAATCTTCAAATCTAGGATTTTCAAAATTATGTATTTTTTTATAAAATACAAAATGAGGAAGAACAAAATGACAAAATGTTAATTTTTCAATATAAGAATATACATGAAAATATTCGCAGTAAAAATATAAAAGTAATTTATAGAATCGCAACAGTAATTTGGGATTTTGAAGCGTTTGGAGAAATGTAAAACATATAAGTTTTATAAACAACATTCATTTTTTTTAATGTATCAGGATATGGTAAAAGAAAAAAGACAAAATATATATAATATTGAATTTTCGATTTTCGGAAGAACTTAATTCGTTGAACGCGTAAATTTGTTATATTGTATAGTTAATTTATAATATTTTTTCAAATACCATTGCTGTATTGGAGCCAAATTGTTGTTGTTGATAATCCCATAAGTTATTTGAAATCATAAAACACCGTCAATATTATATAATGTATATAAAACCAATATACTCTAACACTATACATAATTATAAATGTAAATATTAAATATTAAAGTATAAAATATTAATAAGTAATTATATTTTTGTTTAAATAATACAAAATATATATAAATATATATATATAGAGTAAAAAATTAGAAAAATTTATAAGCAATGAGCTGTGTATGTAAATTTAAAAGATTAATTAACAATTCAATACAATTCCATACACAAAAAAGTTAGAGCATTGAAGTAAAATTCCCCTGTTACTTTATTTTTTATAAATCTCCCATTTATTTGTTAAAAATTGTTTGATTTCTATATATTTAATATTAATCAAATATTTAATTTATATATTGTATTTTGTATATAAATAATTTTTTTATACGTACTCATAAATATTCATATTTCTATATATATATATATATATATATAATTTTCTTCATTCATATTTATATTTGGTAAAAATATAAATAAATTAACGCAATTGAAAATATTCAATTCAAAATATATTTATATATAAAACATTACGAATGAAAAATTTATTGAATTGAATTATTTACAATACATCCATGATCCATATATATATATATATATATAGTCATTTATATATATGGATAAAATACAAATGAAAATTTATAAATACAATTGTATATCTGTATAGCTAAAATATATGTTATATATATATGCATAGTGTTGTTTTTTTATTTGTCTCAATATTTGTATTTTTCATCATTATTTACGATTTTCTATATATACCTTATACAAAAATATATATTGTATATAAATTTTTTTGATATGTATCTTTTATGTAAAACATCGTATAAAGCATCAACCCTCAACCGAGTTTTTCAAATATTACAATAAAACGATTATATATATATATATATATATATATATATATATATATGTATAAAATGATATAATATAAATTTTCCACCCGCACCTATAAACCGATTTTGTGATATTGTATACATATAAATAGATATAGAATTTACAATGTTAAATCCTTAAAACAAAAATCCATTTTATATCTATATAATATATGCATGTATAAATACATTAAATATTCTTTATAAAATTTCTTCTATAAATATACGTTATAGATATATTTTATTACATTTCATTTATTTATTTATATTATATATCTATAAAATATATATGTATATATATAATAAAATATACATAAATCCTTTAAGCTAATATTCATGTTTTGTCTTGTTTTATATCATTCAATCGAACAAAATACCTTATTCTTATAATTTTCAAATCGAAGAATTACATTTTCCTTTTATTGTATATATATATATTTCTTTATATTCAACTGTGTATATATAAAATAATACAATACATATAATTATATATGTTATACATTTAAAATGTATCTTTTGCATTTCTTACTAATACACGCGGGTTTTTTTTTATAGATATATACCATTATTCGTATTTTATAAAATAAAATATTTTATGTATATAGTTAAAAGAAAATTAAATGAAAATGAATCGAAAATATTATAAATTTGTATTACTCTTTGAGATATGTACAATGTACATATATATATATATATATAGAAATAGATATATAAATTACGTGAAAGACAAAATTGAATGAAATGGAAAAGCATATATAGGATATATACGATTGATGATGAATGAAAAATGTATATATAGTAAATAAATTTTATATATTATTTATAAATTACATTGTATATAAAATATAAGAACATTTTAGGTATGAGAAAGTTTGGCAATTGAATGGGAAACAAAAATTATTTATGTGTACATATATATATATATTAGATAGAATCAAAATTAATGAATTTTTCATATTATAGATTGACTTTTTTTTCATATTTATTTATTTATTTATATTGCAAATAATACAATAAACAATTAATAATAATAATAATATATTGAATAATGTAAATGATAAATTAATATCCAAGTTTTATTTTGAAAAGCATATATAAAAAAGGACAAAAATTTTAATAATAATTTATCAAACGGTGTTTTTTTATGGTTCATCAAAGCCTTATTGAAAATTTTAATTGAAAAATAGAAATATCTATAATATAATATTATTTCTATATATATGGGAAATCTTTTTTTAAATGGTTCGGTTTTATGGAATACAAAACTTCACTATTTCCTGTTGTAAACATAAAAATAGAGAAAACTCAATTAGCTAATTTTGTATTGCTTTTACCAAATTTTTCAAGAAAATATACCTATATATAATATTATACTATATATATATATATATATATTAAGAAAACAATTGATACATGTTTGGTTTAAACAAAAATCACAATATATTTACCATATAATTTAATCAAAATAATTAATTTATCAATTTACATACATAACAATATATATATATATATATACAAATTGTTTCCATATACACAAAATTCCATATATGTATTATTTTTATATTTAATTGAATTTTGAATATATAGATGATGCAAAAACCATTTTAAAATTCATGTAATATAGTTTTGCATATACAATATACATATATAAATGTAATTTATGTATAAAATTCAAATCAAACCCTTGATTATCAATCAAGGAAAACTTATATACATACATATATTGTGTATAAACAAACAAATATTATCTGAATATTGAAGTCACCTAAATTGATCGTTTCCTTTATTTCGATATAAAGTTTATATATTTATATCATACAAATATATTTAGAGCAGAGATGAAGAAGATATCTATATATAATAATAATAATAATAATAATAACAAATAATAAGACATATATAAATACATATATTTGTTCAATTTTAACAAATAATGATTTGTCTGCCGCAATGTTTAGAGTCTTTTGTTATTTACATATATATAAATAAAATAACAATGTCTGCGATTTTATACAAATATATGATGAACGTTCATTTTACACGTATTCGTTTATACAATAAAATCAATTTTCAAATGCTGTGGGAAACATTATACAATATATTAAATATATATGTTAAATAAATTGAACATGTACGAGTACTTTACAAAATTTGAATGATTATATACGATATATATATCAAGAGTTATATAAATATATATATATATATATATATATACACTTGTATATAATAATTTAACCGCTTAACAATAATAACATTCAATAAATAAATCAATTTAATATCTAATTCGTTTATGCGTATTTTACAAATGTTGTATATTTATTTATGGATAAGTAAATTATACTCATCTATAAGTATTGTATTGTTATATATATACAAATAAATATCTGTACAAATATATAAAATATATTTATATAAGTTAAACGAGGTAGTACAATAAAATATTTATTTTTCAATATCTATATAGATATATTTTTATATTGTACTTTAATTTTGTATATATCTATATATCTGAAAATATTTTTATTTAACAGATTTAGATTGATTGTTTTTTGTTTTAAACATTTTAAATAATATACGAATATAAAATACATACCAAAACAATTTTATATTAATACAAATATATAGACATAACCGGATGCTGTAAATTATTTTCATTTAAAGAAAATTGTGGGAGAAATTGGCAATTATGTATTCGTATATATACGTATATATAAACAAATAAAAATATTATACTTTTTATTATTAATAAAAAATTGAACGAAATATGAATAATAAAAAGCATCCGCATATCTATATCTATATATCTAAAAAAAAAATATTTATAAATGTTTAAGGCAAAAAAAAACACAAATATCATCGAAGTTATATAAAAATACATAAAAATAACATTTTAATTTTAAAAATCATTGAAATAAATAAATGAATTTAATTACTTTATTATATACTTTTGTTTTTAGTTCATATAAACGTTATATCTTATTTTTTGTTTTTTTTTTTAAATCGATTTGATACAGTAAAGAATTAACCAAAAAAAAAAAGGATAGAAAATGTGGATAATAAAACAAAATCATTAACCACACACAAAAATGTTTATTAGTTTGAAAAAAAAAAAATAATATAAAATGTTTAATTCTTATTTGCATGCGATACGATTTGTGACCGAAGATCACAAATATAAATTCTGTTTAAATTTATTATGTATATATATATATATTACACAATAATTGACATATGCATATATATATATATATATATATATATATATAACAAACAAAATATCTATATATAGCAGTAATAATAATTATATCAGAAAAATATACTACAAATCTATATACATGTATACATAAATATACATGCAATTGAAAAACATCTGCTTATATCTGAATTTAATTAGTTGCAGACATTAATTTTTTCCCTTCATTAAATTATGTTTTTTGTTTTGTGCGCGCGATGAGAAGATATGATGATGATGAAGAAGAAAAATTAAAATTTGGACGATGTACCATGAAAATCACATAAAAAATGACGAACCATATCGCAAATTAAATTGGTTATATATTTATATATATTAAAACCACATCATCAGAGCAAAAAATTCCCTTTTCATATATATTCAAGTCCTCCACACACATACTATTTATTTTCAAAATAGATATAAAATTTAATCTTTTTTTTTTAATAATAAAAAAAAAACACTGCCACAAGATAAAAAAACGAAATAAACTTTATAATTATAATCTTCAACCAATTTACCAATTTATATACTTATTTTGTAATGCAAAAAAATACTTACAAACACAAAAAAAAAGTCATCAACCATCAATATTCAAGTGAATTTTATATATATTTTTTTTTTCATTTATATATATGTATATAGGATAGTAAAGATATCTTTTAAGATTTTATAAAAAAAAAAAAAAAATAAAAAATATCCATTGAATAATCTTCAATTATTATAGAGTTTATTTCTCATCAAGATTCCCTAATAAAAATAAATAAAAATTAGAATTTTATTTATATACGATTTTTTACCCATTAAATTAATTTTTATTCCCCGTTTTTTTTCCTTATCAACTAAATCTTATATACAATTATTTTTTTTAACACACTTCATTTTATATTCAAAGGACATATAAGAATTGGTAATTCTGTATCATGTATATAATTTACCACTAGAGAAAAAAAATAAAATAGATAGGAAATGTATATAATCGACATGTATATTTATTATTGTACATATATAGTACTTTATAGCAATACGCGCGTATATATGGAGCATATAAAAGAAGAAAAAAAAAGAATATTCAGTTGGCAAGGCGGAAATGAAGAAAATCAAAACCCTATTGAATTAATTTAAAAAAGATCATTCAATTAAGACATTCATCTGTTTTATTGGCGATGAAGGCAAAAAATAAAATCCATTGAATGTTGTGTTTTTTTTTACTATATATGTTATATATTTTGGTTTTGGACTCTTGAGAATAATTTGTATTATATATGCATATATTTATATATTTTTTCTATTTGCATAAAATCATCATCGTGTTATTATTGTATTTGGAAAATTGTCCTTTTTTTTATCTTATTGGCATTTATATAATTTTTGTATTTGTATAGAAAAAAACAGAATTGGTCCGTATATAGAGGAGATGATCGAATAAATTGAATGAGAAAATTAAAATGAAAGAATAAAATGTTTATATATATTTTATATATATGTATATTCTTAATAAAGATAAGAAGAAAAATATTATTGACTAATTTTATATTAAAGTTTATTATATATAAGAGGTTTACTTGAATTCATTATATAGATTTTTGCGAGTTTTTAAACTTATGAGAGCAAAAAAATTAATAAAAAGAAATCAAATCAACTGATCCCCTTTTGATTGTGTATCATAAAAATTTATATTTTTAATGAATTTTTAATAACACATGAAGAAACAAATCATAAAATATATAATTAATTAATATTTTATTGTAGATTAATATAATGAAATCAATTTATTTTCATATAATGACAATTGGTTTTCATTGATTGGTGGTGAGATTTTTATTTCCTTTATGTAACACTACTCTTTCGGTTCATACATTTTTTTTCGAAAACTGCTATATGTGGATGATGAAACTTTACAAAATAAAATTTATAATATTAATATATGCATATTAAAAAGTATTTACAATTACATAATTGAATGGAATCATTTTCCACTATATAAAAATTGCACCCGTCGTGTGATAATAAAATAATTTTTCATTCATACATATGAATTTTTATAAGGAAAAAGGTTAAATATATATAATCAAAACACATCTAAAAAAAAGAAAATATATATCTAAATCCAATTATACCATTTTCAAGTTAATGTCTATGAATAATAAAATGCTGACTGATTCCAAATATAATGTTTTATATATATATATATATATATAGTTAAATATAAATATATATAGATATAGAGGCGCGCATAGTTAAATATTTTTATTTAATTTTCATTTATTATTATTTTATACACATAAAATAAATGAATGAGATTATATAAGAATATTGCCTACCATATATATTCATATATTTCCATACATACAATTTAATAATAATATATATATAAAATAGAATTGAATATTTTGGAAAATAGCAAAAATTTCAAGAAAATGTTGTAGAAAACGAAAAAAAGTAACACAAAAGTAAATGATGCTTAAATTGTGGTTTTTCTTATTCTATTTATAAACATATATGTATATATACAATTCAAATATACTATAGTAGGGATTGAATTAAATATATATATTTTATAACATATATATAATGATATTTTATAATTCAAAGAGTTTAATTTTTAAATTAATTCTATCTATGGATACAATACAATAAAATACATATTTTAGAATCATTAACATAAACAGAAAAAAGAAAAAAACAAAATAAATATTCTCTATCTAACTCATTATACCATTAAATTCTTTAAAATCATTTAAAACATGGTAAAATGTATTATACATATATAATACATGCGATAATATAATTATCTAAAAGATTAATTTAAATTTTCGCATCGTAGTCACTCTTATATCGCACATTTGAAATCTTTATAATGTAGAAAAACTTGCCGAATTAATATTCGAATGGAAAAAGAAAATATATAAATATGTGTTGTATAAAAAGAATTAAATGTACCGAATGATTGGATAATTTGATTGGAATTATTTAAATATATATATACCTACTAAAGTATATATATATATATATATATATATATATATATATATATATTCATTCTCATTCATATATATACAAATTCTATTACTTAAACATATACAATAGTATATTATAGTATATATAATTGAATTAATTTATATATAAATATAGTAAAAACTAAAGTCTAATTTTATGAAATAATATGAAAAATAAATGAATGACTTTGCACATAGAATTTATCTATATACATATAAAATAATATAAAATAAAAGAACATTTAAAAAAATAAGCAAAAACAAAAAAAAAATTGTGTACAATAAATGTTTTTAAATATCCTACAAATTTTCAATTCCATTAATTAATTAATTTGTGAAAATGTTGAGAATCAAATACATGCGTTATTCTTGTTTTATTATATATATATAAGATAAATGAACACAAAAACAGAAAGAATAAAATAAAAGAAATTGAATTTTTCGCTTATCATATACTCATAGTATATGTATATAAAAAAATATCCTTTTACATTTGAATATCTACACTGCTCTATATATAACCAATCCATCTAATATATATATATTGAATCCTCTTAATCTCAGTTTATTATAAAATAATTATCGTGCGGATATTCATCTAATATAATTAAAATATAGATGTGTACTCGTATAAGTAACAAAAATAGAAAAAAATATACATACAGTAATTGATTATATCTATTTAATACTGCAAATTTTCTTTTTCATTTCTACGCAATATATATAGATATAGAATCATGGTACATAGATTAGTGTGTGGTATATGCATTTTAAGGATAGATTAAAATGAAAAAAAAGAATTTAATATATATAGATTTTATAGATTCCAGAAGTTCGTATATAGTTTTGTTTCGGTTGATGTGCTTTCTCAAAATACTCCACCGCCAGCACACATATGAGAGAAAATAAACTTAAACTGTAAAGAAAAATAATATAGTAGTGAAAGATATCTTTTAGAATGTAATGCCTCAGGAGACGATTTGATTACTTTAACCATAATCTATAAATATAAAATAAATATACCCCTAAATTAGATTTTTTTTCATATTCGAATTTCATATATACTGCGATGAATAAATGAATGTTTAATATTGTCCTTTTTTTTATATACTTTTTTATTATTATTTTTATGTATATGGATTAAAAATTAAGTCTATATACAATATTAAAATTTTTCTTTATGATAAATCAATATATTATATTATACTATATTTAAAAGTATAATTTGCATATTATTCATTAATGCATATAAATAAAATTAATCTTGATAAATAAATTTTCCTATTTTTCTTCTTCACCGTTTGATTTTTTTTAATATAATATACTCGTACTATCAATACTATCATACTATATACACACATTTTGCATATATATACAGGCAGAGATGTTATAAAATCTTTTACAAATACCTTTATAAATATATATACTTTTCCTTTTTACTATATTTACTATATATAGATACAAATATATATATACATATTTAAGGTATAATAAATGATGGTATATATGGAATATTGGTATTATAACATCTTATATTATATTTTATATATACCGTATATATATATATATTGGTAGCTATACATTTAAATAGCAATATATATATGTATAGAAGAACAACATAAAATCATTGCTAGCGGCTCAATTTTGATTTAGATTTGATCGTCATTTAATAAAGTTTGAAATGAGATTTGGTATGGTATTAATTAAAAGAGAAATATTGATTGGAATTTTCTTATATATAAATAAAGATATTACCAATATATAAATATATATAGAAATGTATTAATAATGTATATTATATATATATATATATATATATATATATAGGATAGCTATAGGTATATATATTTTATCCATCTATATGGGGTAGATATATATATATATATATTAATTGTACAAGGAGATTAAATATTTAATTTATTTGTATATAAAATATATATATATATAGTTACGTATATATATTAATAGTACGTGTTCCTTATAGATACATAGATACTAGATATATATATATATATATATAGATAAAATGAAAATGTAATTTACATAGAGTAAAAATTAATGATTTAATTTAAAATTATATATCTATTTTATAAATTCAAAATAAATATATATAGAGTATACTGATAAATTTTTAAATTAATGATGGAATATTAAAAGTTCATTATATGCAGAAGTAAACGATATGTATTTTCATTCATTCATATTATTGATTTATTGAGATTTATATATGAATTTGATTTATTGAAAAATTTTTATTATCATAAAGAATCTTAATCTCTAATTATAACCGGAAAAACCAAAAACAAAAAAATTCACATTAATATTTCTAAATTGCATTCATTTCTTATATAAGCTTATATATGTTTATTAGTTTTTTATATAAAAAAATTATTAAGCTATCGTTCAGTGATTTTGTATATATAATTTATAAATAAATCTACTTTATGTATATATTAAAAATTATTAACTATTATCCTATTATGTATTTTTATTATATCATTTTTAAATATCATCTTTTTGGTAATTATTGAATTTTTTATTTATTTAGTTTTAAAAAAAAAAATTATATTTTATATTGAAAGCACAGGTTTTATTCCTTTCTATACACTATATACATATTATACGTTTTTAAACATAGTACGTTTCCGTTTGACAACCACAAATCGTATATAAATAGATTTTTTATTATTGTTAATTTTCTATATTATTTGTATGTTTTATTTTATTTTTATTATTTTTTTTTATGTTTATCCATTGATGAGATCATTACCTTCATTTTAAATGCTATATGGTAAATATTTATTTATTTTTGTATTTTTTTTTTGAAATAATAAATAGATTGTACGAATAAGTATATAACTTGTCGATTGTTATTTCATTTTTTTTTATATTACATAAATGTGTGTATGTTGTTTTTTTATATGTTTAAATTTATTTTGATTTCATGTTATTTTTTGGTGTAATTTTTTTCACATTGGTGGTTAAAAAGTGTTATGGTTGGTTGAATATTTAAATTGTATATATTGAATTAATTTTTTTTTATTTTGTTTAATTATACATATATACGTTGATGGCATTATATAGATTTTTAAATTTGATTAAGAAACGTATTTTATTTAATTTAATTTAATTTGATTATTGCCAAAATTCGAGATACAAAATACAATATATTAAAATAAAAAATAATAAATAAAAAAAAACCGATATGGGATATGATTATTATTAATAATAAAGGATAAATAAATTAATTTTTAATATTGAATTCAATGACATGGCATATTGTAGAGTTTTTGAGATTATAACATTTTATGTATATGATACTAAAGATTATAAGTTCATTTATTGTTTCAATATTAAACAAATTTATAATTTTATAAATTCAAACCATATACTTTAATAAACCTTTTTTCAACGTTTCCATATGAAAAAATGTTTTCTATAGAACACACTCGAGAATGACACATTTAATGTTCGATTCTATTAACAGAGATATAAAAAACCAAAAAAAAAAAGGAAAGTTAATTTATTCGAAAAAAATTTCATAAAATAAAACATTATCAAACAAAAGGAAAACACGTTTGATTGATTAAAATAATTAATTAATTTTTTGGTTATCTCTATATATTTTCTATATATTCTATCAATTTGTTGGCAAAGATTTCAAAGTGGAAATTTTGTTTTATATTACACAATTTTTTTTTAAATAAAAAAACAAAATAATTATAATAAACATTTTTTTTCTTTTTTGAGGAGATATAAAATATATAAAATGACAAAAATATCAAAGATTTTCTTCACATAGGTATATAGAATTCGAACCGTACGTATATAGTACACGTATCTTACAATAAATAATATTATTCACGCTTAATTAAATTCTTTTAAAAGGCGTTGTAGAACAGTATATATAATTATATATAGTTGATAAAATTAAGTTGTATAGAGGATGCATATAGTATAAAATATATTTTGTTAGAACATTTCATTTTGAAATATTTATAAAATTGAATTCGTTGATCTTTAGTATAGAAATTTATTTATTTCTTTTTACGAAAATAATTTTAAAGATTTCGTAGTAATACAGAATAAGTTTTGGTTGAATTTGAATGATTTCTGGTGCGTTTTTAACTTTGTAGATTGTTGATTACCAAAAAAAACATTAAACAGAAATAAAGGTTAAATATATAAAAATTATTGTCAATTTCCTGCAATTATTTTCTGGATTTTTTTTATATATTGTGGATATTTGCATAATAAAATGAAAGTTAACGATTGCAAAAAAAAAAAAAAATATAAAATAAAGTAACAGGTATTATTGAATGCATAATCAAAACTTTTTAATGCATTTTTTGTGTTTTTTCAAAATTAAATTTAAACAAATCAAATCACATTCAAATTGTTATATGTATATAATATTTTGCTATATCATTTTCTTTTCAAATAACATATATATTTGTATATAAATAATAGAGTCTAATTTTTATGATGTGAATTTCTTTAAATATGCAATTTTTTTTTGTTATTAAATTCTGTATACGATTTACGATATTATTGTATAATATATATAAATATATAAATATTTAAGCAGTATATTTGTTTGAATTGTATATATTATAACGAGATTCATTCAAACGTATCGAATAGAAACAAATTACTTATAATGTATAAAAATAAAATATAAATATTAATAATGATGATAAATAATAATAAAAAATAATAATAATAATAATAATAAAATGAAAAATCATTAAAATATAAGGTAAAAAAACCGAAAGAACGAACAATCTCAATAAAATTTATATAAATATTTTATTGGCTACGGCTCGTCAATTCGTATAAATGAGCAATTTTGAATGTCAATCAAATATAACTTAAAAATAATAAATAAACAAAAAAAAAAAATTCAAAATATTTAAGTAGATTTACTATATACATATATATTTCTCCATACTGAATAGTAATATATATAATAAACAAAAGAAATGAATATTTATTAAAAAAAAATATTATACCTGTTGCTTAAAATGATCATATTAATATTATTCCAAAAATATATATACATATATAACAACTTCCTTGTTCAATGTTAACAAAAAAAACAATGAAACACTGTTTTATTATACAACACTTTGTTCAATATATAAAAAATCATAAAAATATTTATATATTGAAAAAAAAAATATACAATTAATTTAGTTCTTTCAGCGATGATATAATTTATAACACTAAAATATTTTAATATTTTAAGAAAAAAAAAACAAAAATTCATTTTTAATTATAATCTGTAATTTTTTATTTTTATTAATTATGAATTGAACAGAATCATATTTATTTTTTTAATTATCAAAATATAACTCTATTCGTTATTTATTTTTATTATTATAATTATTATTATTATTAGTGATAAATCAAGCCAATCTCATTTAATTTTTATGATTATTTATTATAAATTAATATACTCTATCATGGCTATAAAACATATAAAATATATATTAAAATAACCGATAACCAGGGCATAATATAAATATTTATAAATAATTCTTAAATAATCGGTTTTTGGTAACAACAGCAAAAAAAAAATAGAATTGAATGTAACATATATTTTTTTTTCTGATATAATCGAACATACAATAATAATACTAATCATATTAAAAATATAATACCAGTGGGTATAATCATCAAGCATCGACATTCAAACATTTGATTTCAAATACATATTTTTGTATATATTTTTATTAAATATATTATTTTCTAGATGTATGAAAAAAGAATACACTCAATCTCAATCATTTTATATTTGAAAAGGGGTCATCGATGTCGTTCAACAAAAATCAAATATTATTGCGTTTCCTTTATTGATTTAAAAAACATATATGTAATCATATATTTATATATTAAACCAAATAAAACAGATACTAAAATATTGTATTATATTTCATATTTTTAGTAAAAAAAAAAACAATAATATTGATACAGTAAAATCATTTTATGTAAATTTTTTATTTTTTAGCTGACAATAAATTATTTTTTATACTTTATTGATTTATTCCATATAATATTGCTTTTAATGTGATAATTATATAAAGCAATATAGTATATTGAATTTCATCTGTATATATATATATATATATATATATATTCTGGTATGAATAGGGTACCATAATGACTGTTTTGTTTTGCTATTGCTTTTGCAAACACATTATTTTTCAAATTATTAAATGACCGTTGAATTTCTCACCAAAGTCAGCACAATAAGGACAATTATGTGTGGTTTGGAGACAAGTATTTTAAAGTTATTTTTTTTATATTATGAAAGATTTACGAAAGGGCATTCATAATTTCGCTTTAAATGCAGGCACCCGATTAAATTGATATATTCAGAAAAAAAAAAATTAATTATCAATCATAAATATATATTTGGAATTTTTAAATATTAATAGAAATCAGCAAAAAAAAATATAATAATAAGTAATTCTTATGAAATGGATGCATATCACAAAATTTTTATCAAATGAGTATTACTTTTTTTTTATATGGATTGTATGTGTCTCGTTTTTTATGTTATTTTGTGCGTTCAATATTTAATTGAAAATATATGATTGTTTTAATATGAAATAGATATGATTATATATATATTGTATTTATATTTATAATTGACACATGTCAAAGGTTTAGAAAGGAAGTTTCGAAATTTTTTTTTTTTGTTTAATTATCAATAATAATTTTTAATCTATCAATATGATGATAATTTTTATTTTATTTACAAAAATATTGGTAAATATTTATATAGTGAAAATGCGATTTGGGATTACAGAACAATAAAATAGTTTATTTAATCATGATCATCAACAATTTTTTTTTGAAATATTTTTCAATATAAATACGAAAAAAAATTTATTCAATGACATACATACATATATATATAAAATTTATATTCTGTTGAAAATAAAATAAAATTAATAAATAAACAATACAAATAATAAATTAATTTTTTTGTTTTTTTTTATCTGTATGACATTTAATTTAGAAAATTAAATAAGAAAATTTATTTTAATGAATATAAATTATTAAGTTAAAAAAACTGAAAAAAAAATTAAATCTTATTATAAATTGAATTTAATTTAATTTCATTAATATATATACGATAAACGGATGCTGATCATATGATGATGATGATGATGATGATGATGATTATTGACCATTTATTTAATTTATTTAAAATTGTAAATTGTACATCAAGTTTTAAATAATAAAATTTACATTCACTTTGAATTCATTTATTTTATATATTTTTACCTCGACGTCATCAAACGCACGCGATCGTAAGAATAAAATAATTGTATATTATATTTTATTTCTTCATCATTATATTAGATTTTTGAAACTTATGCCGATTAAATAATTTAATATATGATGCATTAATTGAATTTTAAGAACTATTATAATGATCTATATACAAGAAATTAGTGGGGTTAAATTAAAATATATATAATTAATTGTTTTTAATGGGAAAATTAATTACTATCTTCCTTTAAATTGTTTATGTTAGTTAAAAACAAGTTTTGTTTTTTCATTAAAAATCGGTTTTCTTATTTAAATAATTATATTAGGAATATTAGAAACATTCATATATAAATTTGGAAAGTACAATAAAACGTATATATATTTTGTCGATATATTAGCGAAGTATACGGGTCAGTTATATACCATTTTTCTTATTTTTTATAATGTTTTGAAATTTAAATTGTATTTACATGAAAAATATATTTCTATTTGTTTTCTATATAAATAAATTATGGTTAGTAAATTATTTTAAATGAAAACGTATATACGTTTTTATAGAAGGAATAATAATAATAACAATAAGAGCGGTGTTCATGTATTATTAATGCATATTCGAATTCTATTAAAATAATAACGCAATAACCAAAAAAAAAACATTAATAAAAATATTATGATTATGATTATATGATGGTGGTATAGTTGAATGAATTATTATCATATATATGAATATATCACACATTATAAATATTTATTGAGAAGTAATTTAGGAAGTTGTTAATTTATGAGTATTTTTTTTTTGTGTTTTTTATATTTATATTATATTAATTTTTTATTATATTAATTTTTTATTATACTAATATTTTATGTATTTATGTATTTAGTTTTTCTTTTTTTCTTTCTGTTTTTTTTTCTATTATAAAATAAGGAAATAAAACATTAATTAATTGTTGTACATTGTGTTTTTTGCTCTCATCGCAGAGTTATTGAATTTAATATTTTATGATGTGTAATTTATTTTATTTTCATCTATATAAAACATTAAATCCGTTGAACCATGGAATTTACTATATATGTATAAATAAATAAATTAAATGGAATTGTTAAAAATGAATTAACGAATAGTTCATTGAACGAATAAAATATCGTAATTAAAATTTATTTTCATATAATATTTTGACAAATTTATACAAAAATCGATTTAAGCTTTACATTTTTGAGGGAAATAAAAGGTTAGTTTAACATACAAATATTTTTAATTTAAATTCTATTGGTTAAAAAAATACTCTTATAATTTTAATCTTTTATTATGTACATTTTTAACCTCATTTGTTTTTTTCTTATTTATCTAAATTATAGTATATCGTTCACAGGATGAACTTTATATGAAATAATCATTTATATATATATATAATTGGACACTTTTGGAATGAATAATTTTTATAGCTACATATACGTTATAGCTATTATAGCTACATATACATATACTACATATACTTACATAAACATTATTAATATAATGATTTTTATTATATGCATCTGTAGTCAATTTTGAATAAAGTTCAATTTTACTAAAATTAAGATAGAGACTGATAGATTTTGTACTTTTATATGTAAAAGTTCATACTTTAAGATATTTAACATTTACCCTGTATAATAAAAGTATACATCAAAAAACAGATAGATTGTTTTTTTACATACAATATTTATTTATTTAATACCATATATAATATACCTACAGATGTTATTTGATTTCCATATTTTCTATATGTGAAATTATATACATGTTTGCGAGCAGTACATATAAAAGATATTCAAATAAATATCTAAAAAATATTTATGATTCACTAGCATATGTATACAAAAATATGATATGAAAAGTTATTTATTTATATTTAAAAAAAAAATGGGTGATAGCGCGGACGTCATTTTAACATTTAATACCCCCTTGAGGTTTTTCTTTAATCCCATATTCATATATAAATATATGCAAATGATTATTATATAAATGAAAATCCATATATTTATAAGTAATATTGTATATTCGTATACAAATAAATACATAATATTGTTGTATAACATCATCGTAAAAAATTTTTCGTTTAAAAAATTGTATCTATAAAAGAATAAAATAGGAGTACAATATATTTAAAAAAAAAACCTTGTACAATATAATTTTATAAAACTCATTATATATAAAAGAAATTCTTTAATATATTTATATATGAAAATGTATCAACAAATTAATATATAAATGGAAAATCACATGCGGTATAAATATCAAAATTAATAGATATATAGAGACATTTTACACAAAATAGATTTAAAAAAAAAAAGAAATATACTATATATATATAAACAAATTGTAACGTTAAAGGATAATCGAAAAGATTACATTTTTACAAAAGATACTTTTATATTTCTGTGTATATACATATATAAAATGATTATCATTATATATAGATCGCAGCGTTCTTCGCTTTTTTAATGATTGAGTGAGTAATATTACTTTTCAGGGAAAATTGATGTTTATAAATATAGAATGGTATGTGTATGGAAGAAGTATCCGATTTATAGAATTGGTAATTTTCCTAGTATTTTTTTTTTCAGAATCATTTTTAAATAATCAAACTTAGAATTTCCAAAGAAAAATATTTATATGTTTTGAAAATAATCCTGTAATAATGATTACAGTACATAATATATTTGTTTGTGATCATATTTTGTGAAAGTATATAAAATGGTATATAATGAAATTTTATATAGATGTAACATCTCCATATAAACTATATAGTATATGTATATTTATTCTTTATAGACGTATATATATAAACATTTGTAATGCATCATATAAGTTATGAATATTGTTTTACAATTTTTTTTATATATATCTTTCATATTAAAAATAAAGGTATATCTATAATAGCTATCTTCTATATACACATAAAAACAAACCAGCTATTATTACACGTATAGAAGAAAACAACATTTGAAAATTGCTATTTCAAAATTCATATCTTTTATTTCGTATATATATATGTATATAGAAATAAATATTAAGAGAAAACCACTTTGGATAATAGCAAAATGTCTGACTGATTATTGTTATTATGTATACTTTTCTGTTAATATAAACGTCGTCATATACATATATACTATATAGTCTATATTATTGAAAAAGGATACCATTGCCTTGAATCCTTTGATTGTCTGTATTTTATGGATATAGGTACAGTATATGTGTATTATGTGATTCTTCTTTTATAATATATATAAAAGTATATATACGATAAAAACTTAAACATAAAGGAAATTATGATAATGCGAATGAATGTGTGGTGAAAAAACAGATATATATTGAAATGTTTTTCCCTTCACGCATACACCTCAACACACATTTCTCTTCTATTATCATTATTATTATTATTATTATTATTATATATATATAAATAGACATATATCATTATATATGAATTGTTTTATATTCGATTTTATTTTCCATTTTAATGATGATTATAAATATATAAAATAAAAAAAAAAAATATATTGTGTATATTTAAATTTATATATTAGAAATTATTTAATTGCATTCCTTTTTTTTCAATTGAAGATATATATAGATATAATATGATACATTAAAAATAATGTATTTATATATTTGTTAATCGTCCGTGTTTTAATTTTTCTTTATATAAATATATACTTCAATAACATCGCATATATGTATATTTGTATATTTATGTATTTGAATGCATATTGAAATATATTTGATGATGCGTATCATTTAAATAATTGTTTAATAAGAAAAATTCGAATATAAAACGTACATAATAATTTTCTCATTGGAAAATATGTCAAAAACATATATTTATAAAAATGAAATGTATAGAATATTTATTGTATATCATATTTTATACAAATGTAGTAAATAAAATTCTTTATTTTTTGTTATTACTTTATTATACATTACACAAAATATATCTGTATATAATTAACAGGATGCTAAAGTTCCATCATACGCTTTCTTTAAGAAATTAATAACATATATGCATAAATCAACATTTTCGTAAGATAATAGTGGATAACTTCACATGATCTTAACCGTCCAGGTATATATAAAAAATAAAGTGCATAATATTTAACAATAGAATTTTCACAATAGAATTTCTTCGTATTTTCCCGTAAATATATAAACAAGAATTTCGCAATCACCTTGTAATTATTATTACACATACATTTTGTTTTCAATAATTTTAATTATACGCTTTTTGAATTTTAATATAATATAAAATATTAATTAATTTTTCTTTTCTTTAATTTGTTTTTGTTTTTGGTTTTTTGGTCAAACGTTTTCGAACGTCTATAATAATAAAAATTTTTATTTTGCATTCAAATAACGTATAGTTTATTAAATGAAATACAGCGAAAAAAGAAAAAAAAACATTGAAAAGAACTTAAAGTGAAAAACAAAAGAAATCTTATTTCATTTCCTATACATAAATATATAATTTATTTATTTTTTTTTAATTTCAGAACCATCGAAAATGAATTTAAAAAAAAATGGAAATTTTGTATTGGGGTTGATATTTATTATTCTTTCTTGAAGCACTCATAAGCATATTTATTATATATAAAATTGAATAAAATTCTATTTAATTTTTTTTTTTCCTTTCTTAGAAAATTTAAATTATATATAAAATGACATATATAAACAATTAAAACATTTTTTTTTGTTTTAAAAGAAAATATATAAGAGTACAAAAAAATTGATTATAAATCTATTTAGATAATTTAATTTTCTCTCATATATAATATATATATAATAATTCCTTTCACATTTTTTGTCCATCCATATATATAACAATTAAATACATATATAAATAAATATACGATTAATAAAAATGATTATAAAAAGCTATGCAATGATTTATTGAGAATGGCTTAAGGGTATATTAATTTTCCCATTTTCCTCATTTATACATATGTATACACACGCTTTTAATACGTTTTTTGTAGAATTATTATTATACGTAATGTTGTCATTGAAAGTATAATAATATTCATTTTTTTTTCGGTGAATTTTCAATATACGATATAAAAAAAAAGTTGAAACAGATAAATATATGTTTGGCAATAATATGGTAAATATTTGTCATGTGTTTGAATACATTATCTATATGTATTTATGGCAAAAATAACAATAATAAAAGTGATACGCTAAAAAAAAAACAAAAACAAACAAACATAAAAACAAAGAATATTATTTAAATAAAAAAGAAATATATATATATATCTATAAATAGTATGTTAAATATAGATTTATATAGAGACATATATATATAAACAATATTCGTCCGTTATTGGAAACAGATGCCTTTGTTTATTATCCAATGTAGATATATATGAATATATGATATTGATAAGTATAGTCCATACAAAAAATATAGAATTTTTTATTATGATGACAAAAAATAATGAAAATTATTTATATTATATAGTAGTGCGGTTTGTGTTGTGTAAAAAAATGATAGTAAAAAAGAAAAGATATAAAAAAAAATATATTGATAATAATAATAATTTTTCCGAATAATTCACATCAAATAATATGGGTTTATTTTTTTTACAAATGGTCGATTTTTTTTTTCTAATTAATAAATGCGAATGGATAATAAAAAAAATTATAATGTAAATATTTTAATATTCTGCCTGGTATCATAATATTATATAATGATTTATATATGTTGATGTTCTATCAACCAATTTCTGGTTAAAAAAAACCTTTAATTATAAATAAAAATGGATATATTTTCTGTGTTTATTGAAAATTCATAATGCATCAGTTCAGATCAGATGGAATTTTAATTACAGAATATCGAGGATAATACAGAATAATAATTTTAGGAGAGGTATACTACCCTTAAATAGGAGACAAAATTTTAGTTATTTGAAATATTTACTATATATTGTTGAGATAGGTAGAAATTCTAATTAACATATAAAAAACAATGGAAATGTTGTAAGCAAATTTCTATTGAATTTACCCAATTATTCAATCAAATTGTATAATTAAAAAACCGTATAGGGGAAATGAGCAATGTTCATCGAATTTTATTATGATTATTATGATTATGATTTTCTTTAGAAACTGTAATATATTTTGTTTGTTAAAAAGGGATTTAAAATAATTTAAAAAACTGAGAAATCTAGGAAAATTCATTTCATTTGGAATTATCCGACTTATTTTAACATTGAGAATGTAATCATTATATATACCTGTATAGAAATTCTTGTTTTATATTTTAAAACTTTTCTGTTTAATATACATATAGTTAAATAGATTTTGTATAATAAATATAATATAAAAATTCAATATTTATTTAATTATATCAAATTTATTTATGGTATATATATGAATATATAATTTTAGCTTATATTCACACATCATTGCATTCACAATCACGTATGAATTTATTTAAATGTATATACCCTCATCATAACCATATATATAATAGCGAAAAGAATATATTTTCCATTTTTCGTTTTGAAAAGTCAAAGGAAAATTGTTATATATAATATTGTATATATGAATGTTATACAATAGTATATAAAATTTTAAATATATACTATACGATTGAAAACCGTATATATTCCATAAGTTTTACATTTTGTATTATATATTCGTTTAATAAATATATTTGATGATGAATGAAATGGAAGAATTGTAAATATTCATATATATAAGTAAACATCGAATATATATTTATATATGTTTCATTATATTACATACGTGTGTATATGAAAATTAAAAAAAAAGAAATAAAGGAAAAATTTTGGAATTCAGGAAAAAGGGTTTTATTAATTGCAGAATATTGTTTAATTATAATATCCCTAAGCTCTATTTTCATAAGTAAATTTTAAATATATACGATATTTTTAATAGAATATTTATATATATTTTACATTTACTAACGTGTTATTTTTTACTATATATACTATATTCAGATTCGGATATAACTAATATATTACACATCTATAATTCATTATACATATTCCCTCAATTGTATTATTTCGGGGTATATCTAATTGTATAAGTAAAAATGTATACATATATATAAAAATAATATTTGAGTAAATGAAAAATTAGATATATTTTATTCCCCATGTATGTTATTTATTTGTGTGAATATTATTTTAATGAATAAATTGTAATATCCATATATTGTGTATAAAATTATTTGTATATGTATAGATACAATTTATTAATTTATATAATATGTGCATATAGAATAATAATAATAATAATTTAAACTTACGTCTGGGTGATTTGATTTTTTATATCCATTTGTGTGTGCTTGATGTTGGAGGATATTTATCTATATAGATGATCATAAAATGGAGAAAAATAAAATAAAAATTAGATTTATTTTGAAAAAATTTAACACTTTAAAATTTAATGAATATGTAATTATATATAGTTAAATAATTATAATTATTAAAATCATATAATTATTTAACGAAAAAAAAGTTCTTATCATTTTATTTAAATAAATTAACTAAAATTGTTGTTAAGAATTTCCTTTATAGATTTCGATTTTATAAATATTTAATTTTTAAAATATGATATGAACATGTAATACAATAAATTCATACAAATATTTTATATTCATTTATATATTTATATATATAGATTGGTTTGTTGAGTATATATCAATTTTTTTTATTCATCCCACACAAAATATATACCATATCCGGTGTATAGGCAAACTTTTCCGTTCTTGTTAAATTTATATAAATTTTATTTTTTTGGATTGTATTTAAATGTTTTTCATTCTGATTGTGTTCTGTATATTAAATTAATGTTTTTTTTCTTCAGATATCATAATGAAATTAAATGGTGATATCTTTGAAAAATAAAAAAAAAATTTGGGTTTTTTAATATAAATACATTTTTTTTTTATGGTAAGTGAATTGATTATATTATCGTTTTCATTTTCAATGGCAAAACAAAATTGAAAATTTCAGCGTATTTAAATATAAATGTAATTCCAAATGAAATTATAATATATACATATAAAATATTAACTTTTTTTTTTATATACAGTCTTTATCAATGCTACAATTGATATTCACTCCATTTATAATATGATTTTTTATACATATATATGTATTAATACATATTTATAGTAAATTTTGCGTAGGTTTTTGTAAAATTTAGATTGAAAAATAAACTAAAATTATATTGTTTTTATGCTATATTCAATTAACCCATAAACAACGAAATGACAATCAATCAATTGACAATATTTATAATGTACAAAACATTTATAGGGAATATCAATTAGATTTAATTTTATCGTAATAAATGAATATACGCATACATATAATAGAAAATATAGTAAAAAATGTATTTTTATTGATCAAATAATGAAAATTGCCTAAAACCGGTGGGTGGTATCAATCAGGGAAATTAAAATTGTTTATTGTAGAATAAAAAAATTAAAATATCACATTTGATTACTGTCAAGTAATTATCAATATGACATGATTTGGAATAATACTATAATATAAATTATAGAAAATTTAAATGAGAAAACCATTTATTATATCATAACAATTCTTTAACCTCAAACTAAAAACACCATTTTTTTTCAATATAATACAATTTACAATCTTGAAAAAACCCAATGGTATAATTGTTATATTAAGCATTCCGTATATATATTAAAAATATTTAATTAAAATTAGTTAATTGTTAAATTAATGTCATTTTAGTTAAATATGTATTTATTTAATATATTTTTGACAATGCAATTGAAAAATTATATATATCAATTACATATCTAATTGTTATGTCAATCTGTGTCAGGATATTTTACCACATATACATATTTTAAATATTTATATACATAGGTATATATGCGGATATCTCCAAATATACCTTATGTTATTTACGCACATTTTATATTATCTCGGTGTGTATCTGACGCCGTTTGTTGAAAGATTATCAAATGACTGAAAAGAAATTTTTTTTATATTTGACACCAGACAAATTTGTTAAAGATGTATATTAAAAATAAATAATTATCTTGTATCTATATGTTATATATATTTGAGCAATTGTCGTCTATATCATATATATACATATACATAACATGTGTGTCCTAAATTTTTGACATTTTTTAAGTTTATTTTTCTCAATGCTTTCTCTTATAGTAATTTATATTTGTATATAATCTATTTTTAATAGTTTTGTTTTGTTGATTTATTTTAAATCATATTTTGTTTTTTTTTTTTTATTATTTATTTATAGTTTATGTTATTTGTTCATTTTTATAATTCTATATGTATATTTTATGAATAAAACTTTTTAAAATATTATTATAATTTATAAGAGAAAATATTTATAAAAGATAATTAAATTACATATAAATAAAAATATGAATATAACTATATATTTTGTGCTGTGCGTATACATATTTTTATATTAAAATTAAAAAGAAAAAAATGAAAAAATGCAAAAATTTTCAAAAATTTTAATCTTTTTTATATAAAACATGACATAATACATGTGTTTTATTTGAATGTTTGTTAAAAAAAAATGTTTTTGTTTTTATTATAGAAATTTAAAATAAAAAACAATAATTCTTGGTGCATTTGTTTATTCATATAGCAAAAATTATATTTTTTAAGTAATTTAATAACATAATAATAACTAAAAAAATTTAATAGAAGTTACAAATTGCATATTGAAATGTTGTATTTTATATTTAGATAAACATTTTTTGGTTGGTTACAATCGCGCATATATCAAATAATAAATTGAAAATTATGAAAATATTTTCCGATATTTGTTTTATTATATTTGTATTGTTGTAAGATTTTTTTTTTAATTTTCATATTCATATATTGGGAACTTTTCCAAGAACAGTTTATTTTATTTTTTCCTCTATTATATTAAATTACATTTTATATAAATCTATTCAATTTTATTTCATTATATTTTGATTCTTTTACTTATTTTTTTTTAAAATTCATATATTTATTTCCATTTATCTATGTTAAATTATATGATTTTATTAATATTTTTCTATAAATATATATATATTATACAAAAAAATAAATAAACATAAATAAATTAAAGAAGCAAAAAAAAAAAATGTGAAAAATTATGACAACAAGGAAAATTTATTGGATCATTCAATTTTGAATGTTTGCGTTGTCTTGTGTGGATGTTATTTTTTAATATTATTTATGTATACGATATCCATTGATATTATTTTGTAATTTTTTATTTTGTGTTTATTTATATCATTTTTATGACCACAATATCATTTTATTTTTAATAAACTATTATAAATTTTTCATTTAATTTTTCTTATAAAATACAGAATGTCACTATAATACGAACTGCTTATAATAGATTTTTCTTGTGAACAATAAACGTTTAAAATCTCGAAGAAAAAATGAGATTTATGAACAAAAAATCATAAAAAGTGTATAAACGAATGAAAATATCTGTTGTTGGAGGCTGTGATGGGGCATCAAAAAAAACATTTCTAATGCAGACTCAACGCGTTGTTTGTTGTATCCAAGAGAACAGAAAAACTATATCAATTTTTTTTAAAATAAATTATATAAATGAGCGTATGCGGGGAAGATAAAACTTAAACAAACAAACAGAGTTCATGTTAAAAATAAAACATATAAAAAAAATATTATGTTAAACATCATATTGAAATATTATATATTTTTTTATTTTATGATTAAAAATTATTTTCTTTAAAAACTCATATAGAATATAATTAATTTTTAACCTTTTTATATCAAATGGTTAACGAATAAACATTTTTTGTTTTCTGACAGATCATTTGGTCTTGAAGATCTACAAAAAAAAAAACTGAAATATATATGAAAATATATGAATGGAAATGAATGCGAGAATAAATTAAAATTCATGATAAATATTTATGGTATATATAGGAAAAATGTTAAATTTCATTCATAATTAATTTTCTCTCAATTTTGTTCAAGTGAAATTTAGTGGAATTCAATTTCCAGTAAATTTGAATTAAATGTAATAAAAAAATTCAAATAAATTATTTTTAAATACAATTAAGGAAAAACAAAACATTTCACTTCCATATTATATATCATTATATACAATAATATATAAATATTTCATATAAATAAATATTCTGTATAATAATAATTATGCAAATGATTTAAATTGCATGTAAAATGTTGGTTTTTAATAAATAAAATAAAAATTAATGTAAGGACATATGCAAATAATGAAAAATCCGCTTCAATATCCTTTATGAATAATAATAATACATAATACATATAAAATATACAATTTTATTATTATTTTATTTAGCATATTTGATTGTACCATATATACACTCGTATGTAATTTTCATACATGTATCTACATGACAGTATTATTGCTTGTACAATATCAATAAATTATTAAATAAACTTATCATTTGAAAAAAATCTTTACGAGTTATTGAACACATTTCGTATATTATAGTATCCATTTTTATATTCATTTCTTTTTAAAATGCACACATTAATGAAACTTATTGTATATAAACACTATATATGTATATACAATACAATTATTCTTACTTATATATATCCTTGCTTTTAATTCTGTTGTTGGTTGTCATTTCCGTGACATTACATTGTATATTCCATTTTTAGTAATTTAATGTATATATTGTATATTCATCAGCGCCACCACCACCACCACCACCACCGCTTTCATCATCATCGTTATACTTACTACCCCTCCATTAATATATTACACTCTCTATAAAACACCATAAATTTTTTTTTTACATTTACATACCATATATATGAAAATGTATTATAATATATCAATGCGCGAATTTTATGCAATTTTTACATATCTTTTCTGTAGAACTTTATTGTTATAATATGACTTTTTGGTATGTATATTATTAACAATAATTTTAATTCTATTTTAAATATTTGATAAAAAGAAATACAAAAATTTTCGGCTATTTCTACACATATACTGTCATAGATAGATAAATATAAGCACATGTAACAACTGGTGCTATACCTTTTAAATTTTTAATTTTTATAGATATAATAAAACATATTTTTCCCTTTGAATGTTTCCTTCTTTCTTTTTTTTTTTTTTAGTAATTTTCCTTGTTTTAATTTTTACCAAATTTTATATCCATAACCTCTATGAATATGAATATATATTTGGCATCGCACTATCAACCATAAATTGTAAAATACCCCCAAAAATATATTTATTTTCTATTGCAATATATAGAAATTTTTTTTTATCTATATATTGTATTTATTTTTTTTTTTGTATTCAGTTGTTTTCATTGTTGTTGCTTGTTTTGTTGTTATTTGAATATAATATATATATATTATTGCAAAAACTATTTTTTCGAAAGATATCAAACATGCAATTGCAAATTAATAGATGAATTTAGGCGATAATGTACAAGTTTTTCGTAAAATAGGTATAAAATACACAAATATATTTGTTATACATATATAAATGCTTTTATGTTTTTTCTATATATACATATAACATATTATGTTTATTACAAAACCATTGGATAGACAATTTCAAAATATAATAAAAACAAAAAAATAGTACAAGTACAAATTTATACAAACATTTTTTAGAATAAATATATGTGCAGATGTAGCGCGAATTTGTATCCGTGTGTAAGGATATTCATATATATATATATATAGATATATGTATATAAAAAAAAAATAACACAAATATTTAATGGATGTCTGGTTGCAATAAATATTTAAATATATATTTTTTGTTTTTGGTTTGTTTATATTATTCTTTTGAAAACTATATTACTTTTATTTCAATTGTATATACATATATACTTATTTTGTGATGCACATTTTTGTATTTAATTTTTTGCATGTAAAGTTTCTAAATGCAAATGTTCAGGTGTAAATGAATATAGCGATATTTGAAAGAATATATTAGAATTAGAAATTCATAACAAATATAGTTTAAGAGGGATCTTGTTGTATTTATTAATTCATTCCAGATCATTTAAAAAATACATTAGTAAAAGAACCATTACTTAATCAGTTGAAAAAAGAAAACATTAATTTGTGGATCGCCTAATAATTTCTCACATATTGCAATTATAAATTATATTATTTGTTGAAATCTATATGTATTTATATTTATATTTCAACCGTAAATTGTAAAATTGCCATTTGCACTTTAAGGTTATATGGCAATGCGAATAGGTTCAATATGCGCGACAACAAAACTAAAACAAATTATTTATTTAAATGACAAATTATCTTGCGTTGAAAATAAATATAACGCATATTTATTTATTTTATTCAATATTGCGAATGAGTATATAAATGCTTGCAGCAATATTTAAGAAATCTTTCGTTTTTTTCTTTACAATATTTTATTATCAATTAAACAATAATAGACAAATTTAACATACATATACACATTTATATATGCGTGTATATCTACGTAAATATTTAAAGGTCAAATTCATATGTTTGTCATTTAACATTTTTGTAAAATTCGTTAATTGCATTTCTTAATTCACATATATCTTATTTTATACACATCACATATTTAAATATATATATATAAATAAATATACAACATTTCTGTATCAGAAATAAAATTTGATCGAAAATAACAAACGCATACCTTATACTATAAATAAAATGAAAATCAAATTAAAAAAAAAAAAAGAATATTATAAAAAAAATATTTTGAAAATTATTTCTGACTTGAAATAAATATACATAATATTTCTTTTAACGTTCACATCAAACACAAGATATAAAGAACTAACAAAAAAAACGGTACACACAAAGAAGAAAAAATCAACATATGCAAGCATAAGAACACAAATCAATTGGATTAAAGGATAATAATAAATTATTTTTGATGTATAATTTTTTCTCTATATATATTTATACTGAAAGATATAAATGTATATCGAATATATAAAAAAATAATATTATCTTTAACTATCTATATATATAAATATAAATAATAATTATTATAAATTTAAATATATATATACATGACAAAATATGAATCATATTGACAAAATAACACAAATAAAATAAAAATTTTATATGCGTTAAATAATTAATTAAATGTAATTTTATATTATAAACATATAATTTCTGATATTTTTAAAATTGAAAATAAAATTCAAATTGTATACATTAAAATTACAAATAAATTAATTAATAAAAAAAACAACCTTTTCTTTATGCGTTGAATTTTTGTTCATGATCATTTTTGGTCTCCCATCATTATTTCTTTATTATATATAATGTATATATAGATACAGAGATATAGATTATTTTCAATATATTTATTATATTTTATACACACTTTTATTTTCATCTTATATTAAACAAATATAAGATAGAAATAAAACAACTAATATAAATTGGAAAAATTTTCATATTAAAGAAATTTATGAGCATAGGGTTCATTTGACATTTCTAAATATATATATATATATATATGTATACATAACGGCAATAAATTATAGATGGGGACATATCTTTATGTTACACATTGAATTGAAATACTATGTAATTTTTTTTCATCATCAGCTTCTTCTTTTTATATGTTTATATTTAATTTAAATAAAAATCCGTGTGTATAATACATATGTTTAAAATATATATATATATATAGATACATTTCAAATATCTAAAAATATCATTTAAATCCCTCGATACGCTTTTATAATAAGAATCACTATTATTTTTTTTTCTTCAAATATATATAAAATATCTATGCATATAATAAATATCATTTCTAGATATTATAAATCAGTTGTTCAAAATATGCCATTTAAATATAGACAGATAAATATTGATATACATGAACATATGTGTTAATATATATTTATTTATATATATATATATATACAAAATTATAACGAAGCAATTATAAAACTAATATTCAAAATAACAACTGAAAGATTTTCAATATATAGTTTATAAATATTTATGGTTTAAATGTAAAAAATATATTGAAAATTTATTCATATACAGTTGAATATACGATAATTGATCCCCAGAATTAAATCAATGAATTCATGCCTTAACAATTAGTAGAACAATGGAACATAAAGTAAATGTTTAAATGATACATTTCTGAAATAATGTGAATATATACAGTTATATGGTCTATTTCCAAAAGAAGATCTAAATATATG
The DNA here is from genome assembly GCA_958336335.1 of Dilophus febrilis. Lineage (NCBI taxonomy): Eukaryota > Metazoa > Arthropoda > Insecta > Diptera > Bibionidae > Dilophus > Dilophus febrilis. Next base: position 12,393,003 of record OY284470.1, on the reverse strand, counting down.
TTTAAATTCATTCGTCTTATATTTTTTTGGAAAAGTGACTATTTACAGATACATTTTTTGGGGGTAACAATTATTGTCATTTGATGAAGAAAAGAACTGCATTTTTTATATGTACATATTTTATTTATGAATAAGTCAATTTATCAATATATTGAATTTTTAATTGCATTTTTCTTTCGATATACGGCAATATTATATATTAGCCAATATTGTCATTATATATATATATATATGATCATTATATATATATATATATGATCATTATTATTATCAACACAAAGTGTGTGATTTATAGATTCTACAATACAATTATATAAAAAATAAAATTTAATTTACCATTTATTATATTAATATTGTAACGATATACCTATATATATATATATATATATTATTCATAAATCTTTCAACACTGTAATTGTTTTTAATGATATATACAATTAAAAATATAAATCTATATCCATATTTATCTATATATATATATATATATATATATATATATATATATATATATAAATAGATGTGTGATGAAATGGAACGATCATTGATTTAAAAATTTTTAAAGTAAATTAATGTTATATGGAAATTTATCTATTACATAGAATTTGAAAAGAAATTGTTTTCCTCACATCAAATCTAATATTGTCGAATTTATCAACGTTCAGTTCGTGAACCTGTAGCGTTATATTTTATGATGATATGCTTCAAACAGATGTTTTATTGACACGACTTGATAATACAACACGATATTATTAAAAACTATAAGAATATATATGATTTTCATATATAATATATATGATTTTTATTTCATTTGCAATTAAAACAATAAAATTAATTGAAAATTAATGCGGTAATGTTTAACATATAAATGAATAGATTGGTATAGCTTTCTTTTTATAAGAATACACAAATAAAATCTAGATATATATATTTAAAGTGTCAAAAACAACAAGATTATATATGTATATATATATATATACATACAAAGAAATATACAAAGTCTCTTCAAAATTCTCTTAAGAAATATGTAATTTTAGTTAGGTATATATATATTTATTGTTAGATTTGTCAATGTGTATGTCTAAGGGTAATAAAGTTTTTATATGTCGTAAAACAAAAAGAAAAATTCAAAGTTTTTCATATAAAATACCATAAATTTTATATATGATGAACAAACAAAAAAAAAAAATAATACAAATAACAAAGGAAAATAAAAAAGTACACAACAATCATACATAATAATAATGATAATAATAACTAAATGTATATATATTGTATATCCTTTATACATATGCTCTTAAGATATACAATAGAATATTCAATAACACCGGAAAAACAATAGATTTAAATGTTTAACTCTCTCTATATATATATATATATATATACCAAAAAAACATATCATCATTCTTCCGAAAAACCATTCCAAAGCCATATATAATATAATGAAAAGTTTTTCCTTATATAACACATTCACAATTACATGAAAATTTTCTATTTATAGATATATTATATATAGTTTTATTACATATGGAAATACTATACATAAGACACTGAGTATTAAATATATATATATATATATATAGATAAATTATTATTCTTATATAAAAAGGACGTAAATTATATTCTATATATATTCAAAGACATATGTGAGATGGCATTTGTATTTTATATACAGAGGAATACTTAAATAATAAACTATATCAAATATACTTTCTATATATATATTATCATATACAAACCCACCACCACCACACAATATCTATATCATTTCTATATCTTATATATTAGAAGTATTACTATAAATGATGATCATATGTATATATTATACACAGAACAATATCATAAATAATACATATATACCGTGTGTAAAACATAATGTTTATTTAAAAGGTATATAGGCAAATATTCACATACATATATTATATGTTTTACAAATAATTTTTGGTGTCTTGTATTTGTGGTTTATTATTAAAATATTTACTATGTATAATATACCATATACAGGGTGAGTTTTTTAACGTGAGACAATGGCATATCTCGGAAACTACGCGTTTTTAAGAAAAATGTTTCAGACAAAAGTTGTTCAGTGGCTAGGGGACATAAGATGGTTGTGTGTTTTGACCTTGAGTCAAGGTCGCCTAGGAGATATGACGCAAAACATACTTTTTTTAAATGGAAACCCCCTATTTATCGATACGGATTCTTATTCTACATCAAAAAATAAGACCATTTTATATCCGAACATTTTTTGATTAAACCCCAAATTTGGTCGTAAACTTGATTTGAATTTAGTCAAAAAAAAATTAATTTAATCATTATAATTAAATATAAATTTATAATATGTCCTGATATGTTAACATTTAAATATTTAACATTTAAAGGAACATGTTATGCATTATTAAATTAACCGTTATTGGGTTAAATGGTCAAAGTTATTATTAACTAACCGAAAGTTATTATTAACAGGCCGAAATTAAAATTATATCATTATTTGAACCTATATGGGAAGAGATCATGTTAGACACAGCTTTAGATTTTTTTTATGGGGATACCTCAGAGCAAAGATTTACCAAGAAAGCTCAGAGAAGAGAAACCAGAAAATATGAAGAAGCCCATTAGAAATGCTTGCATTTCAGTAGATCCGGAAACGGTATTACACTCAATCGATGGTTTCATTATAAGAACAATGAAATGTTTGGAAGTTAATGGTCACCACTTTTTAACATTTATTCCAATAATGGTTAATTTAATAATGCATAACATGTTCCTTTAAATATTAACACACCATGACAAATTATAAATTTATATTTAATTAAAATCATTAAATTAATTTTTATTTTTACTAATGTAGTTTTCTATTGGCACAAAATATCAATCTTTTTTTGATCTATTGTAGATCAATTTTCATTTTGGATCAGGTTAAAAAATCTGTCTATTTTTTTATCTTGATCAATTTTATGAAATCCCGATTTTATGAAAGTTTTACCCCTACACTTTTTATCTAGTTGTCAGTTTAGTATTTATTTTTGTTTTGATTTCTTTTATTGTTGAAATTTTTTTTGATTTCTCTTTTTCATGTTCGATTGAAAGGCCAAAAATCTGAAATGTCAGATCAGATTTAATAAAAGTCAAACGAAAACCACATAAGTTCAAATCAAGTTTACTACCAAATTTGGGGCTTAATCAAAAAATGTTCGGATACAAAATGGTCTTATTTTTTGACATAGAATAAGAATCCGTATCGATAAATAGGGGTTGCCATTTAAAAAAAGGATGTTTTGCGTCATATCTCCTATGCGACCTTGACTCAAGGTCAAAACACACAACCATCTTATGTCCCCCTAGCCACTGAACAACTTTTGTCTGAAACATTTTTCTTAAAAACGCGTAGTTTCCGAGATATGCCATTGTCTCACGTTAAAAAACTCACCCTGTATATATAAATAAAATAATTTCTTTCAATGTGATAATTTTCCCGATTTTCTCTTTGTTCATATCATTTAAATGTTTACCAACACAATATTTTTGTGTGCTCAAACATATGATATATATATATGAATGGATATATATATTAAGAAAATATTATATTTTGTGGTTTTCTGTTCACGTATTATAATTACAAATTTTCTAATATTTATTAAATTAATTAATTTATAAATATTTATAATATCATTTTCCACTTATAAACTTTATATATATGTAAAAATATAAATGCAATATAACAAATTTTAATACATTAAAGAAAAATTAATTAATAATTATAAGTACTTTATGTATATACGCGTTATTATGCACAATAATAATAATAATAATAACGATAATGTTTCGGGAAAAATAATTTTTTTTTTCGGAAAATTCAAAAAAAAAAAATTGATCCGATTTGATTGAATTATAACACCAAAACAAATTAATACCACCATCACCGTTACTCGATACACTTTTACAGTATATACTTATATTTCTTTATTTATATATCTATTTGCTCTCCCTTGTTTTTTCCTTTATATATAGAATATTTTGATGTAATTATGCATAAAAATTTATATAAGAAAACAAACTCATTAAATGAAACAAGTTTTTTTTATATTTTTCACTTTATAATATCTCTGAAGTTGATGTATATGGTATACAGAAAGAAGTAAAATGTATTTGTTAAACACAAGAAAACAAGAGGAAAAATGTCCACATGCATATACAATGGTATAATGAAATATTTTACATATAAAAATAAACGACTAAATAATCAAAGAACCATGAAAAAAAAATAATGAAGAAATAAAAAAAAACCAGCACCCTTATATATATTTGTAATAGATTATAAATATAATATGTAAAATCCGAATAAATGAGAAACCATTTAACTTTATAGATAGATATATATATATATATATTGACGATATTATATATACGTTCGCATTGATATACATGTATTTAGAATATTAATTAAAGAAAAATCTTTAATGGTTTTTACCCATTAATTAAGTGATTTTATGGATATTCAATTATAATATGTATATATAACTGTGTTACATACGGGGGTGGTTTACAACAAATTGAATATATCATTATTCGATTTTCTTACCAATAGTTTATATATAGATATATTATTATTATTATTATTATGATTATTATTTTCGAATGCTATATGTAATAAAATGCCAACATTAATTTTAACGAGCAATAGAATTCCGAGGTTTTACGGACGCTAAACCGATTCTTCTGTAGTAATGAACAAAAAAAAACAATGAAAACTTTTATATCATTCATTTTCAATTTCTTCAAATCCAAAAAAAAACTATAGCTCATAATTATAGTGAATGAGGAATAATTTTTCTTCCGGAAATATAACAAATTCATTTCGTTTTTATCAAAACGGTAATGTTTTCGTTTTCACACTATATATTATTTAAATTTCCATTTAAAACCCCATATACGCAGATTATAATATATTATCATAAAAAATTCCCCATCACTTTTATCACCAGAGTAAATTAAAAAACAAAAAAATTAAAATAGAAATTTTCCAAATAATTTAATCAATCAAAAAAATAAGATAATAAAAAAAGAATAATGATCTATATTTTTTATGGTATATATATATACTTTTTTTTTTAAATAAAAATTATAACAATCAATGTCAATTAATTCAGTGAAAATTTTATTGTGCAGCATATTATCATCATCGTCGGAGATGCTGTGAATTTTTTTATCCACCTAATTACACAATAAATATATTGTTTGAAAAAACAAAAATTAATAATATTCTCATTTACAGCCGCCACGCTCATAAAGCATCCGCCCTCCCCATTAAGATAACGCTAAGAATTCTTATTATTTTATTTTTTGCTTTACTTATATTTTAAATAATAATAATAATAATATAGTAATAATAAAAAAAAACATAAAATAATAATCACTTTTTAAATAAATATAAAAAAAACATTTTTATTCCCTATATACGTCATATAGATAGATAACCTTTTTTCATATAATAATATATGCAGTAAAAATTGCAACGTAAAATTTTCATTGAAGCATCTAATAATGATTGACATATTTAATGTTGTTTTTTTTCATTCCTGTCGTTTTTTTTCTTGAATCTTTTTCAATAATTTCTTTTTTCCGTTTTTTTTTGTTATACGCATACATCGTGATTACGTTTATTTTTTCTTGATTTTTTTTTTGTATGTACCAAAATTCAAACGACGCTTTTCTTCTTGTACATATCAATATATATGAATATACAAAAAGAAATATAAACATCTTTTCTTTATTCCCGCACTTATTATAGTATTACTTGTGTAATAATATAGAAAAAAAAGGCAAAAATATAATATTACAATGAATAATCTATTCATCGTAACAAATCGAATTGTGTTAAAATATATACATATATAGATAAAAACAGCACCACCAAAAAAAAGGTACCATATTATACAGTAATATCCCCCCAATCAACAACAACAACAATCACTGAATAATAGCTTGTTGATTCATCACTATATAGATATATATGGGTTGATGCATTTGAATAGGCATATAAATATATATATCTATACGATGGATAATTTAACCTTTATATAGATATTTATTCTACTGTATCGTATATATTTCAAACCCCAATATTTAAAAAAAAAATCTCATAGGAACAAAAAAAAAACATTCTTTATTCTTCTTATCAAACATATACTATTTTTTTTTTACTTTTTCAATATATTACATACCAATATGTTTATGTATAAGAAGCCCCCACAAATCTATATATAACCATTGAAAATACATCAAATACAATGTTTTTTTTTTTGCTTTTACCATTTATCAATTCCTTATAGATATATATTTTTTTTATATTACATATAAACAGACGTAAAAAATTAAGACATTTTTTTCTTTCCTTTTCTTTTCTTTTATTAAATTTTATTTTATTTTCGCAGCAATACCAATGTTTGTCAATATTTGGTATATTTATAAATAATAGATGGTTATAAATATATATAATATAGTATGTATACAAATAAATATTTGTAACATCAAGTGTTTGTGTTCTCTGCCCTAAAGGAGTTTATATAATATAAATATACAGTGTGGTAAAAGTGGTATGGCCAACCCCAAGAATATTATATATACGTACTAATAATAAAAAGAATTTAACAAGAAGACAAGAATATATTTTTTTACATATATATATATATACAGAAATACAGAAATTTCCTCAAGACCCTTAATTTTATTTTTCTTTTTTTTACTTCTTATATCTGTTTAGTCTGTTGATCTGTTTTGTTTGAAAATGAGTTCATTGATATATATATATATATACAATTATATATATATACAATTATATATATATATATACAATTTTGCATGACTGAACATACTTTTATATATATAATACATTGATTTGATATCTGTCTCTTTACTGATGATATCAGTTATAGAAAACCTAGATGATTTTTTAAGTAATGAACTTTTCTAATTAAGTATTTTCCTTTAAAATTGCTTCTTAAATTTGATCTTAAGATTTTCAAAATTGTATTCAATATTGTACACGAGTAGTAGTAATGTTTTTAATCAGATTTTCAGAAATCAATGGATTGTATTTTTAAATTTGAACCAATTACAATGATGAAAAAATTATATTTATTAATTTTCCAAACTGTGAGTATATGTATTTAGAACTGCAATAACACAAAAGCAGTCTAACAGGAATATAGTTTACCAAATATCATTAATTCAATATTTAACTATACACATATAAAAAATACGTAAGGTTTAAAACATCTGTAATCTTAAAGTTATTTAACTTATCTAATTCTATGGTAATAGAAAAAAGTACAAACAAAAAAAATATATCCAAATTTTCTTTCACACAATCTTTTTTTTATATGGATATACAGACCAAAATACAAAATATCAATATAAATTTATATGTACAAATAAGCTCTATATAACATTTATTTTATATATACATATACCCTAATATCATAAATATAAATCCGATCATTTCATACCGATTTTCTTTCAATTGGTCTGAATCTATATATATTTATATTTTGTACATAAAATTCTGTGGTATATATATATGTAAGCTACTTAAATACATGGATTTTTTCGGTTATACCGATATATATAAATATGGAAAAAGGAAAATAACTTCTACATCTTCTTTTTCATCGTCTATCAAACGAATAAACTGTAACATTTTCAGTATATTTATCGTTGTTACTTTTTTATGGTATTTACATAATATTTATATATATACAAATACCTAATATATAAAATAACCGCATCATATTTTAAATATGAGTAAACTTTTCTTATATTGTATATATTTATAAACAATCCTTTGTTATTTTAAGGGATATTTTATGTCATATTTAACAAGTAATGATTTTGATTTTTATAGGAAAAATTGGGAATATTGTTTTAGTATATATTTTTATTTAGGTAAATTATGTATGCTGCGTGTGTACGCTCTGCATATATATATACTTACTTATAAATGTAAGTGATATAATGGTATTATTGGTATTATGCTATTTTTTTTTTATTATTATTTTTCAGAATTTCACTTTTTTTCTTTGGGCTGTTTTTTCAGAGGGTGAAATATTTTTACATATATTTATTTTTTCACTTTATAAGAAAATGATATAAAGTGTAAATAGATTTTATTTATTTTTTTTGTACTATTACTTTTTAAAGATTGAAATTTATATGTATATTTATTTATGAAAATCTAATAAAATAAAGATTGTGTATAAAAAGGGTTTTTATATATATTACACGTTTAAGTTAACGCAAAATGAATTAGGTGTGAATAATAATAATAATAATAATAATAATAATAATAATATAATAAGAATGATGTACATAAAAAAAAAATATAATCGTTTTGTTGATTTTCAATTTTTCTGTATATGATAAAGAATCGGAAAAATAAACAAAATAAAAAATGAAAGGAAATCTGAATTTGTTTATGTTATAATAACGCATTATATTTATATATCAAAAAATGTTTTCATTAAATTTTCCTTTTATAAATGCTCATATTTTAAATTGGTTAATATTGATAAATACAAAATTCCAATGATGAAATTCTAGTTTTTATGTGCAAAATCTGCTTATGAATTAATACTTTTAAATTATAATGTTTTTTTGTTATTTCAATTTTATTTTTGTATATGTAAAATATTTAAAAATTGGTAAAATTCGTATCAATTCGAATACAATAAATACGAGTAAATATTATATGCATATATACATATATATATTATATATCTATTCAATTCAAGTACATCACATTCATATATATTACTGAAAAAAAAAAAACAAATTGTAATTATCAAATTCATATAAGCGCATTCAAATATATATTATATTATGATGATTTTATGAACAAAATCAAAATATATCCTTAAATATACGTATAAAAAAAAGCTTTTACGGCTTTTAACATTTTCTCTATGCAACATAAAGTAAAAATTAAAAAAATGTTTCATATAGGAATAGATCAAGTAATAAGAACAAACAGAATATAATAAATATAATAGACGTACTTGTGCATGTATGTAGGTATATATTATTGTAAATTCAAAGGGTTGGACATTATATAATATTTAGTGAATATTTACATATTTGGTCCTTTTTTTTTATTTTTTTGATGTTCAATTTATTTTGTAGATGGAAAAATTAAAAATAAATAAATTTTCAACATATAATTGAAATAATATGTGGGTTGCCTAGCAATTTTACTTATATATTGTACTGACGACGGTGTATGGTCAGTAACAAGATTTCCTTTATATTCCGATAAATAATGATATTTGGTATATATCCGATGATGATATGCGAATACATCAAAAATCTTTATGTATAAATATATTAAAATATTATTTTATTATATTTATATGTGATTGCTTAATATCTATATATAATAAATGTATAACTCTTCAAAAAAAAACTCCTCGTCGTAACTTGAACTACTCGTATTCTATGATTTTTTATATATTTATCTACATATATTAGTATTTACAGTATGGGACATTTAAATTTTTTCAGGGTTTTCGTATTATTATTAGGTTCATCATCGTATTAAATATATGTATATCCTTTGTTCATGCAATGTGTGTTATATAAGCTTAAAATAAAATGTACATTCAAATATATGATATACACAAAAAAAAAAACAACGAAAAATTGCTAGTCATTTTCAATATCTCAAAATTTCTGTATATTCTATTCTATCGTACATACATTTTTTATATGGACGTTTTATTTTTGATATTATTTCAATAAAAGAGTCTGTTAGGAGGATATGGAAAAGAATTTATGATTAAATAATGTATGGGCAAATCTATTCTATATAGATAAAATTGAATATACATAAGTTTAAAAATTATATAATTATATATAGATTTATATTTTCTCATTTCATTTTGTGAATGTATAAAAAATTTACTAACTGAGAAATTGAAAATAAATCCTTATCAAAAATGTATATATATATATGTATAAACATAAAGGAAGTATAATATAAAATAGAAAACAAATTGTATATTATTATTTTTTTTTGTATATATATACCTGATTAAATAATTGAACTTTTGCTTTTTTTTTATTTTTATGGCTTTTTGATTTTTCAAAATTTAATTGACTCTGATGTGTATTGTGTATGTATATAAACAAAAAGGATTTTAGATTGACTTGTTTTACAAATACGAGTAATTTTTTAATAGAAAAAAATATAGAGATGGATGTATGTATATTTAATTGGAATATAAATATATATTCGAGATTGTTTTTGAAAATTTTCGAAATTATTATATAAGCTAACCGGAATTTTATTTTTTCTGATGTAAATTTAAACTAATAATATTTAATTCATATTTTAAAAACGGAAAAATTTTTATAAATAAAATTAGTATTAACGATGAAGATTAACGAAACATTTCATTAAAAAAAAATCAAACCAATTTTTATATTAATAAAAGTCATTTACGCGTATATTTGCATTTCCTTTTATATAAATATGTATATCCATTTTGTAGTAAAGAAAATGTTAAATCCAATTTATTCTGTATAATATATATCCTATTCAAATTTGTATATGTTCTTATTTAAGAAAAAAAAATAATATTGCATTTCTAAGAAAATTGTCTCGATATTTATCTCATAAAATCTAAAATGTTTGTATATTGAAAAATATAATTCATTTATTACACACATGTCTATATATGCGTACATATAAACGTTTTCTTGAATATTCTCAAAAGATTATTATATGAATTTTCTGAAAATTTGTTTATGGTAGATCATAATTTACTATATATATATATGATACATAAAAAATAAATAATATTATTTCTATAAATTTTTATATGCATGCATATATATAAGTATAACAAATAAAAGCCGCACATTATGTGACCGCGTCGTAATGGAATTATTATATTTATCTCAAAGGCAGTAATTATAATAAATACAATAAAAATGAATGCAAAACGAATTCATATATAATTTTGAATTACATTTTATATATTGTATAAATAAATAAAGACTTTTGTCGCAAAGTTCATTTTCATGTCGAATATCTGCTTTTTGTTTTTGTTTATTACAATATTAATAAATAAATTGAATTTGTTTTTTTTTTATTTTTGTAAATGTATATGATCTTCAATATTACCGATTTTTTTCTTTAAGTTGATGTTCTTGTGATTTGTAAACCAATTGGAAAATTGCAATTTTTTTCGTTGCGTTTGTTTAATATTAATTATAATAAATAAGCGGCGAGAATTCAACATGTGTGCTACTGATGTTTTAAGAAAATAATATAAATTGATATTAATATCAGATTATTTATATATATTGCTTTGCTGTTTTTGTGGTTTTGTTGTTGTTGTGGGGGATTTTTTTTTGCATATGAATAAATATTTAATCTGTATTTTATTTTAATTCTTTTTTTTTTAGTTATGTATATCATTCTGTTTTACTGTACGTTTTCATCTTTTCATTTATTTAAATATATTAAAATAAAAACTATAGTACAAATTTGTATAATATAGTAAATAAGTGGTTACTTTCTTCTTTTTCTTAAAATAAATTATATTATTGTTGAATATTAAATACTATGTGTGTGTCTGTGTGTGTGTATGTGCAAATCTATAACATAACGAAATTATATATAGAAATAATTATAATAAATAAAAAACATTAAAATTTATTGCACAGATTGATGCGCCTTTTTTTTATATATATATTATTTATTTTCATTATAAAATGCGTGCACATTAAATTAGTATATGCAATGTGTAATTCGTTTATATAAATTCTATTAATCATTTCTCTTATAACGCAGATAAAAGATATATGTATATATAATACATAATTTTTATGATATATATGCGAAGGTTTATCATAAAATGCTTCAGTGTTTTGTTGTTTTTTATGTGAATATATAGAATATACTATACGTATATAATGAGAAAATTAAATTAATTAATATTTGTAATGCATATATATAGATATTAAAAAGTAAAGTTTTTATATTTTGATAAAATGATTTATATATGACATTCATATAATATAAATATATATGTATGCAGATGCAATTCATCTTTGGGGGTACAAAATAAAAAATACATATTTATCAAAATTTTTAAACTATTCATATTTGAATTTTATAATTTCATCATGTAAATGACATGAGATGAAAAGTATCCGGAATGAGGATTTGTTCATAATATATCTTCAAAGACCGGAACACACTTTATTTAAAAGGAATAATATAAATCCACAATCATAACCATAATTGAAATGGTTATGGAATGGTTATGGAAAATTTAAGTTTTTCTTCGTTTTACACATGAAATTTCATGGACATTATTAAATTTTAACTAAATATTTAGTTTTCTTGAAATCGAGAATTGCCTTCATTTAAAATCATTATTATTTTTGGTGCATCATCCTAATGCGTAAAAGGATACTTTAATATGGTATATATATCTATCTACAATAATACATATAAACACGTACGTATTTCTATAATACATACATATATATTAGAAAATGACCAACTGTGATTTGGATATCTAAATTATATATAACATAATGGTACAACATACAAAGGACAATATACTTTTATTAGTAAACATTGATATAGGTATATAATATAGATATTATCAAATATATATTTGTAATATATAAAAAAAAGAAAACTTTTGTTGTCAGTTCTGTTGTCAACAATTTAAGTTTTAAATACACCATTGGGGGGTTTCATTTCACAAAAAGAAAATTTTATTTATTTAAAATTGACATGGAAAGATAGAGATATGAACCTATATTGGACATTATCACAACAACGATGTGGTTTTTATATTTAATTAAAAATTTTTTAGTCATTTTGAATATGTACAAATGGATAAGGTGGACAATAATAACAGTATCATATCCATAAATAGTTAGGTAAATTCAAAATTTTTAATAAAATTATTGATAATGTATTTACTTATTGTTTTTTATTTAATGATTTGTTATTTTGCATGTTTATACGTGTAATGTTTGTTTTATAAAGCTCTAGATACAATTTTAATTTTATGTTTAAAGATTTATGTAAAAGTTCTAATGAAATATAATTTATATATGGTATATGTGTATAAAAAAAATTAAATTTAATGTGTACGTACCTCTTTATCTTTGGCAGTCAAATCATCCCCCATTGTTGAATTCTTATTACTGGTATTAGTATTATTATTATTATTAATGTTATTATTATTATTATTATTATTATTTATACTATTATTTATATTACTAGTATTGTTGCTAGAAATATCATGATGATTATTATGATTATTATTTGTTGTTAAATTTGTATTCGATGAATTATCATCATCTTTATCTAATGATATTATCGATGGTGATTTTAATGAATTATTATCATCGTCATCATCGATAATTGTATGTATTTTTTCATCATCATTTTCTATTTTAATGTCATCCATTTCATCATCTAATTTATTATTTGTAATATTATTATTATTAGTATTATAATTATTTATCGTATTATTATTATTATTATTATTATTAATATTATTTAATAATTTACTACTTAAATTATTTGCACTAAAATCGTTGTTGGATAATGATGATGGTGATATTGGAAAATTTTTGGTGCACATTGATAGTGACAATGATGAAATACCATTTTGTAATAAATAATCAGTTTGTTTTTGTGATTGTGTCACCGGCATATTTGTGCTTATTGGTGTATGTATTGATGCAGCCGGAGGTGTTACAACTAATCGTTGTTGCTGAGTTATTGGAATTGATGGTGTTTGTATTGCCGATAATATTGTGGATGTTGATGTGGACATTGTGGCGGCGGTGGTTGTTAAAGTCGTTGTTATACAATTGTTGTTATCAACAGTTGATGTTGTTGTTGTTGTTGTTGTTGTTGTTGTTGTAGCTGTTGTTATAGATGTTGGTACGTTAGGTGATAGCGATAGTGGTATCGGTGATAATGATAATGAATTACAATTTGTTGATGTTGTGGTTGTTATCGGTGTTGTTATTGATAATGTTGTGGTTACTGTTGATAATGATGTTTCTTCTAATGGATGATTTGGTAATGACGGTGAAGTTGATGGTGTTATTGTTGTTGGTGAATTCATTGATAATGCTTCTGTTGTTATGTCCATTAATCCAGTTGTTGATGTTGATGATAATTTCTCTTTTAGTGTATTGATTTCTTTTTCAGCCAATGTTGCTCTCTATTAAAAAAAAAAAGAAAAAATTCAATTACAATTAAAATTATATAGATATTAATTTATTTATGCACATTGCACATATTTAAAAAAAAATGATCAATAAAAAACGTTTGCAGTGTAAAATGAATCAAATTATAAATTCCTCCCTAAAAAAGGATATCCGCTTTGGACATATAAATATAGTAATTATATATAATTTAAAAATCAACAAATTTCAATTGAATTTTACCTAGATACTATACTGTTTTTATATGTGTCGTTTTTATTTATAACAAACACACTTAAAGCCATTCAATTGGATACTAATAATCATTTTTATAATAATATTATGTTGTAAAAAAAAAACATTTCATGCCATTCAAAGAGATTTGATTTTTTTGGCTTGTTTAATTTTATCTCTTTTTTTTTATCAATTTTAATGACCATTTTTTTTTTATTTGTTTATTTAATATTATAGAATATTATTTATTATAATTCAATTGATGTTGTTGTTAGAACAAAAAATGTAAAATTAAATCTACACACGAACAAAATTGGAAATACATTAATATTTTTTATAACAAAATTTCTTCTAATATCTATACGCATAAAAATATTGCATTATATTTAATAATTGTAAAATATATTTGGTATATAATAATAAAAATGTTTAAATTGGAATATTATAACTTGTATTAACAATTGTTTTTTATTTTTTTGTGTGTGTTACGGATGAATAATATTTAGAAGAAAAAAAAATTAATAATATAATAATTATATTTTTTTTTTTTTATATATCATCTTTATATATTGATTGAAATGACATACATTATTTTGTGGGTTTGTGTGTAAGTTGGTTAAAAAAAAATAATATAAATATTTAATATACACGAAATATATTTATTAATAAATTGTATTTTATTTATATATATCTATATCTATATGAATTTAAATTACGTGAATTTTTTCAAAGTTTAACCAATTCACATTTATATATTTATATGTAATAGAAAAAGAAATGGTATTTGGTCTATCTTAGATATATAATAATAAGATATATTTTGTTTTGTTTCGTCGTTATATTTTGAATATAAGTTTTATTATCTTCATATAATATATATTTTATAAAAAGTATATTTAAATATTTTTCAAATACATATATTTGTTTGTATATCTGATATATTTATAGTTAATTATAATTTACACAAATTTTGTATTATAACATTTTAAATATCCTAATAATTTATTTCATTCATTAAGATTTTAGTATAAGTATATATATTTAAATACGTAGAGATGCTTTAATAGAGATAAATATCAATCATTTATTCGGTCGTGTTCTATATAGTATTATTTATACAATAAATATATCGTGTTTTTCAAATAGTCTTCAAAACTTTCTTGTACATTCATATTCATATTTTATTTATAAAATGAAATATATTAACAGATGCTAAATATCACATTAAAAAATATTATAACTTATATTATTATTAGAAAAAAAAAATTAAAAATAAAATAAAATAAAAATATATAGGAATTATATTTTCATCTATTTATCAAATAGTAATAATTTATATAGGATAAAAATGTTATACAGATATATATATATATATATATATCGAGAACTATATAGATAGACGACACACATTGAACAACTGCGTGTATAACCGTTTTGTTAATCATTTATACATTTCATTATTTTTTTTTTCTTGTTGTTTTCATCTTGAATCCATTTAATATTGTACAATAGTATACATAAATATTAATCTGAATGAATGAGATATTTTTATTTTATCATTATTATTATTATTGTATTATTGTAGTAATAATAATAATAGTATTAATAATTATACTAATCACATATAATCATATGCCAATATAACACATACCCATTTTGCTCATATGTACAGAGATATAAATAACCACACAACAGAAAATATAACACGCATCAAAACAAGATTAATAAAAGTAAAAAAAAAATAACGTTAATAATTTTTGATACAATATTTTATAAGAAATACACATTTTTTAAACAATATTTTTTTAATCCGTAAAAAAATAACAAAATTTTAATGCTTTCACTTAAGTGATGAATGATAAATAATAATAAAAAAGTAAATATTGCACAAGTTTTTATTTTTTTATTAAATATAAAAATTTAATTTTAGAAAAATATAATAAATGAGAATATTTAATGGATAATTTGGGAAACAAAAAAAGGCAAATCATCTATTGAAAAAAATGACGACTTGCAACAGAACGAATTGGTTGTATATATCAAGATTATGAAAATGTTTAGCAAAGCAAATTAAAATGATTAAATTAATCATCAAAGATATCAAATTCCCTTAATGATACTCTTAAATTTCAAATAAATACGCATAAATTTGTGTTTTTAATTTCTCGAAATAGAAACATAAAACAAACAAAATTGATAATTGATTAATAATTGTATCTATATTCACGATGATTAATTACTAAATAAATATGACATCACTCTAATATGTATAAGAAAGTAATAAAAATTCTATTATTTTTGTTAAATATAAAACCAAAAAAAAAAAACTTTAAAAGAAAAATATAACACAACGAAAATGAAATATATATATATATATGGAAAAAAATAAATAAATAATAAAAATAATAGATAGAATATTATATTTTTTATGATATTTATTATTTAAATATTTACTTAAAATAAAGAAATAATAAATTCACATAAAAATAAAATACATATATATATATAAATTTATTATTATCAATATGTGAATATATATTAAAATATATATATGGTACAATAAATAATAAATAAATGTTAAATAAATATAATATTTATATGATGGCGCTAATGCCTTTTTTAGTTCGGTTTTTTTGGTTGTATTTTGTTCTATATTGTATTTCTTTTCAATATATACAGATAAATATTTTATTTATTTATTGTTTGTTTTTTTATTTTTATTTTAAACATTATTTGTCATATTAACGTTATATATATTATTGCATTTGCAGCACCCATTAAATGAAGATAATTCATTTTTTTATTATTATATTCATTTTAGTAATGTATGAATTATTAATAATTTTCTACGTTTATATAATAGATTAAAAAATACACAGGTATTTTATGTTTAAAGAAAAATAAAAATTCAAATAAATGAGATAAGTTTCTATTGATTATTTCTGATAAATTATTAAAGGGAAATTTCATAAGAAAATATTGAACCATGCGTTTCTTTAAAATTCAATACAGAAGTAATATATAGTATTGCGTCTATTACTTCAAAATGAATTTTGTCAGAACATTTAAAGTGTAATAACATTTTGTACAGATATTCTTCAGATTTTGCAAGCAATGTGATTCAATTAATACATATTTGCATTTTTTTTATGTTCATTTCGCTTTTTTTAAATATCATTTTGATTGATTTTAATCGTATAAAACCCTGAATGTTGATTCAACATGTGTGATTATAAAAGAAAACAAAAAAAGCAAAAATAATACTAATCATGAAACATAAATATTATAAATATGATTATGGATAAAATCTTCTGCGTATATTCTAAAATCGATTTATAAAAACTTTGATTAGTACATAATATAAAAATGCGTTTATCCCATTTAAAATTATGTTACATTTTTTAGCTAAATATTATATATCTCTTCATTTTACCAAAAACAGAAAAGAATGTGATTATAGAAAACAAACAAATGTATTAATACTTTTCACGTGTATTAATATAACCATATATAAATATAATAATACAAATCCATTAAGCAAATCGGTAAATTCCCGAAAAACAAAAGTTCAATAATATGAAAAAAAAAATAAATATATATTATAAAATAAAAAATATACAAAATCATTTTCCATGTTTAATGACTTATAACTTCAAAATGTTCTTAAAATAAAATACAAATATATATTCTAGAGATATAAAATAAAATTATACTCATATTTTCCAAAAATAAATAACATAAAAATATCAATGAATTGTAAATGGCAATAATCGTAATAATAATAATATAATCCATAGTCTGTTTTAATATATATCAAAAATGAATGGCAAAAAATAAACCCATCTTCTTATATTATTACCATCCATACTCTTTTTTTTATCATTATTTTTGTAAATAATACAATAATAATAATAATAATGAATCCATTGATTATTTTATAACATTTTTCTTTTATTATTATTATACTATATATATTACACTTGTATCTATCAAATAAAACATTCATTATTATATTATTTTCTTGTTTTCTCCTGCCCCTATATACATTAGTTGTATATACTTTATATTGAAAATATCCTTTTATTAAAAAACAAAAAATATATTATAAAACGATAATATTTCCTATATATAGATAAATATATTTTCATTTGGTTTTATATAATAATAATAATCAAGAAAAAAGGGATTATATTTTAAATGTCATATATTAACAAATGTAACGACATCTTTAAGTTGTGAATGAAAAACCAATCTATTACAAGATTTAATGGAGCAAAAATATAATACAAAATATATTTAAACATTCAAAATATAATAAAAATGAGATCCTTCCATTTCTTTTCATTCATCCGAAAAATTTCGTATTTCTTTCTATATATATTATCTATATGCTATAGTATATTACCCAAATTTTAAATATATATATATATCGCATCTGTTAATTAACTAAGAGCCTGTGCTGCGTTCGTATATCTGAAATATATCCATCTATAATATCTTTTTATATTTAAATATATATATAAAGACTCCAATATATATATGTATTTAATATTAAATGTATATTTATACCATTATATGATATTCAATAATATTGTATATACAATCTCTATACGTATATATAGAAGATGAGCACTTATAAGATATTACATAAATTATATATTAAAACCAAATCAAACCCCCCTCTTATTCTAAATTGGAAATATACCTATATATATATATATGTATAGATTTGAATCATCGAATTCTTATATATAAATAAATAAATAAATATCATTCATTGTATCTTTATATATGGTATATATAAAAAATTACTTTATAGGTTTTTTCAATTCAAATTTTTACTCAAACTCATACCACCCGCAATATATTCTTTTCATACAAATTTATATTTTACCCACCATTAACACAAAAAAAACCCCCCATTAAACAAGCGAATATTTTTTAACCCTTTTGTCTATATTATATATTACCTACCATACAAAAATAAAACATAGAAACATTCATACATCACACACCAAACACCATCATCACACCTAAACACAAACACACAACATATATATATTGGATAGATAGTTCCTTTACCACCACCATCACCACCACCCTTAGGCTCATCGATTTTAGACTTATAGACGACTAATTTGAAGGTTTTTGCTTAATCAAAATCTTGAATGATTCGAGTAGCGTAAATTGCTTATTATTATTATATAGATATATAAAATTGTATTATATATAATATTATAATTTTCTTGAATATTTTATATGTATTTATAATTTTGAAAATCTATAAGAAAATGTTTATTTATCGCTATTTCTATATATATCTAATATCAGTTGAAAAGTATAATATTAATATATTGGTTGGTTGTTGTTTTTGATAATATATATGTAAATATATATAAAGTAATATTTTAAATTAAATATTTTTATATATAGATGAATTTTATATATATATAGATAAAGAAATATATATATTTAATAAATATTTTAAATATCATCATCTTTCTTTTATATATATAAATGATATGATATTATATATCAATATGCATATATAGTTAGTTATATACCTACTTATTCATTATATGAATACATTTATTTAAGACATACTTTTTCAATTTATTCAAGTATGTTTTGATGATTTTGTATATTATATTACATCTTCACATTATATCTATATATATATATGTATAACTTTTATTTATATAAATACGATACAAAAAAGAAGCTGCTAATGATGATAAAAACCAAATGAAAAACATAAATTGAAAATTTATTTTGTTGTGGTTTTTTGAACAAATATCTTTTATTATATATATATAGGTGCGCCAATATTTTTTTGAACCAATCGAATATACAAATTCAAATTCGTATATTATTATAATAAACACACACAGGGAATTTTGTATATAAATAAATATTTGATATTATTATCTCTGGGATCGTGAATTGGAATAATTTGGAAAAAATGGGAAATATTTCTACTGTTATTTTCTGAAAACCTTATACCATGACTCAGGGTGTTATTCTTATATTCAATTATTTTGAATAGAATACACTAAAACACAAAATCGAAGAAGAATATATGTATATTATGTATATATGTACAAAGAATGTATATAAAAGTATAATTGATGTATGTAAATAATGCGATGAAATATACATACATATAGAGGTAAAAATAGAGCGTAAAACGGATATATAATTACCTATATAGAGTAATGCACGATTATAGATAATTTAAAAAATTATCCTACTTATCAAATTAACCTATTTATCATCTAAAAAGTACCGTCTATTTATAACAGATTTAAACATATAGAATTTTCCAATGCCTATACATTTCGAACTTCAAATATAAATTCAATAATTTTATACATATTTAATTAGGTTTAATTAACTCAATCACAAAATAAAATGTTATATTTATATATAAGCACAGATGACAAACATCAATTGATACACTCCCATATACAAACATTATACAATACATATGTTATCAGATAATATATATGTAAAAGTATCATTTTTATAAAATACACCCATCATTGCACATTATCACATCATTGTAATATCTCTCCATACATTCGATTATGATGATGCGATATCCTTATATCTATTATTATAATTATATGGATAGATACATTTTATAAAAAAAAAGGATATATTTATTTACATACGAGTTTACTTCCTTTATATATAAACGCATAAATAGAAATATATGAAAAAAAACCTTTTTACACATTTTAAAATAATTATATATATTCGTAGAAAATTCTATATATGTATATTGACAAAAAAAACCCTTGTTTATAAAATTAAATAAAAATATATAGGGTATTTTTTTTTGAACAAATATATAGGAATTTGACCATTAACTTTGTCGATATACACTCACATGAATTTAACATGAATTTAAAAACATAATAATATTACTACAAAGGAAATGATCCTTTTTTCTATATATACAATCCATTCACAAATTATTCAATGTGTTTTCTAATTAATAACAAACAAACCTAATGCCGTATCATCTAAATCATCATCATCATTATCATCAAAATTGTCATTAAAATATAATAATAACTATTTTGTTTTTTTTAGTATTACATCAATATATTTCTAATATGTGTAGCCTAAACAAATATAATTCAATTATGAAAATAGATGAAAAATCGTATAATGGAATTGGTTAAAGATTGGTACCAATTTTACCATTTTTTTTTAAATATATATTTTATTCAATATTATATATATGAGTGCGTGGGATGTATTCGAAGTATTATATATAAAAAATGATGATTTTATAATTGGTGATGTGTAGTATATACCAAAAATTCTGGGTATATATAAAAATACAAATTTGTTATACATTTGGATGTTGTATATATAAATTAAAAAAAATGGAAAATTACTCACAGTGTATATATAACAACAAAGAAAAACCCTTTACTTTAGGGTATTATTATTATTATTTATCTATATATATATATGCATATTATTTATATCATATCATACATACACATTTCAGAAAATTCTCGAAAATAAATATATATATAATATATATATTCAAATGCAATGAATTAAACATAAAAGCATAAAAAGATTTTTGAAAAAATAAAACATATATTTATTCATTTGTGTATTTGTGCATTTGTGTATTGAAATATATGTATATATATATATCATACGCGTTTCTTGGTTTTGTTCACTCTGTTCAGTGAACCACCTGCTAAAAATATTGATAAATAATTAAGAAAATACAGATTTTAATATTTTTCTTAATTTTTGATGAATAAAATAATATTAAGTGTCCCAAAAAATTTGCAGCGCTGATTATTTATATCATTATATCAGTAAAAAATATAAGAGATAATATTCTTTATATCATATATATAAAGAAATCATATATATAAAGAAACGTCGCATAAAAGAAAAACGAAAACGAAAAAATACATACACCTTTAATCTATATATACTCTTTCTTTTGTGCATTTTTTTAATCGCACTCCCATAGTGTGCACAATTTTAAATGAACCAAAAAATATTGTTGTTATACATAGTTGTTTAATTGTATATGGCAAATACATTTATATTTTCCGAAAATGCGAGGTATACGAATATACAAATAATACAAATACTATTTTAATTTTCGTTCACTATAAATTGTGCACAATATAATACAAATGCTTGTTTCTTTTTTCTTATATATGCTGTATGGTTGTTTGTATGCTTTATTTTTATCATTCAAATCTCGCATACTCATATACTGCCTGCTGCGGTGTATATAATCATAGAAAATATATAAATATTTTTTTTGTGTTTTTTTTTTATTTTTCTCATTTCTATATATGGCATGAATAAAAAATAGATATTATTTACTACATAAAATTATATGCGATATTTTTTCATTCTTTCGCAAATGCTTGTTATGCGTACTTCATTATTTTTCCAAACATTGTTCAATTAAATAATTTCAATTTCAATTTCAATACACATTTAAATAAATTCCGCAACTTTATAATTTGATAATTGTTTGATTCCATATTCTTTAATATAGTTTCCTGTTTTTTTTTCACATTTAATTGTAATATGAATTTTTATGAATGTAATTCAAATGATGGATGCATTATTGAACAGTTTTTAAAAACGCCTTTTTCAAGGCGAACTGTTGAAATAAAAAATATATTGGTTAAACTCGAAAGGCCACAACCGGATTTGCAAAATTTAACGAAACAATGCAAAACTCAAGGCAGAGAAGTCACTCGTCGATTTCCTGTGTCGATTTATCAAAAACATGAATGGATAACTGGTTGCAATAAGTTGAATAAAATTTTTTGTTGGCCATGTTTATTTTTTTTGCCAAATCGTGACACCATTTGGTTGAATCCTGGTTATTCAGATTTAAATCATTTAAGTGCAGCAGTTTTTAATCATGAAAAAACCATGAGTCATTTAACTGCTGTACTAGATATGAAAACTTTTGGTGATGTTCGGATTGATTTAATGTTGGATTCACAACTCAAACATTCCGTAACTACTCATAATGAAAATGTTACAAAAAATCGCTTGGTATTGAGAAGATTAATTGATATGACATGCTTCCTTGGTATGCAAGAATTGTCTTTTAGGGGGCATGATGAGACTGCTGATTCGGTGAATAGAGGAAATTTCATAGAAATGATGAATGTTTTAGCCAAATATGATTCAATTCTGTCGCAACATTTAAATAATGCTGGTCAGTTTCGTGGAACCTCACCAATCATTCAAAATGATTTAATTGAATCCATTGCAAAATTAATAAATCCAAAATATGTGATTTATTGCTAACTCTGTATTACAGAGTTACATATTATTCCAGGTGGTTGTCCCCCCCCCCCCCCCCCCACCCCCAAGGTGTTTAGTAGTTTTTTTTGTTCTTTACCAGTTTTTAAAGTGAACAAGTACCCTTGGAGGTCCAGATCCGCCACTGATATATATATATATATATATATATATATATATTTATATGGTGGTACTTTATCGCCTATATATACCCTTTGATACCTAATTAACGATTTCTACCCTCATATATTGTACAGAATGTCCTTAAACTAAAAGCGAATATAAGGAATTCTTTAATGTAAATTTAAATTGTATTTCTAAAGGAAAAGCTCAAGAACATAGAAATGACTTTTAAAAACTCATATAGATATAGAATGCTTAAGGAATTAATGAGGGATAATTAAGGAGTTTACTAGCGGATTTCAAGGATTCATTTAAAACATTTATAAGTTATTATAAAATAAAATTCTTTGCAAATTGTCTAATAATTACTAAAAATCGTAATAAGAAAATAAACCTGAAATTAAAAAAAAATTGAGAATGAATAAAAAAGTTGATCTTGTTTTATATTACAGCTATATGCGGAAATTTTCCCAAAAAGGAAATAAACTTTTGTACAAATTGAATCAATAAAGAAATAAAAGAATTATCAGCCGAATATTATTATGAATGAAAACTTAAGAAACATATGGGGTGAAGGTGTATCCTTTGTAGCTTATATTATCTCATGATCTCAATAGACAAGCTGTATAATTGTGATATACAGATACATATGAAGGATACACATATTTTAAAATATATCTATACAATGTAAAGCAAAGCGGGTAAGTATTTAAAGTCCAAATTCAAACTCTTCTTGTAACCCTTTTTTCCATGTATTTTAGTATTTGTTTTTTTTATCGTTTGGTTTGTATTGTGAAAATATATTAGAATGAATTGTATATATCTTTAAATTGTAAATATCTAGAGAAAATTGTATACATACATGTAATTATATATATTTATATATATATTGTTGCTGTTGTTAGATGTTATATCTATATATAAAATGATCATCATTAGACTATATATAGAAATACAATTTCTTTTGGATACAGATGTCACCATATTAAATATAATAATCTATAATTATACGTAATCAAAATGTATGAAAAAAGAATACAGCAAAACAAAATAAATATAAATATTCTATTTATAGGGGCTATTCAAATATTATTATAGAAAGACATAATAATGTGTTGCCAATTTCTCCAAAAGGGTATCCTATATACATATATATATATATATATATATATATATATATATATATATATAAATATATATATAATTTTATCATATACATATAAATAAGTATCAGAATTTTTTTTAATATTCTTACACTTTGATAATTTTTCTAATTTGTATTCGTATACATACATTCAAAACAATAAAACACCCTTTTATACAATAATATTAAAATATCAATCCTTTTATAATTTGCACTTAACTATATGTATAACATAACTATAAGTACATATAGAATTATTTAGATATAAATTAAATATCCCCAAAAATGAAACTTTTTTTCTATATAAGTGTTTATAGTATATATATATGTAGTGTATAGATGTTAAAATCATTTTATTCTCTATATATGTATGTTTTAGATACATTTTATATATTTATAAATATTCTAATCCAATGTACATCTATGTATAAATATATAGGAAATTTACAGGGCAGAGTATTTTATATATATTATTGTATACTTGACTGTATATATAAGGAATTATAATTAATAAATGAATTTTATAGTGTGTATGGTTCAAGTTATCTTAACACAAGTATATTTGGAGGAATATATAGCAGCATATTTAATTAGATTTTTACAATATGGAATATATTTTTTTAGACAACATTTTTTAATTGAACTTGCGATCATTTTAAATGAAATTAGATAAGTGATCAGAAATTTCACTAATATAAAGATATATAAATATATAGAATTTCAAAACCAATAGAGTTGCATTCCATTCTAAGAATCCGACTGTTCAATATCCTATTTAAATAGAATTTTCATGTTCATTATAACAGGATTCTTTGAATTGCCCTTTATATCCATCATTATACATAAAGAAACACAATAAATTGATTCATTTATGGTTTTATGGTACACACATTCAAAAGACACATAAAATATTCATATATACCAGACCTACATATAAAATATTCTAAAATATATATATAGGTATTGAATGGTAAATTTAACTATATATTTGTGTATTATATAAATATATTGAAAAGGCTTATAATGGTAAATAATGTATAAAACAACAAATAAAGAGGTTTTTATTTTCGTCTATAATATTTCCAATAACATCAAAAGTTTTAATTGTATTGTTCAGGTTAAATACTTTATACACTATTTGTTTTTGTGTTTATTTTTTTCAGTACTGTAATGTAATATCTATCTATATTGGATCATTTTATATCTATATTTATTTTATATATTAACCCATTTTGGACCACGATGAAGAAATCAATCAGTCCAGGTTAATGCATTCAACTGCATTCAATTAGGTTGTATGAATTACTCCCAAATCAGGACGAGGTTTAAAAGAGCGTATTGTTCCGCCCATTGACCACCGGACTAACATGGGTTAAATGGAATGGTGAATAAATAGTTTCTATAAACCTTAGATTTTGTAATATATATGTATATATATATATATATATATATAACTAAAAATATATATATTTCAAATAAATAGTATATATAACTATTTTATTTCAAATTGGATGCATAGGTAGATATAGTTATTTGTTTGTTAATTAACTTAATTTAAATCTGTATTTATTTTAAATAGAAAATTTTTTATTTATTATTCGATTTGACAGTTGTAATTTTGAAACATACAACTATAGAAAATTTACTATAGATACTTATATAGTTTTTAAACAGATTAAATAGAACTAAAAATAAAAATGCTATTATCATCAACAACAACAACCAAAAATGGCTAAATGAAAGTATAATCAATTAGGTTTTTTTTATCTGTTTTGTTTTAAGAGTAATTTTTAAAAGTAATGGTTTACGAGAATAAGTCGAGTAATTTTTATCCCATAAATATTTTTTGATACAAATTTAACAAGATTTTTCTCTTTCATACGTGCACGATGGGGAAAAAACTTTAATAAAATATTATATATACCATATACTAATTGATTGACATGAAAATTAAATTTTCCAATTATTAAATTTTACACAAATTTTAATATGCAAATATTTGTTATATTTATTGTCATATATTATACCATATATATATATATATATATACATCGCGTATATAACTTTAAAAACCACCATCATCATAACCACATATATAACATATTTGTGTTATAATGAAATTTAATATACATATATACAATAAGCGCATTGTTTTTCATCAGGTCTATATAAATATATATATATATAATTCTATAATCATACATTATATTAGACGTTACATTTTATTAGTTACATAGACATACAAAATCTATATAGAATAATAATAATAATAATGATTATTATTATTATTATTATTATGTATATATGAAAAATTATACTTTATATATATGCTATAAAGAACGTATATGTGCCTGATTTTCTATTAGGTGTCTTTATCTTGTCTTTTGTGTTATGCACATACCTGACGTATGTACTCTATATATATATAAAAGGTGTCTGCGTATATCTTTATCTTTTTATTATACATTGTGAAATATTATTATTATACTAAATATAAATCTATTCAATAAGTTTAAATTTGGTTAACATTTTCTGTATCATCGCTTTAAAATATTGTCAATATATACACATATTTTTAACGTTTAAAATTGTGTAAATATAGTCTAAAAACTCAACAATATATTATGTATATACATTTGACAACCCATTGAAATTTTCTAAATAATTTTAATATATGCTTTTTAACAGCTGATACATTCATTTATATATTTATATATGCATTTTTAAAGGAACAATGTATATATAAGGAAATGCTCTATACCTATATATTTTATGTATAATTATTATTAAATTAAGGAAATTTTTTCTCTTTAGAAATATAAACAACAACATTGTAATTATATAATTTTAGGAAAATATTTGAACAAGCTTTAAACTAATACACTTTGGTTTATATAATCTACTATATTGTTATTAATATTTTAATTTTTCATAAATAAATAAATAATACTTGACATTTGTCAAATTTGTGTGGCTTTCTTTTCTATAAGAATACTTTTAATGGCAAATAAATACCCATATTATGGCCGTACCTTATACAATAAATCTGCGGACTGTTCTTGAATATGTAAATTCTTATGTATATTTATTGTATAATAAATAGGAAGAAAATGATTGAATTTCTTTAATTCAAAAATAATATTCTCGTTTTCTAATTTAAATATTTTCAACATTTTCCTTATTTCATATTAAAATACAAATTTTTTGTTTTCGTGCGTTGCTGCTATATATTTAAATGAGGTGATGATGATATTATTTTATTGTTTTTATATAGATATAGATGTAGATATACAATATAGATATATAAATAATGTATATTTTCTATCTATATGTAAAATTTTTCATATACAAAAAAAAATATGAAAAGGTATAAACACTCTATAAAAGAAATATAGAATTTACGTTTGTCTATAAAGATATATTTATTTGTTTTTTGCCCCGTCACAATATAAATATATATTATATAGTAAAGGAAATTTTTCCGTATTCGTTCATCACATATTTATATTTATAAACAATAAAAGAAAAATGTATTTTTATTATTATTATTATTTGGTATTTATCTGCGTGGGAAATTTAACATTTGAAAGATTTAAATTTAATTTAAATTTAAATAAATTTTAACGAAAACTCATATTCAAATCAATTACATATATATATATATATATATATATAGTTAAAAGAGGTAAAAAATCTATATATATATGTATAGGAATTCTGACAAAAACATCCTTTATACAAATATACATTTTCTATATATATATATATCTACTTTGCATATTTGAATTAATTTATGCGAATTACGAAAATATATAAATATATTTGAATATAGACACAGAAATTGTCTTTATATTTAAAATATATATAATATAACAAAAATATCTATACTTATTTATATTTTACATTTATTATTTGTTTGATGGGGAAAGAAAGGTTTGTTATCGCATATATTAATAGACATATGTATAGACAAATATGTACAAACATTTTTTTTTGGTTTGGATATTACCAATGATGATGATGATGATGATGATGTGACAAGAATCTATATATATATATATATATATATATATATTTATAATGAATGAATGAATGTCTGGATGCATGTATATAAAATGTAAATAAACTTATATGTGACTAAATTATATATAAACATCGCAGGTACATATATACATAATATAGGTTTTTTTGTTTGTTTATTTATTTTTCCTCCCAAACATTTATCGTGTATATGTCTCTTCTATGCATAGGCTTTTCTAATTGATTTTGCTTGTATTTTAATTATTATCATTATTATTATTATTATTATTATATTATTACATTTCAATTAGCATATTACCGTGAAAAGAAATATATATTTTATATACAAAATTATTTTATATTATACAACGCACTCGCACACACACGACACGATGTTTCTGTATTTAATGAAAAATCCATATATAAAATTAATTAATTATATATATATATATATATATTGCATTGATTATATTCAACCGTTTTTCATTGATTTTTTTTTAATACAGAGCTTTCATCAATTGCCATTTGGGCAATTCAAAATTTATGATACGATTAAAAATTAGTATAAAACGTTTTTATTTTCACAAAAATAATCAATTAAAATGCTTATATAAAATGAATGGACAAATTCAATGGACAAACAAAGATCTTATTCGAAAGAAAAAACACAATATATGTGAGAAAAATAAACGGAAATTACATTTTTATGACTTAATTATTTTATAACTAAATAAATAAAAAAAAACGTTATAGAGAAAGATATGTATAATTATTTTTTCATTTATATAAAATAATGTTCTTGACTTTTTTTATCGTCTTCTATATGTAATTTTTTAATTTTTAAATTAATGAACTTGAAAGTGTTTTCTTTTTGGTTTTGGTTTAACAATAAATTTCATTGTGCGTGAATTCAAATTTAATCACCCACATATGTGAAGTAAAGAAAATAATTTTTAATTTTTAATTCCTACATTTGAATTTACTATACTCTACAAATGAATGTAATATAACTAATATTTTAACATTAGTTTATTTTATTTATTTCAATTTCGATTTGAATGTATCATTATTTTTCTTGTTCTATTTGTTTTCTGTTCGAGTAACTCAGAAGTTTATTCGATTTTGAATGTATTTTGGAAAAAATTTGTTTTTTTTTTAATTTTAATTTATCTTGTCCATCTTTCCCATCTCTCCCATGTTTGAGCCAGCTATCCAGCTAACAAGGCAATAAATACATAATTTGCTATCAAACTTTAAATCTTTTGTTTGTCGCATTTAATAAACAAGAATGTTTTTTTTAAAAAACAATGAATTAACATTAAGCACTTATATATATGTACATAATATATATCTATAAAACATTCATGGAAAAGTAAATATTTTTACAATATAAAAATATGAAAAAAATAAAAATTATAAATTTATTTGTTATTTTGAATGAATTGTGAATGGGCATATACATTCATTTTAGTAATAACAACGGGTGTAGATTTATATAGACGAGTATATATTAAAAGAAAATGTATCAATAATTTATCACAAAATGATTGTGTTGATTTTTTTCTAATGAATAATTTTTATTACAAAATGTTTATTTTTTTTTTAATAAAATATTTGTTTAACAAAGGATATATACAAAAAAAATTCCCCTTTAAATTGGTTCTCATTACTATATTATATATATTAGATGTATTTATACACGATATATGAATTGCTGCCGATGAATCCGCATGTATATATATTTAATAGGAAAATAAATTGATATTGGTAATAATAATAATAATGAAATACATACTTGTTTATAGAAAATAAATATACAAACAATTTAAATAATTAATTTCATTTTTTTGCGATTTTGCTTTATATAAATAAGGTTTTATATGAGTTTTAATTTATCAAGGGAGATTCTATTCGATATAAAATAAAAATTCTATAACCATAAAAGTTCGACATAATATATATAGAAGGAAAAATAAAAAGTATCTTTATATTTTATAATACAATAAAATATTCAAATAATATCGCAGAATATTTTAACAAAAGGTTTTTGTGATTGAAGAATAACTAAAAATGCTGATGAAATTGTAATATATGGACAACAAAAGAAAATTGCTTCTGGTCGTTCATTTTTTTTTACATAAACGTAAATAAATAAATTTTCTACTTATTAAAAATTACATGGATTGTAATTTTACAATACAATTTGACGTCATTGAAAATGAAAAAGAAAAAGGTTTGCGTTTTCTTTTTGTTAATCTTATAAATTTCATATGAGCATAAGCAATACTTTATAGTATACTATATTATATTGTGTCTGCATTAAAAATACCAACATCGATTTAAAAACATCTTATAAAAAAGGGTTCGCTCGTTTGGTTTTCCAAACATATAACAATAATTTACATTTACATTAATAATTTACATGATATTGTATTTTCTATTATTTCCTCGTAAATCGCGATTATGGAAAACAATTTATAATCAATATATGGTTCTTAAATGTTTTAACAAACATGTGATATAAGCTGTTTTTTATCATTATATAGTTACACCAAAAATATATAAATATGTCATACAGATATATTTATTTGTTATTGAATTTGTCATTAAATTGAAATGACATTTCTTTAAGGTTTATATATATATATAAAATGTCACTGCATATAGAAAATTCTATTATCTATATTTATATTATATAAATGTACGTACATATATATATATATGGGATGGGTCTTGTCTTGTTTATATATATATAATAATATATAGAAAAGTGTTACTTTGTGTTTATATCATTCGTTCATTTACAATGTAAATGTATATATTATATTGCAATAATGCAATAATATAACAAATTTATTTACTATATATATTAGATTGTCTAAATCTATACGTATATAAGAATGCGGAATATATATATACAGATATTTCTATAAATATATACTTTATGTAATTAATTTAATTCTTGTTATAATGTCTATTTTATAAATAATTAATGTTTGATTTAAGTCACATATAATTTGAAAATTGATTTTATACATGCATACGAATATGTATTGTATTTGTATATTTTTTTTAGACGTATTTCATTGCTTTTAACACAAAATTTATAGAAAAGGAATAATAAGGGACGTTAATGTAATGTAATATAATAATAATAATTTTAAAAAAAGGCATCCTTTTAGTGTATTTCTTTTCTATATAATAAAGTATAATTTTACATATTTAATAGTAAAAGATCAATTCCTTTTGTTCAAATACTTTTAAATATTATAACTTAACCATTGCTATTGTTTTATATATATATTTTTAGGAATTGAACAAAACGGTACCAATTTTAAATTAATTAAAAACCAAAATCTTCAAAATACCAATATATATATATATATATATATATATATATATATATATATAGAAGGCAATAACTTAAAATTATATACAATCTTTTAATTTTGTTGTTATTATAATAAATATTATTATTATTATTATATTACATAAATTCTTTGAGTGTCATCATTGTCTATATTTAAAAATATATAAAATCACAATGTTCTATATATATATATGTTTATATATATTGTATATTAATATATTTTAAATTATAAATCTTTTGAATTCTTTCAAATAATTCAAATTTATATAATGCTTCCTATTCAATATTTCCTAATATATTTATAGGTATATATATATATATAATAAATATAAAACAAGATAATATATACAAAGAAAATATTATATTTCATATTGATGTAATATTTAATTATTGTACATGTCAAGTATATATTTATTTATACATGTATAAACATATATTGATTGAAATATTTAATATTATACATTTTTGGCAAATGGGTATAAATATATAACAAATTTCGAGAAAATTTGTTAATATCACATCAACATTTTATTCTATTGTAATAAACAACACAAGGTATTTTGAAAAATGTGAAAAGGATAATAATGGATTTTTTATTAAAAGTGAAAGGGAGATTCTAATAAAATATCATAATAAATATAAATAAATAGCAGGACAATATATTTTAAAAATGATTTTATAAAGGTTTTTTAAAACTTTAAAAGAATATTATATATATATTGATAATTCTCATTTAACAAGCTTCTTACAACAGTTTTGTTATTTTTTTTAATCAATATCTTTGCTATTTAAAATATACTCTGGTATAAATTAGGTGTAGCATAAAATGAATATCTAGAAAATTTCGAAACACCATGTAATTTTTATAAAATTTTCCTATTTAACAATATATATAAATATATGGAATTTTCATATTATATAATAAATGATAATAAATACCGAACAAAAACGACAGATGTCATTTTTGTGAAAATTTATCAATATATGAAAATATACTATTCATATAATGAATATAGAAAAATAAATTTATATATAATATAATATATATATATATATATATAGAAAATTGGTACAATAAACTTTAAAATCAGTGTGGTTATACCATTTTACAATATAATAATTGTGGAAATTAAAGTAGGGTAAATTAATATGTATAATATACATATTTTATTCTTTACATCTATTTCTATATAGCCTATACAGAGATAAATAGGTATTATGTTAAGCAGTGTAAGAGAACGTTTAATAAAATTATGTTTAAATAACTTTAAAAATTCAAGTATAATTTTGATTTGATTCAAGTATAATTTTTATTAGACAAAAATTTATTTTGTTTCATTTTCAATATTAATAATCGATATTTTGTTAAAACTTTTTATAGAAAAATTGTTTTATTTCATCCAGAAAAATTTTCTTTTAATTACAAATAAATAATGGTAATAGTATATATATATAATATTTTTAATTTACGATTGATTGATTTGAAAACTTGTTGGGAGAGTCGGAAAACATGACATCTGTTTGCACTCTGAGTGAAGATTCAAATTCGAAAATAACAGAAAAAATGTTTCATGTATTCCATAGGATGTGAACCAATGATCTTAAAATTCTTTCAGAATTTTGAATTGGAATTAGAATTTTGAACTATATACCCATTACCTATACATAAATATAAACTTAGAAGAAAAAGTAAAATTTTCAAAGCGAAAAATGTATATGAAATTGTTTTTTTCCAACTTATATTACTATATAAATCAAATCAAAATCAACAAAGGAATAATTTTGAAAAAATCCATATATATATATATGAATGCGAATCGTGAACAGAATAACTATATATAGAGAATACATAATAAACGCAATAATATAGGGATGTATTTTCAAAAGAAACATCTCAAAAATACCAAACAAAATCATTCATTTTTATATAACATTTCATTGTTGATTTGTTGTCTGTCATATTTTGACATTTTACCATATATATATATATTCAATAATGCATATAGAATTCAGTCATTTCTTCACATACATAAACGAAAATATATCATATGTATATAAATGTGCAAAAATTAATCTATACGTTATGTTAGTATATATTATAGGCATATAGAAAAATCGATGATTTTGTAATGCATTTTGCATTTAAGTATATTCGTATATATAAGATTCAATTAAATATAAACATATATAGTTGAAATGAAATATTTATTTATTTGTTTTATGTTTAAAAATTACATATTTTACTGCATTATGTATATATACAAAATAAATATGTTGCGTGAGTATATATACATAGAGGATATGATTTTTAATTATTACACTGATGAGAGCAGATGATTTTCTCAATATACATTTATAAGTTCTTATAAATATATATATACTAAATAGACAGATTATTAATTGTTTTCATTCATCGTTCAGTCAAAAATATATACACTATATACGTAAACTATCTATAAACTATCTATACGTAAATTGCATACAATCATTTATTTTTAATTTACTAGCGCATTACTTCATATAGCTATAAACATATAATTATTATATAATTAACAAATGCAAATAGAAAATAATATTAATTATATTTGAATATTAACTAAACGCCTATTATTTTCTTGCACATTGAAAAAAAAACACTTTGGTTGGATATACATTTTCACGTTATATAGATAAAAAATGTTTGATATTTATAATACTTATTGATAATGTGGATACTAAAAAAATATATAATTTGATACAATAGCATGACAGGCAGAATTGTTGGAATGAATATAGTAGAGCGTACGATAGTGATTAAAACGAGTTTTGTGTAAACAATTAGAAAAAATTCACAAAAGTACTTAAGTTCAAAGTCATTTATATAGAATATAATTTGATTGGAAATAAATCTGAATGAGCAAAGCTGAATCTATTCCATTATAGTATATATGAATATATCAATATTATAGAAACCAAAATCGGAAATAATTCAATATAATATTGTCTACATCCTAACAGTAAGTCTATATAAATAATGGAATACGAAGTATGTATTCGATTAAATATTGAGGAACTATGAATTTATGAAAATCAATTCAGCAATAATTTTTCAAAAAACCTTAATTATATAT
Organism: Dilophus febrilis; assembly: GCA_958336335.1. Taxonomy (NCBI): domain Eukaryota; kingdom Metazoa; phylum Arthropoda; class Insecta; order Diptera; family Bibionidae; genus Dilophus; species Dilophus febrilis. The sequence continues at coordinate 12,357,443 of OY284470.1, read as the reverse complement.
TTTTGTATATTGACAATTGGGTTTATTATCTCATATTATATTAGAAATTTCCATCAAATATATATATTTATTTTATGAAATGTACATAATAACGAAAAGTATTATTTGAGTTTGTACCAAAAAAAAGGGTATATATTTTATTCAACTCATATAATGTATGAGATTTTATATATTTGAGATGTAATATGCTATGATGCACATGATTCCATTTATTTCGACATTTGTATATTATAGTTATATTGCTTGAAATATGATTGAAATGATTTAAAGTATAAATGTATAAATATAAATGAATGCACTTAAATTTGTCTATATGTTTTTTTTTGTGTAAATTTGTACAATTTTAATATGCACAGGATGATGAGAAGAAGAAGTACCTATACATATATTTATATAAATATCGTATTATAAAATTCTGAGTTTTATTTATATATTTATATATAATATATACCCATAATATAAAAGCTTTATTTTTGTTTGATAACAAAACAAAACAAAAAAATAAATAAAAAAAATTGTTATAAATTGCATATAGATATAGATACACCTCTTTCCGTAAATAAAAAAATATTATATACCAATTCAAATAAAATTTTATCGTTTGTATATTATCATATCATTTTTTAATTCGTCTGATGACTATATGGAGATATACCATATATAATAGATATAATAAAATGGTATTTTCTTTTATAATATGTATTATGATTTTTTTACGATTAACATATGAACATAATCACATATATATGTATAAATAATATTTATATTAAAAGTATTACCGTATACCTTAAGAATCACCAAAGAACGTTTAAAATATATTCAAAAATATTGAGACTTTGAAGAACCATATGTTAAAAGTTTATTTTATTGGAAATTAAAAAAAAATACGTGTAATTATTAATATAATACAATTCAAAATGAATTTAATTATTATTTTGATTAACCAGAAAACCCGAAAATAACCCCAACTTTTTAAGGCTTTCAGTCTCAACCGGTTTATACAAACAAATCACAATAAAATTGTATATAAAGCGATTTTAACCATAATATATATAAATAAAAAGTGAATGTTAAAAAAAATATACATTATTTTTCTTCATATACTTTTCGAATAATATTAAAATATTTTTTATAATTTTTTCTTTTTTACTTTTGATTTATTGATGCATAAAGTCAATAATGGTAAATTTTACATACATGTATTTACGAATATGCATATCTTATCTAAATCTATATATGCAAAAGACAATGTAATAAAAAATATTGAAGCCTACATTTTTAATATATTATACTCTATATATAAGAATAGAAGATATTTGCGTACAGGTTGGATGTTCTATTTATATATAAATATAGGTAGATAGAAAAATAAATATATATAAAAATTTTATATTATTATATTTTCCTTCATCTCCCTTTTAACATATATGTTTGTAATTTGTATATATATGATGTATCATAATATTTCATATATTAAAATATTCAAATAAACAGAACAACAACAATTCATATTTATAACTATATATATTCATATATAATTTTTGATGAAAATTTTTCTCAAATTTTCTCAAATATCTTTTATATAAGTAAAAAAAATAAGTGTGCAGAATAGAACATTTATGTATATATAGTACTGATAGAACAGATGAAAAAAAATAAGAAAAAAATTGACTAACGCCTCAATGTTGGCAATAACAATAAATTTTGATCAATTCAGAATATTCATATTTTCATTGTTTGCATATTATATATATATATATATATATATAATATAATATACAAATATAATGTCGAATATCTGCAAAGAAAATTCCCAAAGGATATTGGGGATGTTTCAATATAAATGAATACATATAAGAATATATTTATTAATAATTTTTTTTTATATAAATAAGTATTCTATATAACAAAAGAAAAAACAAAAAAATATAGATGCGTTCCATTTACATTTTATTACATTTATTATAGGTATTTTTTTTTACATATTCATATATCCAATATAATAAAGTATTGTATTATACATATAATTTGATATATTAAAAACCTTATATACGCGTGATATATATGCAAATCACATAATCATAAATATTACGTGTATTGTATGTGCGGTAAAAAATAATGCTTTAATGTTACCCATATACATTTTTTAACCTTATTATTGCATTTTCCATAGGCATTTTTTTATTTAACTTTATATATATACGGATATAAATACCAATCGTTATTACCTATAAATTATTTTCGATATGATTTTGTATTAAATGAGATTGTAAAGAATAAAATCGAATTGCTAGAATAACAAAAATAATCAAATACAAATTAAAGTTCCATTTTGTACATAAATGTCATGGGAAAAAATAAACGACATTTAAATAGTATTGATAATTTGCGATCATCAATTCATTCGATTAAAGATCAATTAAATATACATAACAAATTATTATTTGTTAATAATACACAAAATTGGTATATTTACCAAATAATAATTTAAACTTTCACCTCTTTTATGCAAATATTTTATATCTATATACGCCTTTTTGTGTATATGTTAAATTTCATGCCCAAAAAATTCCAATATATAGATAACAAAAAAAAATCATCGTATTATTTCAAGGGGATACACACGTAATCAATTTTTGTATAACCTTTAAAACAAAACGCAAATCATTACAAACAAACAAAAACACACATCAGTATTAATAGATGAAAATAAAAAACTACGATTGCATTCAAATTTATTGTGTGAAAAATAACACAATATAAGTAACACCATTATTTATATCGTTTATCGTTTATTTGTTTAATATTTGTTTTGTTTTCTGTATAGTATATAGGTAACATATATATAAAAATATTCTACATACATATGTATATATTATGAATACTCGATAACATCAGATAATATATAAATATAGGTATAAATTGTTGCAATGCAATTGAAAATCTATATATATATATATACAATAGTACCTTTAAGCCTCCTCATATTTAATTGGATGCTGTTGTTCAATAAAATATCGTTCAAACATAACATATATAGTATACTGATATATTCATGTTCATTTGTATTGAAATAGATGAAAAGTTGAAATTGGAATTTTTTTATTTTTGCAATGTTTTCCGCATATATAGATTGTATAGTAGAGTAATAAATAAATGGAAAACCTATATATATGTATTTATATGATGGGAAAAATTGAAATGAATATTGAAAAATTGTTGTTATATACACGTTGTTGCACATCATATTCATATATCAGTATGTTATGAAGGTGATTTATAATGTGTATAGTACATACAGTGCAAAAATATTTAGAAAAAACAATTACAATCAGAAATGAATGTATATTCCGCATTCAATATCAAAGTTTTTGATCAATATGGATTTTATTTGATTATTTTTAAAAGATATAATAATTTATTCTTTTAGGTATTGTAAAAATATTACGAAAAAAATAAATATGATTAAAAATAAATATGATAACAAGGTAAATAAATTACAAAATAATTTTATGTTTGTGCGGAATAAAACAAAAGGAACAAAGTCATAAAAACTTTTTAATCCAACATTGTCTATATGTATTTTTCGATCTCCGATGCAAATGTATACATAACATACATAGAATGTAAATGAATGTTTATCAAATGCATTAACAACAAAAAACACATTTATACATAATTGATATAAAAAGCAGAATCAAAAATATTTATATTTTGTGTAATGTATATGAATATCGAGAAGCAGGAAAACAAAACAGAGTGATTTTGATGGTGCAAATATCATCATTAAATGAATTTTAACATCATTCTATATATTGGTTTGATTTCAATTCAATACGTAATACATTCCAATTATTCAATACACATCGAATTAATCCATCATATATCATTCAATATTACATACAAAAATGTTTCCTTTGAAATATATTCACCATTTAGAAAAATTTTAGAAAAGGATATATGAAAAAAAAAGAAGAAAATTCTCAAATGCATTTATTTTTAACACTTGAATTTCAAAAAAATAGCAACCATTTAATAACAAAAATTATCACACGTATGAAATCCTATTCAAAACAGCAAATAAAATTGAAATTGTTGAAATAAATGATAAATTATGAAAAAAAATTTTTTTTAAATCAAATTGTAACGACAGAAAAAAATAAAAAATGTTTCATTACAAAGTCTCTCTATCAATTATTTTATATCATATATATGTTCAATATTGTTGTTTTTTATTTTTATTTTTGTAAATTTGCACTCTTAAATCGCACGTATCATCATCTATGTGCATTGAATGGTAAAATCAAATACAATAAAAAAGCATATATGGATAAAAAAAAACAGAAAAAAGACAGAAGGATACATAAATGTATATGATGCATACATATATGGATTGAATGCAAGTACTATTGAATTATGGAAATATGGAATGTATGCAAACATATATTACAATGTGTATTGCTGCATACAGTATTTCAATATATATAGAATCAGAATAAAATCAAACCCATATAGATAAATATTTATAGAAAAAAAAATATCAAATTGAATATACAAACGATACGATAATAGCATATATATATAGTTATAACAAATAATAACAACAATATGGTTTGCATATGTAATACGTTATATATTTACAAAAGAGCAATTGCGATAGGCAAATGATAAAATTGAGGTTTTAACAATTAATTGTCATTTGTCAATTGTTGGTAAATAAAAAAAAATAACCACCATATATGTATAAATGTAATAATGCAATCAATGACAATAGCAAAAAAAAAAACAAAATGTACATTAAATAAATAAAAATAACAAACAATCTAAATATATATATTGAATAGACAGTTAATTGTAAGTTAAATTAAGTGAATTAGTTAAGTGTGTTGCAATTCAACGTCAATACAAAAAAAAATAATAACAAATAAATAACCATTCATGTACATTTACGATACGTAAAATTATACAAAATCTATATAAAATGATATAATTTATTGTTGCATGGAAATGATTAATAATAAATGGTTATTGACAGGAAAATATTTTAATTTTTTTTTTTTGTGGTATTACAGCACATATAAGCAACATATATTTTATATAATTTATATATGTGAGTAAAGAATTATTTTATTATTTTTATTATATTATATTATAAGGACTCTTTTCAATGTCCGGAAATGGATAATCGAAATTATTTCAATTCACTTTTCATTGAATGATTTCCTCTCTATAGTAATTTTTGAATCATGTTATAATAAATGTATAGATATAGAAGATAGATTTTTGTACGTGTCTTTCAATTCCATTCATCGCAATATATACCATATATATACTAATCGAGTTCAATACTTATTATATATTTTTCTTAATTTTTACATTGAGATTTATTTCTTTATTATTTAATGATATTTTTACAGATTTATTTCTTTAGATAAAAATTTAATAATAAAAAAAAATAAATAAATAAAACATCAGGGACGTTTTATAAGAATATATTTCTCTTTTTATTTTATCTACATCTTCATATATATATATATTAAATGAAAATTAATTTATAAGTAAAATGATTTTTTTTATTATAATTAAAAATATTGTTGAACGTCTCTGCGATATACAATATTTTTTTTTTTTACAAAAATAATATATATCTTTTATAGACATTTATTGAATTGAATATATATGAAAAGACAAAAATTTTGTGTAGGTTTAATTTTTAATTTGCATTTTTAGCTGTCATGATATGTATATATGGATGGATATAAAAAAATATATATTAAAAAAAAAAATAATACAATAAAGGAGAGTTTTAAATATAAATAATCTATATAGAAAACAAAAAGGTATGGTATCTATATATACGATATATAATATTAGAAATATATTTATGAAAAAAAAAAAACATTTCAATAAAGACAAATTACTTAAACAACAATAAAAAATGATAAAAAAAATCCTCAAAATATAATACCTATTTATTTATTTATTATTATTTTTAATATAATTTTTTTTTTCATTATTTCATTTGATTATTTCCTTTTTATTTTATTTTTTCTCTCTTGATTTCCATTCAATTTAAATTCAATTCAATTTTTATGTTTAATAAATATATTTATTTTTTTTTTTTAAATAATAATAAATATAATACAATTTGTAATTGAAAGGGTATATATACATATATAGAATTATTGTATATATTAATTTTTTTAATTTTGAAAAATACATTATATAATATATATGAAAATCATTGTATAATTTTATTGTATATATGAATTGAATCGTTATATATGTATTATATATTTGATGAATATACATCTCAATATATATACATTTAAAAATATATATGGATCTTTTGGTTATATTGTTTTTATTTTGTGGAAATTATTTGTGTGTTTTTTGTTATAATGAAATTTTTTGCATTCTCCTATATATATTTATTTTCAATATTAATAATAATATGCAAATTAAATGACATGTTGATATTTGATATTTTTTTATTTCATTTCATTTATTATTTATTATATATTTATTTTTATCGTTATTTTATATATTTATATTCGGTGATGGTTTATATATGAGCTCTATAGTATTTTATTTTGCAAAAAAAAAAAAATCTCTGGGATTATTTTTTGGTTGGGAAAGGATATAATAATGAAAATATGTATAGGAAAATAAACGAATTGTGGGAGCTGATATTGTTATATAGTAAAACATTGACATAACAAAATATAATATATTTGATTAAAATTGATGAATGTATTACATTTTTTTTACGGTATTGTTATAAAAAATTTGACACGTTTTGTTGTTAATTTTTTGAATATTTTTTTTGCTAACGATTTTTTATATATATTATTGAAAGTTCCTGGGGAGCTTGTTATTTTCTATTAACGGATAAACTATATGTTTTATTTTAGTTTTCTATATATAGAAAAATCGGTTAAAAAAAATAAAATAAACTGCACGTTATAGTAATTCTACTTATATAGGATTACTATAGATAATATTTGTTTGATCAATCTTTAAGGATAGAACTTTATGGATATATGGATAAAATTAATTCAAGGACAGTATAGATATATCGATTTTATTTATAAAAAAAAACCATAATCATTAAAACCACAAACTTTTCAATTAAAAAAAATTAAAACATTTTTAATAAGTATAATACAGTAATATTAATTATATAAATAAAGATTGAAAAAAAACTCGATAAAATCTTGATTCATTTTTATTATACATTTATTTTATAACAAAATGCAATAATTATAAATATCCAATTTTAAAATTGAATTGTAATAAAACAGATTTTTGATGAATATCAAAAAATAGTGGTAATATAAAACTAAATTAAAATAAATGTGAAATAAAAAATGAAAAAAGTCTCATTAAAGTAAAATTAACTCATCATTAAAATATATTCATCATGATGCATATATTAAAGAGAAAGGAAGAAATAATGTGTAAAAAGATTTAAAGTTCAATTAATTCATTATATCAAAATTAAAGGAACAAAAAAACAATATAATTTCAATATATTTACCATAATAAAATAAATATATAATTTTGTTCAGCAACATCAAAAAATAAACGAACAATTTTTGATTGTACTTATTTATTTTATTACTTTTTTGTGTATATCATTTTTAATTTGTGTTGGGAAATTTTTCTTTATAAAGATCATATATATATATATATATATATGTTTATCGTCATTATATATATTTATTACAAATTAAATGAATTAATTAATTACAGAAACAAATAAAATAAATATGATAATGTAATGGAAAAAAATAAATAAATTTATTGTTATTTCCTGTTGTATATATATACATATATGGTTTATTTGTATTAATTAACATTCGAATTTAATTAAAATAAATTAATTTAAAAAAAAAACACACAGAAATGATGGTAATGTTTTGTGATTTGTATCATACAAAAATGTTTAAAGTGCACAACTTAAAATCAATGTATATAATGAATTATTTTTCAATAAAATTCACAGGGTTTGATTTTTTTATATATTCATTTAATTATACATAAAAACATGGAATATATATAGTTACAACACAATATGATAATCTCATATGATTTATCTCAAAAAATCTATTGAATGTTGAAACGAATTTTAAATTAACCCTATTTTTTACAATTTTCATTCTCCAATAAACCATTAATTTTTTTTATTCTATATTTTGTTATTTTTTTACAATCCATTCAATTTTTTCAATCTTTAAACAAAAAAAAATAATAATAATAATAATAATAAAATTCTATTAGAAAACATAGAATGTACTTTTTTATATTCTATATTTATATACCATTGGTCTTTTGTATATCGTATCGTACATATTTACCGAGTATTTTTTTATGTACACAATTATTTGTTCTATATATATTTAGATATATATAGAGTATATCTATGATAAACCACCAAATATCTATTTTCCCGAATGACTTTAGATTATGTAATCCAACATGGATTATATTATATGGGTGATGAGTGAATATAATATATGTATATTGTATACATACCTATACCTATCATACGATGTAATACAAATAATATTATACATTCACTGTATACATATAGCAATATATTTGTATACATACAACAAGTAGTTAAAAAGCATCGCGTCGTGTGGTATATTATATATATGGTATAGGATAGTAGCAATGAAGTAGAAATATTTTCCCATAATCTCATGTACCCAACAACAAAATATGTATGTGCATATAGAGAAAATAGAGATATATAGAAGCTTAATGTTGGAATTACAACAAGAATAACAACAGACAAAATAAAAAAATAAAAAGGTATGATATATTTTGATTTTTAATTTGGTTCACTATATATGGTATATATATGTGACAGGTTCATTTAAACTTGACTGTTTATACCTATCTATATCAAAATATATATACATTTTTCGTTGTCGTATATATTTATTTGTGATTTGTGATACAGAAAACTAAAATTGCTATTGTACATCACATGATAATATTTTATATTATTTATGTTTTGGAATTACGCAGGATAATTTTTCTGTATAAACAAAAAGAATAAGTAAAAAATATATTTCTATATATAATAGAATTAAATGATTATATAACCATTCATAGAGCGCAGACATCAAGGAATCAATGAATGAATGATAACATAAATTATGTCGTATAATATATATTTATTATATATGATATATAAAACAACAATGTATCTAAAAATATATAATAAAAACTGTGGAGGAATATATGAAATGTACATGTATACTATATATTTGGAAGATTTGCACATCAAAATAAAAACAAAACACAAATGAATATATTCTTCGTAAAAATTTCGCATAAGCCATTAAATTGAAATTTATTCAAAAAATTTTTATTTTGTCGGTTTTGCATATATATTTGTGTTATAGTACTTTAGAGAGAGTATATATATCATCATCAAATATGATTATATTTGTTTTTGTTTAATAATCTTTTCGCAGTGAATGATTTCATTATATAAATTTTAGTTAAAATATGGTCCATTTGTTTCAGATTCCATTCAGCAGATATTAGATAAATATAATATCATTACATTTTATACCCTTCTGTCTTGTATAAACATTTTTTATAAGTAAATTTCTGTCATTAAAATTTTATCAATATTTTTTAATCAAAATTTTGTATCCATTACAACACCCATTAGTCGTTTATAATACAAATATGTCTATATGTAGATATATTTATCATCATATATTAAAAATAAATACAATTTCAAATCATTTTTTTTTTGTTTTTTTTTCATAACAAATGAATATATATGGTGCGTTAAAGAAACCATTAACTTATTAATAAATAAATAAATTAAAAAAAAAATAATTTAGAAGACGACAATTTTTCCGATATATTATAATGTCTGATTTGTAAATATAATAAAGTAATTGACACACCTTTAGTTAGTTGGTTTTTTCTTTAATTTTGAAATATTATTAGTGACGATATTATTTGTATATAAAATAAGTTTTCAATGTAAGTTTTATGTATATATGAGCACAGACGGAAGAGCAGATGATGAAGAACAAGACTTTTATTATAATTTTTTTTTTGTGAAATATGTATATAGTTTGAAATAAAAAAAACACGAACTCTATTGTTTTGTGTTTATCTTATTTATATGTAAAAATAATATAAGATAAAAAAAACAAATTTCTTCTTTATTTTTTAAATTATAGTTTCATTCATATTTTTCAATTTTATATGACGATGATATATATGATTTTTATTTTTTATGTCTATGTATGTATAAATATATTTCAATATAGTAAACCATCTGAAGATGTACCAGACACACAATATAATTTCTTCTTCAATTACTTCAAAAAAAATATATATATATATATATATATATATATAACACTCACATATATCTGCATTTATGAATGTTGTTTTGAATACATATTTCTTATAGAGAAGAAGACCGAGTAAAAAACCAACAACACATTTTTCGCGTAGGTTTTATTGTGTATACAAAAAGATGTAGTATATATTAGTTTGTAATTTTTTTTACTTTCATATATCTATATATATATATATACAAGACTTTTATTTATTATATATATATATATATATGTATAATTCATCTCTTGTTGAAGATTTTTATTAATGAAATCTCACACTTAATTCAATAATAGGATAAAAATTGTTTATTTATGTATATATGGAAATACTTAGGTGTTTTTACGATTTGTTTGATTTTTTTTTAATATTATTTATAAAAAAAAAATTGAAAATCCGAAAGTCGTCAATATATACCGGAACATTATATGTGACTTTACGATTTACGCGCGGTATTCAAATAAAATATTGTATTTTTTTCGCAATCAGTATATTCATTTTTTTATATTTTTAAAGCACACTAATGAAGCCGCCATAAAAAACAACAACAAAAAATCTTAATATTAATAATATTATAATTTTTAATATTGTATAACTATAAAAAAAAATAAAATAAATTGCATTCTTTTCACAAACTATACACACAAATTTATATATACGAACATAATTATTGATTTAATATCCTATTATGTATTTAAAGAAACTATATATAAATAAAATAAAATCTGCATTCGATTGTTAACAAAAAAAAAGTGTCTTCATATGATTATGTTTATTCTGTATTGTTTTTTTTTTGTAAATTCTCATTCATTATATTTATATATTTTTGTGTGGATGGTAAATTATATAAGAAGACAAAAAATAAACATAAGAGACAAAAAAAAAATTCATTCATAATTTTTTTTTATATATGTTCAATATATTCCATTCATCATATAACTCACAATCGAAATAAACATTTAAATTTATTTTATACATATACGATATAGTATTCATATATTACATGGCAATGTTACATATATAGGTATGTTAAAATGTATATATATATATATATATATAGGAATGGATATCGATGAATATAATTTTGATGATATTAATCATAAAGGAACCACGCGTGACAATTATTGTTATCTTAAATTATGTATATTTGCATATATCCATTGATTATATTGTGCATCTGGTCTGTGTTTATGATATTAGTATAAAGAAACATGCATACAATTCTTATACATTTATGCGTTACAAAATATTTATGCATTTCAGACGGGTATTTCATTTTGAATTATGTTTACCCATTTATATATATATATATATATATATATATATATATATATATATATACGGCTGGATATATTCATCATGTTATATATGCAGGAAGAAATTTTAAATAATAATAAATAAGGTGCGTCAATTGTGCAAGTTAATTGAATGAATATACACGCATATATATGAGTTTCATTTATTAATCAATTGTTGCGAAAGGTGTATTTTAATCAAATATACTTTATTTATACAAAATAACTATAATAACTTTCATTGTATTATAATTGAAATGATTTATACAAATTATTATTGAATTAAATATATATGATATATATTTTATTATTAACAAAAATTTCGGTTAAATTAAACATAATTGGAAAATAAAGTAAAATAATTATTATTTATTGTTATTTTGGCAATATCGAACTTTTATTTGTAAATCCCCATGAAATACATTGATATATACCTATTTTTGGGGATTTTATGATAAATATTTGGGAGGATTAAGCAGATATTAATGCTCAAAATAATTTTTTTTAGGTTTTCGAATGGATTTTTGTCAAAAATGCCGTCTTTTTAAAAAAATTAATTAATTTTAAATTTCTTAATTTGTATATTTTTTACCAGTTACGGATAGCGCATTATAAATTTTAAATATTTAGAAGTCGCAGCGATATACACTTTGTATCTTATGTATACGAAATTCAATGAAGATTTATGACCCACAAAATGTATGTATAGATTCGTTTTCAATACATTTAAATATTCCTATATTTACACGTTCATATAAACACACCAAGGAAAATACAATAAAGGAAAGTTATATAGATTTTCTTTTACAAAAACCAATATGTGTGGAGTGAATTGCGAATATATATATAAAAAAAAAAAAATAAAACACAAAACAATAAAAAACAGAATAGCATTCATTAAAAACAAATCACATATTCATATATATTATAAGCATATATTTAATTTCCACTTATATTTCACATTCACATATTGTATAAATAAATCAAAAATAAAATTAATTATAATATTATAATATAAAAAAAAAAACAAATAGCTTATATTACAGCAAAAACAAAACAAAAAAATCATATATGCGAAGAAAAGATTTGAAGGCAAATTATTCTTTTTTTTAGTAATATTAATAATATATAAAATATCCCCATATATATATGCGAATGAATGAACAGAATTGAACCCAAAAAAAAACTTAAAAAAAAATAAAATATATACAATATGGTTAAAGGAAGGAAACAGTCTACAATGATTGATAACATATCGAAATATTGCGTGTTTTATATATGTGCTTATTTTATATATATATATATAGAAAATATGTGTGTTAAAATATTAAAAAAAAAAACTAGTTATTTCATTAAAATATATATATTAAAAATATTTATAAATAATATATATACAAATCACATATGCATAATAATTAATTTAAATGTACTGAATACTTTTTTTTTGTATTCATATAAAATATTATTCATAGATATCAGATATAATATTTTATTCATACATGTTCTATTATAATATTGTGCATTTTTATATTTCTATATATGCATATATATATATATATATAATATATACGAATACAACTTATGATGACGACGATTTTATTGTATATATTAAAAAAAAACACAGAAATTATATGAAAATAAATATCATTGTAATCACTGTACTATAAAATATAAATATCTATAACATTAATATTTTAATATATTATTTATTTATTTATTCATATAAAATATAAAAATGTGATATACTATACTACAATCAAGTCCCTTGAACTCCTCGCACATATATAAAATATAAATATAACACAATATACGATATATAAAAAAAAAATTAAAACTCCTACACAAATTTTATGTGATATTGTATTTTGGTTTTATTTTATTTTTTATATGAAATTATATTCTATATAGTGTTGATTTGAAAAAAAAAATACGATTTATAATCAAAAAATAATTTACACACTCCTTATTTATATATATACATTCATCACCCATTTACTGCGGTATTATATATTCGATAAAATATATTATAATGGTATATATATAACGTACCACCGCAAATCGTTAATTTAATTTAATTTAAAATTCAATTTCTTATCATCAAATTTTAATAAAGAAATATATATAATTGCAATAATTCTTCAATTACGATTCAATTATAATATATTAATAATATATGTAGGTATTAATTTCAAATAATTAAAATTTAAATTTTATTTATTTTTTTTTAAATAATAAATGTCGTAAAAATTAAATGAAATTTCATTTCATTTTTTTCACTTATATAACACGAAATATAATTTAAGAATTTGTTTTGTTATTATATGTATAATAAAAGAATAATAATAATAAAAAGGTTTTTCATTTTAAATGGAAATTATAAATAGATTATTTTACTTTGAAGGATATTTTATAATATATGTCGAAATTGTTGATGAGGTATTTTATACATGTCAATGTGTAAATAGTTATGTAAATTATAATATAGCAGTGCATCAAATATATATATTAAAAAAAATCTCAAGAGAATAATGTGTTAAGAAACAATAATAATAATAGTAATAATATAATAATAAACATCAAAATAATAATAAAGGTTTTGAATTATATTTATATATATAGTACATATTCATCTTTTTACAATATGCATATGCATATATAAAATTAAAAACAAACGATTGTTTTTGTTTTGGACGCGCGAGATTTAATTACTCCACACACATATTGAATTGCAATACGTGAACGTTTATTCAAATCATCATCATATATACATTTGGAATATGCATATTGGCATAATGAATACAGAAGTAATATATATAAGGATACATGTACAAAAAGGATATTTATTTTTTTTTATAATCAAGAATAGTGTGTTGTATTCAAAAAAAAAACAAATAATAGTTATTTTGACACGTTCTTAAAATAATAATATAAATGAAATTATTTATTTGTTAATGCATTTGAAGGTGAAAACATGAAATGCATAGCAAAAGCAAAATATTATAATAATTAAAACATTGTTTAAGATTATTATTATAAATATAGTTTTATATTTTTATTATATACATATTATGCAATTCATTATTTAATTTTCATTTGATCTTATTTAAGTTATTATTATTATTATTATTGCTGTACGTTTACCAATTAAAATGTTCTTAAACAATTAGGATTTTATATTAATTTAAATTTAATTTTGATAAATATATCAAGGGATTATTATTTTTTTTTTGAAATTTTTTATATTATTATTTAATTTAAATAGGGAAAATTCAAAGGGAAATATAATTGGGTAAAAATTAATAAGCGGTTTAACATTATATGTATAAAAGGTATATTATTATATACATGTGTATATAAACCATATATATGTCCAAAAGGACATTTTATTTGTGTAATTTATTAGAATAGCTTTTACCTTCAAGTCACAATAAACATCAGGATCTCATTTTTTATAAATGTGATAATTCATCAATAAATTGTACATTACTCGGGATTGTTATTTTACAATATATATATATATATATATATTTTCTATAAATTTTATTATCCATTTAGGCATTTAAAAAAAATTCATGCTATTTTCATTATTTTAATAATATAAAATTTAATTTTAATTTTAATTTTTAATCAGATTTTAACTTAAATGGATTCAATAAGCTGAGTGGGCTTCATTCATTCGGTTTGAAGTCAAAATACCAATATTCTGAAATTAGATTGAAAATGAAAATGTGTGTGAAAGCAAAATCGATAATCTACTTTATTTAATTTTATGGCATATATATTGATAATGTATAAATTTGGAGTTCATTCAACTTTTTTTAACACATGTGTATACACAAGTACTTCGTTCTGTTAGCTCATCATATATATATATATATATATATATATATATCGAAATACAAAAAAACCGCGATATACAAATTATCTCTTTTTGTGTATACATAGAGATTTGTCTAAAATAAAAAAAATCAATATTTTTTTCCTATAAAGACACATAACATAACTTATATTTATTTATATATACATGCGTTTAAAGTCCATTCAAAATAAATAAATATAAATACAATATCACACAATAGATGTATACATATAGAACAACAACAACCGCGAGGGCAAATGTTTTATTCAAATACCGCAACTATATATCTATATATATATATATACATTATACCACCTATATTATATAACAGTATATATATATAAAATACAAATTTAATTTTCATTTTCTATACGATTTAAAAAATATATTTTTTTTGTATACATATATGCATGTAACACAATTTCCCATATACTTTATAAAAAAAAAAGTAAAAAAAAAATAGCATATATACGCATAGAAAAACAAACCATGTATATACATATTTGTTCATATTATGCCGTCATAATGTATTATATGATAAAACAACAAAGTATATATGTGTGTAAAATAATACATATATGTACTTTGCATAGATAATATAACAACATTTGCCATAATATATATATATATATATATTTTTAATACACACACGATTGTATAAAAGTTTTTCCCATGGTTATATGGCGTTTATGTAAACAACACTATACAATTTATATATATATATATAGATGCATGCACTTGCATATATATATGTATAAATAGAAATAAACAAGGACAAGGTCAAATTTTGAAGAGGATGCGTGAATATTCCAAATAAACAAAAAAAAAATTGTATATATACTATATTATATTTTCCTATACACCGCAAATATTTTGTTATAAATAATACTACAAAAATAATTGTTGATCTGATTTTCTATGGGTTTTACGAAAATTTGTTATTATGTATATTAAATGTTTTCATTTTAAATCTATAACTATACCTGAATAAGTATAAAAGTAATTTTATATAGGGACATTAATAAGTATACCGCATAATATAATATGTGGATAAAGTTTATATTTATATATACATTTTCCATATTAGAAAAGTTTTTTTTTTGTATATAAAGAAAAGCATTAAATTTAATTTTATAATATTCAAAAAATGATATATTAAAAGTGTTTAATTAAATATTCATCATCGTTAAATTACATATATTGAGTGTCATTGCAAAAAAAATAGACCATTATTATTTTTGAAAATCAAATTTTTTTAAAGTTGCTTTATTTAAAGTAAAAGCGAGGATTATATTATTCGCCCGATATCAATTTTTAATATAAATTATATTTTTTTTGATTATCGCGTTAATTAAATAGGTTATCTGGCTGGATATTATCAAAATGGAAATATTTAATATACTCAAATAAAACTTTAAAACGCATAATTTATTTATTATTAATATAAAAATTAAAATTTGTTTATAGACTTACATTTTGATTTAATTGTTGCTTAAAATACATGCCAATATAGACAAATATAACTTTCAATATATTATCTGTGTATATATATATATAACCAAAAAATTTTAATTCCAAAAGCTTACCTGAAAATAGATAAGAAGAAGAAAAAAAGTTAATCAAAATTAAATTTTATTCATTTAATGCATCAATTAATTTTTATTTTATATCTATATATAGACTATACATTAAAATATATCTATTCATATATAGAGGTATATATACAATGTAAATTAAATCATATATATATATATATATAGACAATAAAAATTTATGTTTCATATACTATTTTCTAAATATATATATACATATAAATAAATAAAAGGGAGAAATACTTTTTGGGAAAATTTATTCTCAAGCAGTTTAATTGAGTGAAAATATATACAATATATATATGAAACAATAAGGATACAATATATAAATATATATGGTACAGCATAAACAGGAAAATTTTCAATGTCTTCAGTAAATTAAATCTATATCTATATATAAATATATATATATAATAAATAAAATTAATTAGTTAATTGTTTTTGTGTCATCATCACAATTGAAATTTTATTATTTATAATTTTTCTTATATATAAAAAAAAATAAATAAACGATGTTTAGTCTCGAGAAATCATTCATCAGCTGCTGGAGTGGGTGTAATTTACCGCATATATATATATAATACGTATAAATAGATGGGGTTTTGTTTTTTATATTTTTATACAAAATATATATATAATGAAAATTATTTTCATTTCAATAATAAAGTGAAAATAATTTTTCGAATACACATATAAAGACTTATATACAATAAATTTTCTGTATATAAAGATTCGATTATTTATCCATTTATTTATTGTATTTGATTTGGAAAACCGATGAAAATGACTGGTCCAATATATCGATGATGAGTTTTATATAAAGGCGTTACCCAATATATACAATATTATTTAATGGGTGCTCCGCCCCACCACCACATACATTTACAATCAATCTATATACATTTATTTTATATATCTATATATAAATCGTATATATATATATAGATTTATTTATATATATATATCTGATGCCCCCCAAAAACCCCCACTAATGTACCAATAATGCACAATACAGATATTTATTTTCGTATTTGATACTAAAATTTTATATTATATACACAATACATGCAGTTTATTTCGTTCATATATAGATCTGAAAATTTTCTCTAAAAATATATATATATATATATATATATATAATACAATCAGATATATATAGCTATAAAGAAAAAAGATACATAAAAAATACATGCATCTATTTAAAAAAAAAAGTATAAAAATCGATGTAACAGCAATAGTATTAGTATATTTGTTTTTTTATATACGAAGTGGAGTTTTTTTTATCTATATATTTGAGTCGACATAAAATTTTTTTTTTATATTTTCATATATAGGTATACAAATTGCCATATAAACTCGTATTAGCAATAAAATAAAAATTGCTTTAAAGTTGTATTATGTATTGTTATAAGTTTTATTTTTTTTTTATTTTTGTTATATAAAAGCTTTCCATTTATATATTCAACGTCTATTGAAGGTATTAGTAGTATATTTAATAATATTGACTGCTATATATATTGTTGGTATCGCGCATATATGATATTTTTATTATTTGCAAAACTTATATGGAAAATCGGAAAATTAAACAAAAAATTATATTATATTGGAAAAGAGAAAAATTGAAAGAATACATAACATTATGTATGTATAATCTTTATAGAGAATGTAGCGATATATATTTTATTGTTAAAATGAAGAGAAAAATATTAATTTTTTTTTATATTGTTGGTATATGAAGTTGCAATTTTCATTTTGTTGCAAATATATAACGAGATCAAACGAAACGAAAAAAAAACAGCATGTTAACAAAGTATTTTCTTGCAGCAGCGCGAATTTTTCTCGGGGAAAAAATTAAAAAACACCTTTTTCTCTTTACACCCAACAACATCATATATATAAGTACAATGACGACGTCGTCGTCGATTGCAGTATATATGATGCATTTATTTTATATGCACAATTATTTACTTTTTTTTATTTATTTATTTTTTTTTTAATCATCGTAGTCATTATCATCGATCGAACCATATATATATATGAAGTAGTATACGGATGTATATTCCACAAAATTTTATTAAATAAAATTATACCCATTATTATTATCAACATCATCATCGTCGTCATCAAGCAATACATAAGGTATACCAATAAACATACAGTCAGTATATACATTCCATTAAACATTTCAATTGATTCGATATAATGTTTTATACGTTATGGATGAGAATCAATTTATAAACATGTTATTGGTGAATTCATTTTATATCAATATATAGTTATTTGAAGTATATATGCAGCGTGTATATAATCCATATATAGCGAAATGATTTGAGCAATTCAGTATATAATACGATTTTATTATGTTATAGGTATATATCAGATAGAAGTGATACACAGATATGGAATTTTTTTAATATTTCACATTTTATATTGTATATTCATCATATGAATTCTTATCACATAATTGAATAGGGGATATTCTGTGTCCTTTCAAGGA
Source organism: Dilophus febrilis (assembly GCA_958336335.1). Taxonomy (NCBI): domain Eukaryota; kingdom Metazoa; phylum Arthropoda; class Insecta; order Diptera; family Bibionidae; genus Dilophus; species Dilophus febrilis. The sequence goes on along the minus strand of OY284470.1, from coordinate 12,337,817 downwards.
TACATTTTGAACTCAATCGCTCTACCTTGAAAATAAACTAAAAATTTGCGTTCTTTAATTATTAATTATTTTAAGAACATTATGAATTTAAGGACATATAAAAACATTGAAACCTTGGGCTTGAAAAATCTTTAAAGCATATGAATATATCCCTAGGGTAATATATCGTAGAATATACCGCATATCAGTGATAAATCTTAATGTTGTAATTTCTACACTATAATCAATAGAAAATTTTCAGTATTTACTATCTATATACATTCTATACATATCGTATCAATTTCCCCGAATAAAGCTTGGAGGTTATAAAAAACACATCAACACTTATTTGTACTTTTAATATTTATAAATGAAATAGAAAGAATATGACTATATCACTATACGTATACGCAAGTCGTATATATACTTATATAGAAAAAATATATTCTTTTTATATAAAAAATTTTTATGCCGCTATACTTCAAAGGCACGATAAATGATTTTGTACATATATACTGAACGCTCGAGTAGATGTATAAATATACATACACGTAAATATACGTTAAAAAGGTGTTAAATTTTAATTGGTAATTCACCCACTGAATGTATCTTTTTACCTTTGGGTATACAATTTTAGTTAATTTTAATAACAAAAAAAGTGTATATCAATATATTAAGATGTGTATTAAAATAACATTCCATATACATGTTATTAAAATATCGACTGCGGACTATCTATATAGAGTTATAAAAATATGCGTGCAGCATATATTGGCAAGTATCACGTATATAAGAGGAATATTATAAATAATACATTTTCTTTACTGTATTATAACATCATTTCATTAAGGTTTATTTATATATGTATGTATAATAAAACAAATTATCTTCAATATTGGCATTCACATAACATTATTTATATATCGTTTTTATAGGTTTTTTGAATAAATGCTATATATATAGATATATACATACAGATTGATTGTATAAATATGATTTGCCAACAAAATATTTTTCGTCAATAAAATATATAGATAAATAATTGGCAGCTCAACATAATATTAAATTATATAAAATATATATTAAAATAGTTTCTATATATACTTATATTAAAAAAATTAATTTTCCGATAAAATAAATAAAATCATATACAATAATTCATAAAATATTGTAATGCAAGTTTAATGCGATGTAATGTCTACAATATAAGTAAAATGTGATTTAGTATGGATTGCCAAAAATTAATATAGTAATAACAAAAAAACATTCCTCAATAAATCGATTCGTTTCATTTATTCATCATATATTTAGCAGTGAAATGTCATAATGTACAATAACAATATACATATATACATATAGTTTTAGTACTGCACATACGTGGATTTGACACAAATTATTCTATAAAGTAAATAAATGCATTTGTCAATCATTGTAAAAATAAATTTGTATTAAAAACAATATAAAATGTTGTACAATACATTTATTTCTTAAACACAACAAACAAAAAAACGATAATTTATCTTCGGATTGTAATAAATAAATCTATAATAAATATATATGTAAAGTCATTTTAATATTTTTGTATTTATAACTAAATCTTTAGATGAACATTAGTATAGTCGCGAATATATATATATATATATATATATATATATATATATATATATAACAAGATCTTTAAGTTATTATTTAATTTAATATATATATAAAAATTTTTTTTTTGTCCGCTATTATATTCGTAAATCACAACTATTTTATTCACAGTATTTATATATATTCGCGGATGTGCATCATTACGAAAATGTTCATTCATTCATTCATTCATTAAAAGGATTTTCATTTTATCGCATACATAAATGTATGGTTCAAAATATCTATAACCGAAAAGTGTATTAATTTAATATAATCGTTATTTTAGCCACACAACCCAAGTGTATACGAACATCAATAATATATTTTGTAAATATATTAATGTGTTTTTATTTTTTTTTATGAAAATTGTGCGAAAAATACAACGCAGCAATGCTTTTCAATGAACAAAGAACAACTAAAATGCATAAATATGTAATTAATTTAAGAGCAAAAAAGAAGAATCTTTAGTGAAATGATACGTTGATATTATGAGTAAATTGTTTTCTTTTTTTAATATTATTATATTTATCCTTCAATGTGTCATTTTATATGTCTACTACTATATTTAATACGTCTTTATTTATATATAAATATGAAATGAATGTATATATCGAAAAATTAATATAAATATACAGAACACGAAATAAAATAACATATATATTAAGACCAATGTTTAAAAAAAAATAACATAAGAAATCATTCAATCGTTGTTGAAAACACACACACACACACAACTTATTATAGTCATCAATATATATATATAAATAAAATATATAACATATTTTGAATATTAACATATAAAATATAAGAAAGATTATAATTTGTAATGGAATATAAAAAAAAACTATACACATTTTAATATAGACATGCATCTCATTAAATATATAGACAAACAATAAATTTAGCATATATATACACATTAGGCGGTGGTGAGACGCGATATTTAACTTAATTTTCATTTTAAAATATTTATATTATATCTATCTATATATAAAAAGAAATACATGATGTTTTTAAAATACCAATATTTTTTAGCATAAAGAAATTATCGAATTGTCTTGAAATCTCTCTACACATTAGTCTACAATTTATAATTATTGCATATAATAGAAAATTCTGTGATATATAAAAATAATTAATCCTTTAATAAGATGGTGTTATATGTATACGCAAATAAAATGTTTTAGGTTATGGATTTGGTAACATTTGTAAAAAATTACAAAAAAATTTTGTACCGAAACATTTTAAATTGCCTGTGTAAGACAAAATATTTTATAGTTTAACACAATACGACAGGTGGTAGAAATATATGTAAAGAATCTTTTTAAAATACATTCAAATTTTAAAAATAAATTTCAAATAGATATTATATTTGTTTTTAGTTTTAAAATTTTTTACTTTGATTCTATTTTTTTTTTCTATTTCACTTATATTCTATAATATATCTATACAATGCGTGTTATATTTTTAAACATTTTCAAATCGATATATTAATGTGAGATATTCTATATAGCAATAATTTCTATAAATACTACAATAAAACACAACATTATTTATGAATTTAACGCATATACGCAACGTATGTATTTTCCAAAAGCATTTGTTGATTTCTTTAACTTTTTTTTTTATTTGTTAAATGATGATATGGTATTTAGAAAAGATTTATTTATGAAAATTACCTTGAATTTTTCTAAAACAACAACATGCGGTTTTTACTAAAAAGTCAAAGTGAAAACATATTTAAATTATATTTAATATATGGTATATATATTTTTTGGAATGTAAAATTGGTGGAAAATTTCATTTTAAGGAATGTGATATATAGGAAAAATTTCGGTATAATTTCTATTATATATTATTGGTCAATAAACATTTCCATATTATAAATACGCTACAAACATAATAAAATCGTATAATATACCCTCTCATATAAGACTCTTAATTTTTAATATTATTTGAAAATTTATTATTATTATTATATTAAAATCAAATAACAAATCAATCAAATTTAAAATGAAATATCTTTTGACTAATCCAAATAAATATTTTAATTTTATGCATATAACATATCGAAATCTTCAAAATATACATATTTATTTGATAGCATTTAACCTACATAAAATGTATTGTAATATGTATTATACACATACAAAGTGGATGAAGGTGTAAAAAAATGAATTGTAGTTCAAAATCCGTATATAATAAATAAAAACTAAATATATCATATATTAACATTTGAATAAGATATGTTCAAAATACTTTATAATAAAAAAAAACATATATTATAAATTTATAATGAAATTTAAATTGATTTTTTTTCTTTCAATTTTAACATAAATTATTTAAAAAAATATTATGAATGAAATATTATGAATTATTTATTTAATATAATTATTTAAATATAATAATGATTTTTTTTTTATCATATATCTTCAGATAAAATCCACCATCAATGAAAATTTTAAAACAAATCCACATATATTTCGTTTGTATAATAGAATATCACATCTTCAATTCGTTTCTATATAATTCAGATTTCTTTTCCGATTCTTCTTTTTAACTTTATTATATATTATTCATTGTTGAATAACAATAATTTAAATTAAAAAAAAATGATGAATTTGAATATTTTATTATATATAATAAATAAATAAATATAAATTTCTTTTAATAGAAAAAATTATGACGATATTATATAATGAACTATTGATTGTTTTTTCTTCCACTTTTACAATTAAAAGATAAAATTTTTAAATAAAATATAAACTCTGTTAATTTCTCATCTTCGATTTTTATATAATATATATACAAACACGATAAATTTAATAAATCATCAGATGATTTGAAAATAAAATAAAAAAACACTTGAAAAAGAATATGCAAATTTTTTATCCCAATACAATTAATATACAATTTATGTTTTATTGAGATGTGATGAGTTATTTTTTTCATACATATTAATTTTATTTGTATGTAATATGTGATTTATTACTATGTATATATATATATACAAATATAAAATATAATTATTATTATATTATTAATTTATGTGAATAAAAGAAGAAAAAAAATTATTATATAAAAATTAATATGTAAAATATAAGTAAAGAGGAAAAAAACATATTATAATAGTTCACATCACGAAGTTTGTATTTGTATATTTAAAAAAATATCTATTCGTATTCATTCTTTTGACATAATATATCTTATTCAATAGATATATATTATAAGAATAAAAAAAAATAATATATTATTTATTATTTTATATATATAAAATAGACAATAAAAAATTTAACGCATAAGACACATGTAACGAATACATACACGGTGATAAAAATATTTATAATATGTGAAATTTATTTTTATTTTTAATATAAAAAAACACGTATAAAAATATATAAAAATATAAATATATTCACATCTATAATAAATATAATGTAAAATAAATCTATCGTTTCGATTATATAAAAAGATGCGCTATTTTGAAATTTTGTTTTTATTTTTTTTTTTATTTATTTTATTATTTTTTGTTATTTATTTAATAGCTAATTAAATATACATTTATTTATATTTATATATAGGATGATTTGAATAAAGACAGTAAAAATTTTTCTTTATCATTTTTGTGGAGCCCACACTATATGTATTTGTGTATCTACATACCTTTATTTGTTTAATAATTGATACAAAAAAAAAACAAGTTTTATTTTATTATCGCATTTATTAATTTATTTATTTTGGGTTGTTGTGATATGATATTGATTTGAATATAAAGTATGGCAATAATTGAGGGTAATCTTTTGATTTTTATGTCTATTTTATATCATTCAATATAGTTAATTGCAAATTATATTATATAGTCTCTTCCAAATTATTTTAATATTCAATAATTTAGAATACATTAGATCCTTTATATAAACTATCACTATATAAAAATCCATTAATAAAATGATTATGCCAAAATAAATTTTGGATAGATAAATAAATTTCCCGTCTTAAATGTATATAAAGTATAAGCAATTAAATTCCAAATCAGGGTCTGTTAAATTTTACTCTTTTTTGTAACATATATAAGTATACAAGTGGTAGATTTATGGTGTTATACATCGCTGACTTCTTTGAAATATCCTCTGCGTATAGATATTTTTAAGTATATAGAAAAAGTATATATTTAAGATAATAAAAACATTATAAAATTTTCTATATCCAAATTGATATATAAAAATCAAACAATATTGTTAATTAATTAATAAATCTGATCGTATACGTTTATTTATATTTAGATTGCCGTATCTTAACAAAATAAAATAAATTAAGTTAATTGTGAATAATATTGAAATACTTTTTGGTGTTATATTTTTGAATTGCTATATAGTTTTAACTAAATTTGGAACAATATTGAACATATATTTTTTATCATATTATGGATAATCTCTATAAAGAGAATACATTTAATATTAATCTTCAATTGAAGAAATGACCTAAATAATAATAATAAAACAAAAATTACATACTAAAAATTTAAAAATTTAAACAAATAAAAAAAATTCAATCACGTATCCACAAGAACTATTTCATACAAAATACGTAATATATACGATATTAAAAAAAAATTTATAAAATACCATGGATTATTCATAGTTTGAATGAAAAAATAATCACATAAGATCATATTTATAAATACATACAGATTTACTATTTATAGTCATATTTGATGGAAAAAAAAATAAATAAATAAATATCTATGCGTGTTGGATTTCATATATTCGATAGATATCAATTTTTGACAACTTCTCTTCAAAATATATTTTCTATATCCATATAACATTATATACAAATACAAAAATTAATTTATCCATAAAATAAATTATTATATTGAATAGATAGATATAAACGAACGTATATACTACTTAAAATAAACCCCATCATATATTCATTAAATAATCTTAACAACGCATATATGAATATAATACTATATATATAAAATATTGAACTCATATATTTGATTACTGGAATTGTATATTGAATATTTATTTAAACATATAATAAATAAAATTAAAAAAAAAAACTTATATTATAAACCAAATAATAATAATAATAATAAAAATAAAACTAATAATAACTAACTAATAATATACATATGAATATGATGAGTATAAAGAAAAATAAAATTCAATAAATGTTCCAAATAGATATTTGATGTGTGCGTGATTATTAATAGAAAATGATGGGAAAATCTAATTGTATAATATAATATATATATATATATATATATATACAGTCAAATATATAAGCGAGCACATAAATAAATATCAAATAAAAAATAAATGCGATGATATACAAATATCTATAATATAATGGGGATTTATATAAAAAAAAAAATTATAATAAAAAAAAACAAAATAAATTGGAAGCACATGATAGATTAAATATACAATAATAATAACAACAAAATGTACATTGAGTCATATACAATACTAAATAAAATAATATTTAATATATTATACATGAAGAATACAAAATAAAAAAAAAATCAAACATGAATAATACATTCATATCTTCATCTATCTATCTATCTGTCTATATCTAATATAATAAATGTTTGTCAATATAATATTATATATTTTCAGATGAAAATATATTTATATTTTTTATTTTGTTATGATATTTTATATTTAAATGAAAAATTTTTTATTTTAAAGACAAGAAGAAAATATGAAAATATATAAATAAAACAGAGTGGATAAACATCTTCAATAATATAGGAACATATCGTTTAAGAAGAGTTGCAAAATATCTATAATATAAAATTTTTCGATTTAAAAATAAAGCCCAGGTTTATGATTTTGAAATTTTTTAATTTTTTTTTGTTTAAAATTTTGCCGGAGTACAGAAATTATGAAAACGCATGAAAAAACATATCGATTAAATTCAGATGATTCTTATTAACCTTATATGATTACTATAGGGAAAAATTAAGTTATGATCAAATCAAAATTTATAAGTATTTACACAAATTCCCGTATTTATATTCTTTATTACTCGATTTTTTGTTGCCAAACAAATAAATCGTTCTGATTAAAAAAAAACAAATATTGCGATTTTACTTTTGAAATGATATATTAATTTTGAATTGAAGGTTGTTTGCGATTTTTCATTTTTATGTTTTTGTTTGTAAAAAAAAAAACATAATAAATTAATGTTATTTTTATTTATATTATTTTTTTTGTGTTAATATCGTTAAAATCTTTTAAGATCTTTTTTTTTGTTTTTCTTTTCTTTTACAGATATATTTACTTTTTTTTTTAAAGTGTTTTAAGATATATATTTTAATTTATTAAATACAAATATTGTAAACTAATGAAACATCAATAAAAAAATATATTTTTGTCAATGATATAAAAAGAAAATGCGTGGAGGTATAAACAAAATATATAAAAGTGATAAATTCAATTATTTGTAATATGGAACTAATCTAAATTATTATTCCTCTATAATTTATAAATGATCATAATCCTCATTGGATCCGAACATTTCTCATATCTACAACCATATCTATCCATATCATATATAGTTCTACTGATATACATTTATTTTTTAACTTAAAGCTAATAAACTAAAATTAATGAAGTCATCTGTAAAAATTATTTAGATATACAGATATACATCAAAAGATTATATACACTTTATTTCTGTATATATATATATATATATATCTATTATTATTATTTGAAATAAATGGTATATATAGTATTTATTGTTATTATTTAACCCCTTCTGTAATTTAAAATAAAAATATATCTAAAATATATATCTTTTAATCACTTTGATCATTTTCCATATATGATACTTTAAATACTATTTATATTTACGAAACTAACTGTATAACAACTGATATGTACAATATATTTGTATATGTATAAATACATTTATTAGACGAACAATTATATTTTAATGGATATATTTATATGTATAACTAAAAACTCAATTAACAAATAATTTCAACTAAATATCTTTTAAACTTTATATCTTTATTAGTTTATTTATGTATGAATAAATAAATAAATGAATGAATGAATGATATTCTATATAAGTATATATATAAATATTCTGATTTAATTAACCATATGGACATGAAAAGTCTTCTTTTTTATATATATACTGATATCATGTACATATACTTGCCGGAACAGATGCATCTTTAGTATATTTTATATTTGAATTTGTATATCTATAACACCTATTTGATTATCTTACCTACATTTGCCTAAAAGTACATATCTATTATTATTATACAAATATAAATTTGTATATATAATAGGATAAGAAAATGAACAACATCTCAAAAACAATGAAAATAACCAAAAATTATCCATATATAAATTAAGGCTATACATTTTATTTGATATATAAAGTTATTGAACAAATTAAATCAGATCCGGTATTCTGTAAATTTCCAATTTAAAATGTTAAAATGTTTATAATGCACCATAATAACACATTGCCCTTTCTAATATATATTATTGTCATGAAAAATCCATTTGAAATTCCATAACAATTTCATCAATTTTATGATCAATTCTTTTCAATTAAATATATGATTATCTTTTTGCGATATGTTACTTAATTACTTTTTTAATGCAGATTTATTCAGAAATTCTCTTTCGTTTTTACTATAAATGTTACGGATCTGTCTAAATATTTATTATTACTTATATGTAAATTTATATATGAAGTTTAATATTAAGTCAAATTTTGACCCTAAAATACCCTTTTCAATATATATATATATTTAATTTTGTGTTTACTCTTTTGTAAGATATATTTGCACATATATAATATACATTATAGTACACACATTACAAATATATAAATAGATTAGTTATAATTTAATCACTTTTACTTTCTTTACGTTGAATCATTTATTTATATAGATATATGTGTAGGAAATATCCCATATTTATATACATATACTATATATATAACAATGATTTTCAAAATTCTTTCAATCATGCAATCTGTTGATCCAATTTGTTGAGAAATAATAGGCAATATTCAATTTTATTAAACAAATGCATCAATAATTTCCTTCCACAAAACAAAAATTACTTTTTACTTTTTATATATACATTATATTTTTAGAAAGATGATTTAAAAATACTTATAATATACCAAAACAACAAACAATAATTAAACTAAAATAAGTATACAATAAGTATGTCTAATATAGATATAATAAAAATAATACAATTTTTATTTGATAAAACATATTTCCCTCATATTTTACTCGTAAATACAAAAAAAAATAAAAATAAAACAAAAGGGGTACGATGACGAGTTAATATAATACACTTTTATTCGTATCAGTATTATTATTATACAAAAATAAGCTGATTCTTTAAATAAATATATTATACATGTATAACGAACTCTTATATATTAAAGATTTAATAATGAATTTGTTGTTATTTGAAAACAATAAATTTTATTGAATTGTATTGTTTTTTTCGTAGTCTTTTTTTCATCCTCTTATTTCTTAAAATATATTCCACTTTAAAATATTCAATGTAAATACATATATATTTTTATCTCAACCAGAAATATATGCTGTATAAAAATATATCAATTAATTTTATTTTTGGGGAATTTTCTTTTGTAAATATTACATCGCTTTTTTTCTATACTTCTTCAAATATTGTAAATGTTTGTTTCGTAAAGGATTTAGGTTTATTTTTTTTTGTTGAAGTATTTAACTCTTTCCGTATTATTCTCGCTATATTTATATATATATCAATAAATGAATATCCATATATATTTAAAAAAAAAAACAACAATCTGGTATATTTATGTATACAAGATCTTTGGTGTCTATAAAATAATAAAACATATAAATTGTTTTTTATATCTACATATTTTAAGATATTTGTTATTATTTTGTATATTAGATATATATATATATATATATATATATATATATATATATATATATATATATATATAGAAAAGATGCAAGAAAAGAAGGTGAAATGGGAAATGTTTTTTCTCTATAAATATTATTTTGTACAAAAGAATTAAATGAGAAAAGAATTTGTTTTTTTATGTTGGTATCTTTTTCTATATATAACATATAGACAAATATTCTTTCGAATTTGGGGGAGATCTGTTTTTAAAGTAATAATAACACACAAATTATATACATATATATATAGAAAAGTAATAAAAGGATTGTAAAATTCAATAATTAAAATAACTTTTTACTTAAAAATAATTAGAGAAAGAAAAAAAGAATTTATTTTTTCATGAATACCCATATATATATATATATATAAATATAAAAAAAATCAAGTTTTAATTTAAAAATGTTTTTGCAATTATTTTTCTTTTTCAAAATATTTTTTTAATTATTATTTATTTTAAATTATCATATATATTTTTGATATAATTCAATTAATTACCACAACGCCCACCCCCGTGCCCAACAAAAAAAAGGGATATTTTGTCATAAAATTTTATCCCCAAAATTTTCTATTGTCAAATAATTATGTACACAATTTTTATATTATATATAAAAATTTTAACCAAAAACCCGGGTATGTTTGAAGCAAAAAAAGAAATAAAAGGCTGATATAGGGAGTATAATTTAAAATATGTTTAAAAATCAATACAATATATGACAAAATTTGTATATGATAAAAATTGATCCTTTTTAATATATAAAATAATAATAATAATAATGGTGATAAATTTTACTTCCTTTTTTTCATATTTAATATAAAATTCATTATATTTTGCCATAAGCCGCATGTTGTTATAAAATACATTTTAACATATATATAGATATAGAAAATTCACATATGTGATGTGATGGATTTTTGATAGACATGAGAGATTATAAAATATTCAAATTTTAAAACATTTGAAAAGGGTATTTTTTTTATCATTTTGTGTGCGTTTATTTCAATTTGTCTTAATAGATAATTTCACACCCAATACATGTGTAGACTCTTCTATAATTTTTTTTTACTAATTTATTTTTAATCAATTATTAATTGTAAAAATTTTAATCTAATAAATGAACATTTAAAAGAGTGTGAATTTTATGTATGTTCGGTTTGTATACCAAACAGGAAATGTCCATATGAATATGAAATCTGATTATTTTCTGATATTATTAGAAAAAGGACCCTTTTTTTAGGGATTATTATCAGTTAATTACCAAAATATAAAATTATGTGATATATAAAATCTCAATGCATTCATTATTAATATCATTATAAATTTTTATATTAATAATTTTAATATCAACAATATTTAATATTAATATCAATAAATTTGAATATTCATTCTTATTTTTATTTAAATTTTTTTTTAATCTATTATAATTTATTCATATTGATATAAATAATTTATGCAGAATATTTAATTAAATTCATTTTTATTTCATTTCAATTGAATATAATTTAATTAAATTGAAATTGATGAATTTTTTTAAAATTTATATTATAAAAAAAAAATAGAAACTAAATTTTAAATAAATTTTCTTTTTGATAATCTTTTATCAACTTTTATGGACATATTGAATTGGATATATATGTATATATAGTTATTTTTTATTTACAACATCTATAATCGGGTATCCAACAGAATGATGCAAAAAAAAAATGAAATTATTCACGTAATGTCAAAATATAAGTATTATTTATTTAGATTTTAAAATCATCTTAAACATATGCATTCTCATGTACAACAATTCTCATGTACAATAAAATGGAATTACAGCAGATACCTGTCATAAAGACAAATTAAATAATGCAGGTGGTTTAGATATAAAAAATTTTAAATTAAGATTCTTGTCTGCATTTCTATTAGTCGATTTCAAAAAGTTCTAAAATTTTTGTTAATCAACTTAAGACATAATTAAATGGAATTAATGGAATTATTTTCCTATTGCTCTATTTTCGCAGTTTCCTTAAGGATATTTAAAGAATCTAATTCTGTACGTATTTATCAGTACCATCATCCCCTGTTATAATATATCAATGAATGTGTATACCCCTGTAAATAGTTATCGTTGATATATAATAAATATATATTGTTGAAATGTGAAGAGACAAATACACGAACAAAAAAGATAAAAGATAATTATTTAATGAACTTCTTTATATATAACATATATATATATATATATCAATTTAATAAATATAGTATGATTATTATTATTACCATTTGTATATATAGTATTGCTTTTGTGTTCGATTTAAACTTATTGATGAGAAAATTGAAAATAATGCGGGTTGATAATATTTGTATTTATATACCATTCATACAATTTTATATATTATACATATATGCATGCATATATTGTTGTCAATGAACTTCATTCAAATGTTTATTAAGTATATACTCGTATATATTTACGATATCAATTGTAATTTACTTACATATACGGGATCAATTTAGTACAATAAATGTTATAAAGAACATTCAAAATATATATACATACATTTGATTGTATATTATAGACAAACGCAACAATAAAGTTATATATATAAATATATGGTGTATATACGATACATTAAATAGAATCAATCAATAATTGATATTGCAAAATGGTTAAAGTGATATATTAACTTTAATTATACATATAGTACAACATTCATCATCAAGTGTGTATTTTATATCTGATTTAATATTAAATATGCGTGTATACGCGAGTTCAAAATAATAATATATTGTTTGATTGAAGTATATTAATTGAATTCGTATACAATAATATATTCATAAAAATCAATAGATAGATTGTTTTATTGTTTTTTGAATTACATATAAACAGAGAGAGGGGGGAATATAAATTGAAACTTTTTTATATATTTTATATTTCTTATTCAATTTTGGTACATGTGTTTCAAAAAAAAAATCAAATAAATATTCAAATCATTATTCTGTTGTGACTTTTTTTCCCTCTGTTCTGTTTTTTTAATAAAAAGCACGTGGTCTCAGCATGAGGCAAAAATTTATATACGTATAATAAAAAAAATAAATATTTTTACAATAAAAAATATAGTCAAACCAAGAAAAAAACGCATTTCATTATATTTTATAAATATTTTATATATATACGGTTTTGGTAATTAATTCTATTCAATAGAAAAAAACAATATATATTTTTAATAATAAATAATAATGATATTATCTCTAATATAATTTGGCATTCACATTTATTGTACATATCAATATCATAAAGGATAAATTCAAATATGAAAAAACTATAGAGTAAAAAAAAGAACATGATGGTAAATTTTTTTTTCTTTATTTTATAGCTTTATATTTGCACATTTAATATCATTTTAAAAAACGGGTACGGTATAATTTATTTAGTTATATTAATTTGCTTAATTATACATTTATCTTTTATTAAAACAAAAATAGATCAAACATATATAAAAAATTATATGTTGATAATAAAAATTAAATTTTCCATCGAAATTATTGAAAATAAAAATGAAATAAAAATTCACTTTAAGAATTTTATTTTGTATACAAAAACATTTATATTATAAAATAATAGAAATGATATTTTAATATAGTATATTGAAATTATATACATATATAAAGAAAACATTATTATAACGAATTGTTATCTGTAACATATGGAATTGCAACGTGCAATGTTTTTATTTTATGTTATAACATGCATTTAAAATATATACAAATTTACATGGTAAAATATCCTTTTAATATAACATCCTTATACTATATACAGTACAGTACATTAGAAATTTATTATTATTTGGTGGTGGCGTATATATAGACGTGCTTATGATCATTTAATGTATATATGAATAATTTAATATATGAATGTCTTTAGTATATAATAACAATATATATAAAATATTCCCTTTATATGCGAGCGTTAAAAGTTTAATGAAAGTGAAGATTTATTTTAAATTGTTATTTTCTCTCGATTACTTTCATTATTATTGCTTAAATATATATATATAAGTAGTTCCAAAATGTTTTTAAAACAAATTTTATGTTTATATGTGCATGAAGGTATATATATAAATATATATAAGATATGGTATTCATTTATATATAAGTGATATTATATATATGTAAGATCACATAAAACCATATATATGGATGTAAAAATTATAACCAAATTGATATAATATATATTTATATAGAACAATTTTTTAATTACATAAAAAATATCCTCATATGCTATTTTTCATTCAACAGTTTCAATTAGTCTTTAAATATGTTTTCATAAATAAAAAAAAAAGCGGTAGACATACCAAATATTGTATATAGAAAAAAAATATCAACAATAACAATCACATGCAAGAAGGAATATAAGGAATCAATATTTTTAAACCCCTTCTTGCGATGCATTTCAAAATTTGGTAAATTATTTATATATATATATATATATATATAGAGATATAGGCATTGAATATACGATTATTTTAAAGAATATATCCACTGAACAACCAAAATTAAAAACAAATAAACAAAAATAAAAGAAAAAAAAACTATATATCATCAACCAACTGTCTTATATATGAATGGATATATATTTTTTTTGTATTATATACGCACAGACATATATAGAGAAATATATTAGTTTATTTTTTATCTTTTGGTAAAGAAACAGAAAAATCTTTTATATGTACTATAGATATATATTTATTAAATGTACATCATCCCTTAAAATGTATTTTGATCTATATATTTATTTATTATTATTTTTTTTTATTATTATTATTATTATTATTTTTAAGCACATTTCTCTGTTTCACACAAAAAATTACATAACATTAAAAATAAAATAATAATAATAATAGTTTTTTTACATTATGTTATTACAAGTATAAATGAAAAAAAAAACTATACATATGTAATAATAACATAAACCATACGTAGGCATATGTTTTGTACATATCCATTATATAATATTTTTTTGAATATCCTTTTTGAATTGTCTTTCAAATATATGATGAAAATATAAATATTTCATTAAGATATTCTCTATATATAGAAAATACATACAATATATAAAAAATAATCTTTTATAGTTATTGGAGAAGAAACAAAAAAAAATCTATATATAATTAATATACCACCAAGAATTTTTTTTTTTTTTTAAATATTGATATGTATAAAGATAAATATATAGAAAATTGAATATATGTTATATATAAGCTGCAGTTGCCGTTATACCGAATGTGTACACACAAGGAAATCAATTGAAATTTGAATAAAATATTGTTTATAAAAAACATTTATGAAATTTTAGAGATATTTTTAAATATCAGATTTTATTTTGAATTTTAAAGATAGTTTTTCCTCGAATTCAATCATAACCATATTTTTAGATGACTAAATACAAAATTTTGTATTGTTATTATTATGAATTCAGTATGTTTGTTTTTTTTTATTTATTAGTGGGGATAAAAAATATAGGATATAGGATTGATAAACAGATAGATTTAATTTAAACAAAAATTCATTTTTACCATATAAAGTAAAGTATTTTGAGAAGACTATTGAATGAGTATTCAGAAGCAAAAAAACGTATCAAGTGCAAGAAAATATAATAGTTTTCGAATATGATTGATTCAGATGATATGATTGTTATTTTCATTTTTATAAATAATTTTAATAGGTATTATCAAAGGAGAATCCATATCAGTTCATCAATAAATTTCGTTAATCAACTAACGGAAAATGGAAAAAAATATTTCATTTAATCCGATAAAAGATTCGAATCCACTTCACCTCAAAATGGTTTAAAAAAATATTTGAGTTCAATGTTATAAAGTCTATATATTAATAATTATATAAAGTTTAATTTTATAATTCAAAATTTTAATTGTATAATTATCTTATTTTTTGTACATTAAAAATTATAAATAATTAAATATTAAATATTGTATTTTATTTATTTATTTGTTTATTTATATATAGTACATATAACCGTATTTATTGTTGTATATTAAGATATATATATACTGTACATAATATACTCATCCATCAATTGCACGTACACGTTGCATATATATATGTTATAAGAAATATTTCGCACCTACTAAAATAGTATAATAACACCTATCGCAGTTGGGATCATTTATTTTTATATAAAATTGTTAATTATAAATATTCTAATACAACAATTTAACATTCACTTTCATAATCTTTATAAATACAAAAAAAAAACAGTGTGATGATGATGATTATTATATTATATTTTATTTAATGATATAAAATTTAATTGAGATATTGTGCCAAGTTATTAAATATATTTAAATATTTATATAAATTGTATTTTTTATATATGTATAATGAATATATATATATATAAATAAACAAATATATAATAACTAACTATATGAATGTAAGTTTTGATATTGTAATATAGTAAATGTGTTATATTTATTATATATAAAAACTTTAAGATTTTCAATTATAGAGAACGCACAATTTTTTTTGAATAAAAAACGTATAGAAAAATATCTTTATAGAAATAAGATGAGTGTTATAAAATTTAATGGATGAATCATTATTATTTTATATTATTTGTAAACACTCTAATGTGTATACTTGCAATACATTATTGTATAAATATCTATATTGAATATGATAAAACAATTGCTGTTTGTTTTATTATTAGTTTGTTTAACTAATTATTAATATAATAAAATGTATATGTACGTATACATACAATAAACACAAATATTTTACATAACTATAAAATTAATTATACAATATAGCCGAATATATAATAATTTCTGTATCAATAATTTTTGATATTTTATTATAAAATTATGTGAATTATATTAAGTGTGTGCGTTGAAAATCTGTTTTTTACATTATATTTATTTATTTTGTTTCAAATATATATTCTATATATTCATTTAATTTAGTTTATGAGATTATTATTTTGTAATATAATACTATCATTAAATATTATTGCTATTTTGACAAATCACAAAAGAATTTAGTTTAATCTATGTAATTATGTATATTATATGTTTGTTGTTCATAAATATGTGAAAATTAAGAAAATTCCGAAAAAAATACACAAAATTATAAAAATAAAATGATAATTCTGGAAAATACATCAATTTTCAAAAGAGTTTCTTTGTATTGATTAATAAAATTATAATGTAAATAAAATATAATGCTTTGTATTTTCTATATATATCTGAATTGGTATAAAATTTCAACCATAAAAAAAAAGGTTTAAAACAATCATTTAAAACTTAGCTGGTTTATATATGATTTCTATTATAAACTTTTTTGAATATATTCTAATATATCCAAATATATTTAAACATAATGTGTTGTAAAAATCAATCCCTTATATTAATAATTTCGATTTATACAGAATTTTGAATATTATATATAATGTCATTTCTCCCATATTTATGTTTAAAAAAAAAATACATATTAATTATATTGACAGTATACCATCTATATATACATTATATTTTAAAATCTACTCATATATCTATAAAAAAAAAATCA
Organism: Dilophus febrilis; assembly: GCA_958336335.1. Classification (NCBI taxonomy): domain Eukaryota; kingdom Metazoa; phylum Arthropoda; class Insecta; order Diptera; family Bibionidae; genus Dilophus; species Dilophus febrilis. Next base: position 12,319,676 of record OY284470.1, on the reverse strand, counting down.
AAAAATACTTGAAATATTTATTTTTTCATATATACATACGTGAACTAATTGACATAATTCATACAATATATATGAAGAAAAAATGCAGTCTATACATAAGTGAAAATTTACTTTTATTTTTTAACTATATAAATATAAAAATGTTTTACCAATTCAATGAATAAAAAAAATCTATACATACAATCATATAGGGTGTAATGTGTGATAAAAATGCATATAAATGCGGTGTAAATGCATTTCACTGCACTCAAGAATATATTCAAATTCAAGCATATGTGTAAGTTTTTTTTTTTTTTTTTTTGATTTTCAATATTCTTTTTTATTTCAAAACCATTTAATTTAATAAATAATATTATTTATAAAATAATATTGTGTGTATGCATATATATACAGGAAAAAAATAAATACATGTATTTCAAGTGGTTTTCTTTTTTTTTCTTTATATATATAAATTAATTTCTAATATGAAATTTAAATGCGACATTGACTAGACGATTTTTTTTCTCTTAAAATCGAAATAAAAATTCTTTCTAATGGTAATGAAATAAAAAAAAAACAAAGACATTCTATTTAGGAAATACACATATATATATTTATATATTGATAGTGTTGCAAATGTTAATCATATGTTCCTAAAAAATTATATGTTTTAATATTTTATTTTCATCAAGAGATATTTATAATCTACAAGTATACGTTATGCTGGGGTAAATAATATTTAGTTAAATAGCTGCATTTTGTCATCAAAATAATACTAATTTTGACGGTACATTCTGTATATATATTTTTATTTTAAATATATGAATACCCAATAAGAGTGTTTCTTTTGGTTTGTAAGATAAGAAAATATTTTGCTTTTATTTATTTTTTTTAAACACAATTTTTTAACCATTTATAAATTAGTATATGTTTAATTGATATTATATATAATTTAGTATTTTTTTTTTGTTTTCTGATATGTGGGAAATTTGTTTTTGTCGGTTATTTAATGATTATATTTATATATTGACTTTGGATATGGTGTTATTATAAAGAATGATTTTTTTTGTTGTTTTTATAGTTAACCACATATAAATTTATTAAATTCTTTATATGCGATAGCCGACATTTTAAACTGTAAATTAAACTCTAATTTGATGATCTAATGTTATATGTATATTTTGATATAATATATTCTAAAACAAAATATAGTTATTCTTATATACGGATCAAACAATCAAATGATTGTTCGATGACTAAAATTTTTATTTTAATATTATGAATGTTATAATTCCAAAAAAAAAAATAGTCAAGGTAAAACTTTACTTTGAATAAAATAAAAAATGGATGAAATAACATTATATATTAAAATTCATTAAACTATAAAAGTTGTTTTATTTTTTTTAATTTTATAAATACAACACACCTCCATATCTATAACACTGACTGCTGCGCTGACAGACAGCCAGACATGATAGAAATATTTATAAAAAAAATTTAATCGCATCTAACTAAAATCAATATAGACTTGCTATTCATATATATTATATAGACGTTTTATAATTATAAAAAATAAAAATGAACTTTAAAATTATTAATAATTAAAAGTATTTTCTCTGATTGCGCTATGATTGTAAATATATAATAGATTCTTCTCTTATCATATACAAAAATATATACATAAATTTTCCTTTTACGATATGAAAAACTTTATATATTCAAATCGACTTGAATTTGCCTGAATCAAATTATACTATATACATACATATATATGATATGATAGAGAAATGCATATATATGTAAATATATATTTGTTTGATAGCTCAATAAAAGAAAAATGAATTTCTGAATATATATAATATAGAAAAATGTGTAAATAAAAAAAAAATATACATATAGAATTTCCCTGTGAATCTATTTTATTACATTAATATATATATAGAAAAATATACGTGTATTTTTTATGTCTATACATATATATATATATATATAAATGTAATACAACGAGAAATATATGGATTATTATATAAGACACTATATATACAGTGTAGAATTCAACATAGTATTTTTTATTTAATTTTTATTTTTATTTCATATATATTGAAGAATATTTTTGTGCGCCGTATCCTAGACGGAAAATTGTATATCCATAGATAGATAAAAATCTCAATATATATATATAAAGATATATTTTTTTTGTATATATACATATATAAAAATGGAAAAAATTTATTTATTTTTTCTGAGTTTTTTTTTTTTTATTTTATAAATATATATAGAACTTTTCTTTTATTTTTTTTTTTTATATATACATATTTATAGATAGATTGTATAGAAATATAGCAAAAAAAAATGAAATAAAAAGAAATCAGTATAGGGTGGAGCCATTCATATATCTGTACATATTTGTACTGTCGTCTTATCAGAAAGCTCGTATCGTATATAGATTTATATTAAATATATGATATGAAAAAAAAAAAAAAAATGTTCAGTAATAATAAAGCAACAACGAACGATATCAACAATAATATTAACAATAATAAAATATATATATATGAATGTGCATACACTCTATAGAAATACAAGAACTATATATTTTATCATTTTATATATATATATACAATACAGTATGTATAAAAATACACAACAAACAAAGTACAATCCTAGACGTAAATATTTGATTTAGTTTTTTTTAATACATATTTCTTCTATTTCTATACATATATGTATATATTTTTTAATAATTTGCACAATTTTCACTATAAACGGATAATAAAATGAATTCAAGTAAATATATAAAACTTTAAAATAGCACAAAAATAAAGTTTCAAATGTGAATATATACATACACATGGTATATATAGGAGTGAAAAAGAATTCATCATTTTGTTGGAAACCTTTCGAATTTTTTTTTATAGTTACCGTACAATTATATATACATTTTCAGAATAACTATATGTATATATAGAAATATATATATATTAAATAAATAATTGAATTTTGTATATTTGCTGTGATTTTTCATATTTCTATGTAACAAAAAAATGTCTCTATATACATATACATATATATTTCAGTCTGAAAAGCATTTTTATATATATATACATCTGCTTTCAACATTATATATATAAAATTATTACACGTAAATTTTTTCATTTAAAATCAGTAAAAAAATAAATAAATACAATATAACAATAAAGAAATTATTTTTTATAATGGAATCTTTCAATGATAAAAATTGTATTATCTTACGTTACTTTAAAACTTCGGTATTAATTTTTTTTTTGCCCTTATAATGTAATATTCAAAATTCTATGATATGGATTTTTTTTTCATGAGCTCATTTCATTCAAATAATTATATGTCAAATAATAAAATTATATATAAAAAATTATACTTTGTATAACAATACATTTAATTAACCCTAAATAAAAATAAATATTGAAAGAAAAAAAAAATAATTGAATATTTTATATAAAAATATCTAATTTGAAAATTAATTAAATATTTTTTTGGCTCAATATCTTAAATAAATGTCATTTATAAATAATATACATTTTATATATAGCTTGACTGAATATAGAATATATACTTCTCTATATATACTATATAGATGAATTCATATAATACAACAAATAAATATATATACATTTTCAAAAATTTATTACGGATAATTGAATTTCAAAGAAAATTCTATATATAGATAATTAATTTTTCTATAAATTTATAAATATAAATTTTATATAAAATATTTATTTTATACATCTACGTATGTTAACCATGTACAAAAAATATTCAAATTTAAAGTTTTCCATCATGTATGCGAAAGACGCGAATCATTAATACATGTCGATATAATTTTCTGAAAAATATTAACCCGTTTGGTTGTTATCAATTAACTCAATCAATTAACTTAATAGAGAAATAGCGAAAATGTCGTTATGGAATTAAAAAAAATATTGATAAATAGATACAATTGACAAAAAAAACCTAGTAATATCTCAATCAGCTGTCCAAAGAAAAATTGTTGGTTTTGCGTATTGAAGTTTGGGAAATATAGAAACAGTTAAAAACAAATATGAAATTATATGAATTGTATATACAATGTTATACTTATACAGTAAGAGATATAGTTTTTTTAATGGGAATACCCCACTGTAGATTGATTTAATTTATATACATATTGAAAATGTTTATTCTTAATACTTTTGGGTTTCTATTTTGAATTTTCACATATATAAAAATTTTATTTTATCTATATCTATATATATATATATATACATTTCATACGGACATTTGATTTATCCTTTTATTAAAGTCATTTATATTTATACAATTTATATATATAATAAGCATTTTTCAAAATATTTATTTTTAAAATAGAATTCATGTTTAAGAAAATTAATTAAATTATATACCTATATATCGTTATGTATTTTATATACTAATTTATTTATTATTAGCTAGATATAAAATTAAATTGATTTTATGTGAAATAGCACTCGAAACAAAGTAGATCGTTTTTGATTCAAATTAATGTTGTGTGGTGTACATATACAAAATGCAAAATGTATTTTAAATATATGTTATATTATAAATGTACTATAATATGATGAAGCATATGTGTAATATATATATAGTCTGTATTTAGATATTTAACTTTGTATATATTTTGTATGTAATAAATAAATTTACTCTATATACACGTATATATGTATATGCATATACTCTATATATATATATGTTGATGATCATTATCTTAAAATATCATTGGGACAATTAAAATTTAATATAGCAAAACTTTAATAAAATTTATATATTTATAAATGTATATCGCTATGATTTTAAATTATATATGCGGTTAGCAAATAATATTTTTACATTTGTAAAAAAAAAAAACAAAATAAAATAAAAATAAAAAATTCTCGATGTTCAGTCATACGTTATTTGTATAAAATGTTAATGATTTTTAATTCTTTCTTTTTTTTTTTTGTTATTTTGATACATAAATATTTTCAATTTGTACACACTATACATTTTTGTATTACAATATATTCACTATACACATGAATGCTTCTGTAACGATATATGTAATCAGATGATATATTAAATACAATAATAATAATAATAATATAGTAATAGAGCAAATGAAAACCCAAACTATAAACTATATATAGAAATATATTAATAAAAAAAAAATCAACGATAAAATCGAGCGTAAGAGACATATACCATCTATCTATATATATAGTATTATATGGCTTAATAGAAAATGAAAAATTACAAAATTCAACAACGAAATCAACAAAACATATGCGGATATTTTATGTATATGTCAATAATTTATAGATATCGCATTTCTTATATTACGTATATGCGGACATATATACGTAAATATTATTTGCCAAAAACAAATAATAAAAATATACCCAAATTTGATATTTACTAATATAATAATAAAAAAATAATACGTTTTATTGTTTCATTTCATATGTTTTGTTGTTAATATATTATAATTAAACCAATCTATATATACGAGTATCTATTTAATACATACATATACACAACACAATTGTTATAATAATTAATGTTTCGGATATTTTATTATTGTAAAATTTTAATAGAGTACTTTTATTATAATTATTATCATTATTATTATAACAGAGTTTATATATATTTTATAGATATCTTATACACTTTATTTTTTTTTTGTTTTGTATTATCAGAAAAAATTAAGTAATTAAATAATAAAAATACATTTAGAAGAAAATTATATAGTATATTATATGTCGATTTTTTGCTTTGTCGGTCATTTAAACGCCACATATATTATTTTATTATATATATATGTATGTATATAGATTTTCAATACAAGTCAAATATGAAATTGTTTTTCAAAACAAATAATCTAATTCTTTATATAGTTGAATTTAACGAAAATTTTATTCATTGAATACTCCATAAATTAAATAAATTTTTACAAAACAATAAAATTTGTCGGTTTTGATTGTGTTACAATTCAAAAAGAAACATGAATCTAATAATTAACTACATGTTTATAAAATAATAATAATAAACAATAAAAATGGAATAAAATTCTAATACTTACCAATTGAGTCACAAATTATGAAAATAACATAAAATCATACCATATATTCTATATATTACATGTATTATATAAATGCTATTATAATCACATGGTAAAAACAAATTGATTGACTCACCTGAAAATAGAAAAAAGATACAAAAAAAAAAGAATAAATAAATGTTGAAATATATTATTTATACAAACAAAAAATGTTATTAAATATACTATACTATATATACCACACATAAAAATAAATCAGATTAATTTTTGTTATTCATTTTAATTAACCTAAATTAAAATTAAATCAACATATATTATTATTATTATATAGTGGCAAATGTATTACATAATTTAAATACAAAAAAAATGTCAAATTTATTATTATTTTTATTAATATAATAAATTAATTATTTGTTTATTTATATATACATCATAATTTTTAAACAGGTAGAAAAAATACAAGAATGGTAGAAAAAAAAAACTAAATATCAAAACCCATATTCATTATTTGTATATGTTTTTTAATTAATTTTTTTGGTTGATGTCAGCGAAAAAAAAATTTTTTTTTCACATATAAACGAAATACAAAAAATTACAGAGTATTCTATTTTTGTGTATAATTTTTTTTCATTTTTGAGGTAGGTTAATTATATTATTTTATAGATTTTAGGAAATACAATATAAAAACATTTGCACATATGCGAATGAATTTAAATATTCACAAAATCGCATGAATAAACACTTTTTTGTTGTAACTGTAATATATTTTTTGTAATTGTAATTTCATTTGTGGATGTGTTTTTTTTACCTCTAATACCTACGTGGAAATTCAGGTCTTTTTTTTAATATTTAAAAAATAAACAGGACAGCGGTTAAATAAAATCATATATTTTCAATTATAATAATATATGCATAAATATATTAGTATGTATAGCCAGTATAGGTGCTCAATAATTGTGTCAATTAAATTTATTATTGAAAAATTAAAAAAAAAAACAACGACCACATCATCCTCCACATATACATGTATTGTAGATTTGTCTATATATAGATAAATGTAATGTATGTTAAATAAATGGCCTTTGACACAGTTCTCACCCTCATATTATATAGTATATATGCATTCAATATATGTATATATATATACAACGTATAATCGTATGTATTTGTATATGTAGGCAGAAATTTATAATAGGATATATGATAAAAGGGATTCTATTTATTATATGATGCGTATATACTATATATCTAATATATAATAGTAGGGCAATCAACTTCTATGCTTCTATCTATATATGTATATATTTATACAAATAAAATATTTGCCTATATATCAACAACCATTGATTGAAGCATTGAAGGTCTATGCTACATAGATATACATATATATATGACCATACAAAAAAGATATAGATAATAGAGTATATATTTTAGGGAAAATGTTGTTGTTGTTTCAATATACCATACAAAGACAATTTAACATATTTATGTCGAATAGATATCTATATATATAAAGCAAAATCGGATTTGACTAAATTGAATACTTCTTCATTATATGTTATTGTATAATATATTATATATTGTTTGAATTAAAATACTTTAAGTGCATGGATATTCGATTTATGTAAGATCTTTAAATAAGAGATTTTCTATATATTGTAATATTATATAGTTTATTTATTTTATCTCAATATAATACCTATATATATATATAAATATATTTATATTAAGTGCATTGTTTAACTATTAAATATAATGTGATATAAACACAGATAAACTTTAATGAAACTTACACACAATTCAATATATAAATGTTATTGAAAGTATGAGTAAATGATGGAATCTATATTTTTGGTTAAATTTTAATGGGTAATTTTATCGAATTGCATAGGATTGTATATGATATGAGTAAAAATTTTGTAAGGAAAAATGTGAGAAAATTTGTCCTAATGACTTAAAGGATAGAATATTCTAAAGCTCCATGCATCAAAAATAATGTAATTATACTACGAAAAAAATTGATTTCTCACAACCGCAGTTTTCAGGCAAGTTGTCCAAATTTTGAATTGAATGAATATTTAAATTTAAAGATAATGCAAACAATTCAAATGATGCAAATAAAATGCAAATTGAAATAGATCGATGGCTGAAATTAAAAAATTCAAAATTTGTAACGTTTAATTTTTGGAATTAGATGTGAATTGGATTTGGTTTTTTAAAGAAATTCGATTAAAATATATACTTATGTATATATAACCATCCTGTTTGTTAATCACTTGAATATTTCATTAGAATTTTAATACAAGATTATTATGAAATTTCTAATTATTTTCTAATAATTATTTCTTTAGATGCGACTTTATGGGTGAAAATATATATTAAGTGATCAAAGACCAATACTTTTAATTGTATTTCGTACATTTTTAAAAATTCAATGTTTTAATCACATATTCACAATCAAATAAATAAAAAAAAACACAGGAGGATATTGCCAATTAAATTATTATTTTCAAGTAATAAAAAAAAAATTTAATCTAATATATATATGAAGAGAACATTCATCTAATTATAATTATTATACTTTATAAATAAATATATATATTTATGGCAATTGTATATATTTTTAGTACAGTACAGATGTATATTCATTCACGTCTACTTAATTATAATCACATATTTTTATTAATATACATATTTACATAAATATATATTTTTATACGTATATATATTAGACACAGTCTTTGCAATAACTTTTTATACTTAACATTGGTTGTTTTAATTTTTTTTTTTGTTGAAATATGAAATATTATTTCATGACTGCTGGTATTCTATATATACAATACTATATATGTATAGTATATTCAAAACATAATATTTTCTTTAAGTTCAAATAATTCATAAATATATATGCGTCGCATATATGCTATATATGTATATTTGTGTTATGTTCTTCATCATATATGATATATATGCAAGTGCAAGAGCAAGTATTGATATAATTCTTACATGCATCATAAACATCCATATTTATATTTTGTGCTTGATGTATATCACACAAAGTATATGTTGTTGTGTTTTATTGTATAAATATAATATGTGAAACATTACATTTATGTGACAATAATGCACCACATGTTGTCTTTCGAAAAATCTATATAAGTTTTTTTTTTTATTTTTATAATATCAAATCATATAAATAAATAAATAAATAAATATTATGAAAATGCATCTTCTTTTTCCCTCGTCTAGTAAACAATATAAGTCTGATATTTTTTTATATAGATGTATGATGGTATATGTATATCTAATATAGTACTATAGTATGAAATAAGATAAATATTGAATATATATAAGAAATTGAAATTAAAAGTATGCACTTTCTAGCATTGAAAAAATCTTCATTTATATATTACATTTTAATCTTCACAGAATACATAAATTATACATGGAGTATATAAGGCTCTATTTTTTTATTTGTTAACTATCAGGACATATTTATTTTTTTTTGTTTTACATCATCGCATTTTTATTCCGTCTGCATTATTTATGCAAATATTTGTTTTTATAATATCTGTATAAATTTTATATATCATATTATGAATATGATAAAATTCTTCTGTGAAACGTATGAATAAGAAAAAAATTATTATATATAGTTGCTTTTATATCCGTTTAATTTTTTTCTATCATTAATTCAATTTTATTTATGACTGGACGAAAAATAATCGAAAAATGTATTATAATTTTACTATAAAATAATTTAAAAAAATATATATATAATTTGTAAATTATTAAAATTGTTGTAACACAATTTATTGTATGTATTTTTTAATTATTTTTGAATTAACCAATGGCAAAAAACCATTCATCATCACTAAAATTGTATACCCTTTATTTGAAATAAAATTGTTAGTAATTGAAATATGTTCTAATAAAACAATAGCTATGGATTTATTCTTTTATTATTATTGTTGTTATTATTATTAATTATATAATTGCTAAATATTATAATGAAAGATAAGAACCAAATCAAAATCAATATGACAATAACAATACATACACATACAAAAAACATGGATTTGCTATTTTATTTTTTGTATAATAATTCTAAGAAAAATGAATATATACAAAATTCTATCAATATACTCTATATACATTTAAAGAATAATTTAGCTAAATTGCAAATCGATATAATTAATATTATAAAATATATAATAAACAAACAATATATTAAATTTCATTGCTTAATGTATTAGCATATATTAGATAAATAAATTAATTGTATAATATAATAATAAAAATATTAATAATAATAACAATAAAATGCATATCCATATTCAATTCGTATTATTATAATATATTTTATTATAAAATATATGCTGATATAAAATTGTAAATATTAATTATTTTTGTTTGTTTGTTTTATCAACAAGTGGAATGACCTAAATAGAATGAATATGAATAATGAATTGCATTTTTTAATCCGTATATATGAGCACATTTTTTTTTTATTAAATTCTAGGAAATGCATTATATAATAAATTGTGTATTATTAGATTTTTTGTAACTTCCTAAATATTGCAAAAATATGTCAAAATATAGTTAATATAGAAATCATCGATAGGTGCTTTTTTTTGTGAATTTATATTGAATTATATAAAAAAAAATATTAAAACTGATAAAAACTAAAAATAAATCAATTACAAAATTGTATTTCAATTGAAATATAATTAAATGACATTGAGATAATCAAAAACTTTATGAATATACACAGATATAATAGATAATATATTTTTAAACGAATGATTTACAAAGGTAATTAGAATGTATAATACACTAAGGATTATTTATTCCCTTAATTGTGAAAAATTATATCAGTTATAAACTCTCTCTATGTATGGTTGCAAAATGTTGGTATTGTATCAGTTCAAATGTTAAAATGATTTATATCTGCTTTTTATGAGTTTTTCGGTGAATTAAATTGTTATATTAAAAATTATTATTACTATTATTCTGTATTAAAGTAAAATTAAATTAAAGTAAAATATTATATAAATTTACAGATTTTGCAAAACATTCAGCTATTAAATAATATTAACTTTTCTATCGGTAATTAATTGACCGTCATCGGTACCTTATAATTAATTTTGTACAATAAAATAAATTTAAAATATGAATAAATATTAAATGCAATTCAGATATGTGATGTTATTCACATATATATATAAATTATATTCTCGGGTCTAATCGATCAAAATAAATTCAATGTTGATATACAATATTTATTCTCATATTTATTCATGCGAACAACTTTATGATTGCATTAAATGATAATTAATGTAAATTTTTTTTTTAAATTATATAAATAATATGATAGAAATTGATTTAAAAAAAATTACTTTAGGATATAAAAAAAACATATATGAAAATTTTTCTATCAAACAAACACAAATATACAAATTTGAATTGTTATTTAATATACGCGTAAGCAAACTACAGTGGTAATTTACCTCTATATATATTAAAATTAATAAATAATATAAAAATAAAAATGAAATTATATAAAATTTATTTTTCCATTCATCAATTTTATTCTCACGCAGTGTTTAAAGTAATTAATTGACCGAGCAACTATAATCAATGCCTGAGATAAATTCAATAAATATTATCTTATTATTAAAAGACATTAAGAAAAACTATATATGTATAAAAAAAACATATATCAATTTATCTACATAGCAGTAATAATAATAATAATAATATTGAAAGGAAATGATGAATGAATTATAACTTATTAATGTTACGAAATTTAATTTTTACTATATCAAAAACTATATACTTATAAGCATGAAGCATGGTAAGCATGAACATACACATATATTAAAAATTACAAGTGAATTGAAATTTTTTTTTAATATATATAATTTTTTGTCGTTGAAATTTATATGATGATTATAACCGCATACACATCATCGTATCCCATATATGCCTATATCTTTATATCTTTAGATATAAGTATAGTATAAGTTACTTATTATACCATGGACATGAAACAAAAATTTACAATGATATATGTATATACAATACATAAATATATATATATATATATGTAATTTAAAGAAAGAAGAAGGTCAACGAATTTATTCAATTATTTAACTTAAACTTTAATTAATGACAAGAAAAATTATTATTTTATTATAATATATTATAATATATAAAACACACTAAAAAAAATAACAAACAAACAATATATTTTAAGCGATATTTAATATTTATATATAAATATACTGAAAATTATTATTTCATCAATTATATTGAATATATATATATTGATGATTATTTAAAATCTTAATATAATATATTATAAACCATCAATACCATTCAAATAAATTATTATTATTATAATTTAGATTGATTGTTTTTCGAAATATAAAACACAGACGATCTGAATATTAATAATATAAAATAAAACGACTTCATCAATAATAATAATAATAATAATAATAATATTTAAAAAAAAAATAATGTTTATTTTTTAAATTTTAATGAGTCATATATGCGATACATGAATTAATAATATATACACTAATAATAATGGGTGTACGTATATTTTACATAATATACAATTGATAAAATTTATAATATATATACATAATATTATACTATATCAATACCATATATCATATAAATGATTTGTTCTAAATTTGGATATGATGCAAATGTTAATAATTTTTATTTTTATTTTTATATATATCTAAATGAATATTAATAAAAACAATTTTAATATGTGTAATAATTGTGGGTGCGCGAGTCACACGACACCAAGACAATATATCATAGACATATATATAAATATAATATAAATTATTAATTTATTATTGATCATTTGTCAATAGATATAAATATAGTTTTTATTTCGTATAGTCGCAATAAATTCGATTAATTTTAATTGACGTAATTGTTTATAATATATATTTATATATATATATATATATATTTTTATTTTTTCAATATAATCGATTAATGAATATTAATTTAAAATTTATTGTTTTTTTGTTTGTTTGCTGGTTTATTTGTATACGATGACCATGACAGATAAAAAAATAAAATAAAATAACTAAAAAATAATAATAATAATATAATATCTATCAATATTATATTAACATATATACATTTTTAACATTAAAGTCAGAAAAAAAAATTTAAATGACAAATACAATTTTTTTTTAATCGTTATTCAAATATTTAATTCCAAACCATATATAATCAAAATAAAAAAATACCGGATTTAATAAAATGTTTTCTTGCGTTTAGAATTCCCATAAAATAATATTATAATATTTAAAACAGATATTGATATATGATCAATATTAAATAATTTATATTTATAAAGTGTCACAAGTTTTTAAAGTGAAGAATTTTTTGCATATCGACAGAGTTTGTAAATTTTGTGTTTATTAGAGTTATTTAAAGCTTCGTTTTCTATATATCTGCGTACCGATATACAGCAGAGTGGGGCAGATTCGGACGATTTGTGTTTCAAAGGTTCCAAAAAGCTCTAGATCTGGTCGATTCCAATTTATCAATAATATCTTTAATAGTATTTTGTAAACCTTTTTAATTAACTGTTTGCTGATATGATTTGCTTTTATAATGTCGTACCATTTCTAAAAGACATCATCATTATACTTGTCTTCATTATTCTACTTGATTATTTAGTTTTAGTACTTTCGCCATTGGCCGATCATCATATCAGTTATTAATAGACGCACATGAAATATCATTAAAAGATGGACTAGCCTAAGGCGAAGATCCACCCCACAATCTTCAATAATTCATATTATTTTTTTTTTTTTTGAATAATAAAAAGAATAAATACAAATACTCTTTCACCGATGAAATACTCCTTGAATAACTTCTATATATAATATATATAAAAGTATATAATAATATGTACCATGTATGACATTTAAAACAGAATTGATAATTGAATTAAGAATATTTTTGTATAAATGTATTTTACCCTTATGAAATTTATCATAAATATTATTGTCTGAAAATATGTGGATAACTTATGCTAAAAACTAAAAATCATATCATCAATAAAATTGTCCGATTTTGTATTAAAAATATAGATATGCATAACAACATTACATATATTTACAAAAAAAAAAGTAAATAATCAAAGAAATTATAATCTCTCGTAAAATCCCCCCAATCATTTGACTTCCTTTTTCTGTTTTTTTTTTGTATTTTATTTTTATTTATCAGTCGAATTATTATTATTTATTTTATGTATATACATCAATTGTATATATAAAATGTATTTGTACATACAAACAAAAATATATTAATTTTTTATATATGTATACATAATGATGGTGGTACATAAATCTATAGAAATTGTCATAAACAGAAAATTATTATATTTGTATGATTGTTTGATTATATATGGTACACATACAACATATTTATGTATATATAATAATATTAACTACATATATATACATATTTATTGCCAATTGCTGTTCGCTTTTTTAATATATAAATACATAACATTATATACCTATATTATAAATATATATTTGTATTTTATTAATATGAACTTCATGGTATTTTATGTTAATCTATATGATAAATATGAACGTGATTATAATTTTTTTTTATTTTATTCCAACTTAAATGATTTTTATACAATTGAGAGGTTGAGTTGATCATTAAATATTTTATTTATGATTTTATATAATAAATATATGCTTATTGATAAATTGTATTTTGTAATGGCTTTTTTATTTTATATATTACAAATGTATTATAATCATATATATATATAAATTTGATGAAATTATCATGATACTGATGATGATTATTTTTACTATTATTCTGATGAAAATGTTAATGATAGAGAAATCATTATATCCAATAAAATCAGTACAATAATTTGTTTAAATCATATATGATTGGTCAATAATAATCATAATAGCATAAACAATACTAATAATAATAATAGCGATTCATGTAGTTATTCATATGTATATAAAAATGATTTTATTATTAGAAAATTGCCATATATTTATGATGACGTATATGACATCATATCCGGTTTAATCTCTACAAAAAAAAAATATAAATACAATTTATATCATTTTATTATTAATAATTTATTTCATCATATATATAAATTGAAATTCATATATTATTTTACATTCATATATTTATTCTTCGATGTATGATAATTCAGAATCATTTATTTCAATTGTAAAATATATAATTTATAAAGTTATTTTTTTTTATTTCTTTTCAAAAAAAAAAAAAAAAATTAAATAGTAATAATAATAATAATAAGTGACATTTTTATTTTTCTTATTTTATATTCAATTGTATATATTTTGCCATAACTTTGCTTATGGATTTTTTATATATATATAATAAAACTACACTATTGCAAAAAAAAACAAAAAAAAATTGATAATCATTGGTGGTAAGTAACACTGTTCATTTTGTTTAAAGAAAATGAAAATTCAAAAATAAATATTAAAAAATTTTAGATATTCATACAATATACAATAAAAATAAAATGTACATAAACATATTTTTTATTTACATATATATATATTTTTAAATATTAAGAATATTATTTACATATGTTAAGAATTAATTTACATATCCATTTTACATAAAAGATGGATTAAAAGAATATATAAACATATATTTGAACATATATATATATATATTTTATATATAATAGAAATTTATAAATATATTATAAATATATTATTAAGAGCAGAAGGTTAAATAACGACAAAAATAGAATGAATGATTTAAGAGGCGCACGATTTTATCTTAATTTTCTTTTCTTTTTTTTTTTTTGGTTACATATTCTGCTTATATATCCATATAATATTTATATCTATAAATAAAAATATTTTATTTTAATCACGCGATTTAGTAATCTGAAATTTATTTACCAAATATTAATATTATCCTTTTGATCCTGATGATGTAATAATAATAATAAATGAAAAAATATAATTTTTTATTGCATTATTTAATGATTTAATTTCGTTAATTTGTGCAGCATAAATGTTATAGATTAAATTGGCAGTTTAATGATATGGAGATAAGAAATATACTTATAACATATACTAGAACTCTAAATGAATCAAAATTTAATGTATTTTAAATTTGTTCTGTTCAGATTTTTGTTTTTTGTATTTTTTAAAACACGAACAATTTTTTTTTTATATATATAATATATAATACATAATCTTAAATGTATATAAAAATCAAATACATAAAATCATATTAAAAATATATTAAGCGAATTTACATTTTTGTCTATCTTTCACAAAGAAAAAATGTAAATATTATGAAAATTATACAAAGAAAATGGTATAGAATTTTATTCACCGCCTTATACACGCGCAGTTTTTATACTATATTATATATTAAAAAATGTTAAATTCAATAATAATATTTAATGTATTTATATATTTTTTTTTTGTAAATGATCTTATAGAATATATAATTAAATTTTTTTAATTGCATATTCAGTGCGATGGGTTAAAAACAAAATTTAATGTTTTTATTTCGTTTATACATATATCGACGATATGCTAAAGATAAAATTTGCATATAAATAAATATATATATATATACTTTTCTGTATAATAAATCAATGGAAAATTTGTATGCAGAAAATTAACAAAATAATTTTTTTTTTATAAACATATTCAAATATATTTATTTAACTTTTGTATTTGTATATATTTTGTATACTTTTTATGAGAAAATTAACCTCTCGTTTGTTCTTTGTTCTGAAAAGTTTTATTTAATATTTTTTTTTGTATTACTATCTTGGGAATTTCTATTTCGTCTGAAAATTTCAAATAGATTTTTTTTTTTAAAATTACATATAGAATTCCAAGTGTTTCTTTTTATGTATATATTGCATATAGACACAATAATTCCATATCGAATTCTAAAGGAGTTCATGTTAAATAAATTGTTATTCAATATAAAAAGAAATGAAAATATTCGCGTGAAGTACAATTACAAAGCAATTATTTTTCTTGTTCAACTATATTAAAAATTTCAGTTAATAAAATTATGGCATTATTTAACAATTGTTACCCCTAAACCAATTCATGTGGATTTTAAGAAGAATAATTTCATTTTGGAATGAAAATTTTTATACTTTTAGATGAATACAATGAATATTTGCAATACATTCATTCACATTTGTTTGTTACATAAATGATTGTAGATTCTTGAAATATATTTTAAATGTATTTAAATGGATAAGATTAATTAAAATTAAGGTTTCTAAATTATTGCAAAAGGAAAACAAAAGGTTAACTAAAAATGTTTTATTATATTAATATGTTTTAACATTAAAATAGTTATGAGATTTAATAAATATGAATGTGAGTATATAATTTATACAGGAAAAATATTTAAAAACAATTTTAAGTCCTTTTTTATTTATATATACAAATATATGGATTGTGATACATAATTTACAACCACGTCTGACATTTGACCTGAATTATGAAAGTTCATTGAATGATGATTATTTTTTTTATAAATGCATTTTATATGTTTATGTACAAGCAAACAAGTTCTATTTATATTAGATAGTATTATATATATTCTCTATATAGTTTTTAATGTATGAAAAATTATAATTTATAAATGATATGAGAAGAAAATGTTTTGAAAATTGTGAATGTGCAACAAATGCACATATTCAGTTAGATATATATATATTTTATATATAATAAAAACCAAAGGGAGTTTTTGTTTGTATATTTATGTACAGAATATATAAAATACATTTTATAAAAGTGATGAGGTTTTAAACTGGGTGAAAAGCTTTCTCGATTTATATATATATCTATATTGTATACAACAACACCGCACATATTAGATATATATAAATACACACTTGATTTTATACAAATTTTGTATATATATTATATTTATATATAGATGTGCTGAATACATTGCGAGGGATACTTAAATTTATATATATTATATATTATTAAGTATATCATATATACGTATAGAATACATACATATTATTTTCAATGTATATAAATGAAGGGCTATCTATTTATATTATTATATATAAATATTGAATTTTCATATGTACATATATACATTTTTTTATACACAGGAATGGTATAATGAAAATATTATATATATATATATATATATATAATATCATAATATGTGCGTCATGTATATTGCAACTTGTTGGTTATATATTATGATATTATACATATATATACAACAGTGAGTATCAATAAAATTTAATTGTATATCAAACATAAATACATTGTGTTTATTTAGAATATGACAAACTCTATATAATTATCAGATTATTGTTATAAATTTATTAGTACATATTACAATAAAAAATGTAAATAAATAGATCATATAAGGAGTACATTTAAATATGTGAATAATATAGTTAATTCATGGGATAATATAGTAGTTAAGGCGTCGAAGATTTTCGTTATAAAATTCAATAATGGGTTATTATTAACGGATTGGCATTCATGGTATTTATTAAATTTTTTCAATAAAGACATCAATTCGTCATCGTTTCGCACAGAAAGTTCAATAAAGGTTTCCGAAACTATACATAATGTAAAGTTTTTTTTAATAAAACTACCATACTTTAAAATAAAATGTATTCGTTGAGCTATTCTTTACGAATAATTTCGTTAATGATTGATTCTGCAGTTATATAATTTTTTTAAATAAATATGATATTAAATTTAATTAATATATTTTCAGTTAGTATTAAAGTACATAAAATGATATATATATGTATATAAAAATTAATTTCATTTTTATAATTTAATATAAGCTCAAACATATTCACGACGCTAAGTAATTATCTATCTATCTATCTATCTATAGTAAATATATACATAAAATGATTAATTATCTTTTAAGTTGTTGTTATCAAATATAAATATTGTTGATAATTAAAAAAAAATATATATATTTTCAAGTAATTGAATATCCTTTATAAAAATATCCATAAACATATGTTTGACATATTATTTTTTGTTTTATATATACACAATAACAACAACAACTTTATATAGATATAATAATCGACATGCCAATATTCGTTAAAAATATTTTACACAAGTTTCTAATTTGGTTTTTTTTCGATGTATATACCATATATATATTTATATATATATTTTTGCCGCATTGTTTTATTTATATGATAAAATTTTATATTATTATATGGGTCTTGAAAATGCCAACAAACTTATAATAAAACAAACATTACAAAAAAATAAAAAATATCCATTGAATTAATGAAATTGTATATGAACATTGACAATACTATATATGTGATATATAGATAGTCGTCACCGATATATGTATATTAAACATTAAACAGACCAAAAGTAACAAACAACAAAAAAATAAAAGCATTTATATAATTTTTCATAAATTAATAAACCATCATTACACATTATATTGCCATATTATGTAATTATATTTATATATATATAAAATGTATGTGTTAAATATTTTAGGGTTGTTATATTTTATAGATATAGATAAATAATAACAAAAATATGAATATGCACACGCATATATTTATATATGTGTATATTAAAATAAGTCTGGTCGTTTTTTGTTGTCCTTATCATATTATAGACAAAATATATATATTCTATATATGTTTATACAACAAAAAAAAAAAAAGATGAAGATGAAATATTGTTATTTTAGATTAAGAGAGGGATATTATTAATAAATATAATACCATATATAAATATATACAAAGAACATATTATAAGCAGCAATAATCATCATATTATTCTAAATGCTAATGCTTAAATATATATATATATATATTTGTGTATAAAAAGGAGACAAGGCAATATCAATATATATCTATAAATATAATGAAAATAATATATATGTATGGTTGTGTATGTGTATTTATTAAGTTTATATGGACTCTGTCCAAATATGATAAATTATCAAACCGTTGCTATTTTATTATACATTATTATTCTATATATATATAAATATGATGATGTGTTGTGTTATTTTTTTCTTCATCTATATTTTATATCCATTTGCAAACATTCATTTATATATATATACATATAGCAGATATTTGTATATAAATTGTATTTATATAATCACATAAAATATTGTATTTTATTGTATTGTATTAAAAACAACGAATACAAAAACAACAACACACATAAACGACAGATGACAAAATATACAATATCCTTTATTTTTTTTTTATTAATAAATTATTTGATATATATATAAATATTAATCATTTTTCTTTTTGTATTTACGCAGATATTTGAATGAATGCTTTTTTTACCAGCAATATACAACTCACACTGTATAAAGTAATTTATAATACCATATGATAATTTAAAAAATAAAAACCAACAACAATTTATTGATCATTCGTGTAATAAAAATTATAATACAATACTAAAAACGAAAATTATGAAAAAAAAATTGACAAAAGAAAACTGAATCTTTATATATATATATATAGACAAAGGATGCGTGAGAATGTCCTCAGGAGGATAGATATTATTTTTTTCTTTCATGCAAAAATATAACACACATCATTCACAAGAGATTGATAAAAAAAAAGATCATAAAATTTTTGCCAACACACATATCCAATTTTAATGTTGCACAATTATTCAAAATTAAAAAAAAAATCAACAGAATTAACGTATCTTTGCTGAGACAAACCAAAAAAATTATCTATATATTATTATATGTAATTCAAAATATTCATATTATTTCTTTTTTGTTTGTCTGTTATCCTTATTTAAATTATATATATTCAATTCATTTTTGATCTATACGCACATTAATTTTAAACCGGTTATAAAGGAAGAGGGTTTGATATCATGATCGTCATTTTAATATATACTATTTTTTATCAATCGGATAAATATAAAAAAAAAACAACTATATATTAAGAAAAAAAATTAAATAGAATATATTATAAATTTTGAGGGTTGGAAAATTATTAAAAAAAAATTCGTTTTTTTTTGTTTGATCGAAAATTCACAAAACCCGAATGATGAATGAATTGAAATATATATTCAAATATCGGTGTGTGTGTTTGTGAATCCTGTTTTAAATTAATAATAAATAAAAGTTTTTTTTTTTATATATATTTGACATATATCAAACAATTAAATTAATTTAAAATATCGATAACTATGTGTGTTATGTACTATCGTACTATATATGTACATATATATGGCAGATAGATAGATATAGATTTAATTTAACAAACCGAAGAATTTAATTTAACAATACAATTATATAATATATTTTTGGTTTTGTATTTGTATTATAATTCAATATCCAATCATTTTGAAGTACTTTTGATGATGTTGTTAAACGAAAAAAAATCACAAATAGTTTTTTCCTATATCATTTATAAACATAAATTTTAAATAATAATATGAAGAAAAAAAAATCAAAGAGGGATATTATAATTCACATCATTTTCCTTATACTACAAATACATGCCATACATATTCGAGTTCGTAAAAGGATATAGTTAATCATTATATTGTTATTATTAGTATTATTGTTAAAAATATATATAGTATATATATAATGTATAGTTTATTTTATTATAATTTTTTTTTAAGTTAGTGTGAATAAAATGGGTGTTATTTTTACCATACACTTAATAAACTTTATTCGTAGTTTAAATTTTACTATTACATATTATTATTATTTTTGTTATATTGAATATTGAATGCAGGGTGAGAATATCCATTTTTTTAGGATACACATCTAAAATATAGATCACACCTTTTTCTTTTATGAAAAAAAAAATACCTCCTCTATATCAATATTTAGTTACAAAAAGAAATGAAACGTAAAATATAAATTTGAAAGTAAAGTAAATTATATTTGTAAAGTATTGGGAATATTATTTTATGCAGATACTTTCCGAGAGATTTTTCTATATATGCATATTTATGTGATTTTTTTTTTTAATTTTATAATTTCTTTAAACATATATATTTGTTGTGTGATCATGTGATCGATTTTACTAAATATTTTACTTTTGAATGTTCTATAAACATTAATCGGGAATTACACAATATCCTATGACATTATAGTTTCTTATTAACCATATTATTCTATAAAATCTAGAATGCACAAAGGCTTTATGAAAAGTGGTTTTTTATATTATTCTTTTATTAATAACACGAAATTTCTTGTACAGTTGCAAGTTTTAGAACAAGAAATTTATAATTTCCCATATAGATTTTCTTAAATGTAATCAAATAAATTTCCTCACGGAAAATTACTCTAATAATTAATTACAAAACGTGTTTCATATGAATTTTTCTAGATTTTTCACTTTGGCCAAATGATCAAATAACCTAATTATTCCAATAGGAAAATAATGAAAATATCTACATATATTGACGTGTATACCGCATTGCCTCACGAATCCGATGAATATATATATTTGTAAATACGCATTCAAAGGTTTGTTGAAAACAACTTTGTATTTATTTGTAATTTATTATAGTCCTTTAAATGAAAATATATCACATTATATACTCTACTATATATAGTCCTTAAATTCTATGTAGTGAAGTATATACATAACATATATAAAAATCGATATAAACACAGAAAATTTATTGGTTTTTTTTATAGTATTAATATTATGACAAAACGCATACACATTTATATATAAAGAAAAGAAAATTTAATATATTATAAACCACTCCTTCAAATTGATTTCTAATAAAATTAATTTCTAAATCCATACATTTTCATTCTATCTTATGCTAAATCCAACAATATATGTATATAGAATAGTTTTATGTATATATAAATTGTTTTTTGTCATTTAGCCATATTATTATTTGACAAATTAATAGCATACATTTAGTTACGGCAACGCAGAATTTGCTATATATTTATTTACGTTTACTTGTAAATTTTTTATTTTTGACAAATAATCAATATTAGTTGAAAAATAATAATAAAAAGCAACATAACATGCTAAATATGTTAAAAGAATACAAAATACAACAACTATACATATATATTATGGTATTATTATTATTATTATGTGTATAAAAATGGATTTAATTAATTAATTAATTAACAGAAAACCTGCATTGAAGTAAAAATAATCATATATATAATATTCTATATATATATATATCTATACATAAATTAATCAGTATACAAATTTATTCAATAACTATATACCATATATTTATTTGTATTAGTATATATTTGCATTTATAATATATACCCAATTGTACATATATGTAAAGCCAACCTTTACTAATATTATTTGTACTACTATACTATATATATTTAATAATAATATATTCAAATACCATATATAAATGAAAAACTTTGCCAAAGCTAAAAATAATATATATATATATATATATATATATATATATATTTTATAAAGTAAAATTATTCTAAATTTCTGTATATAATTTGAACTTTTGCATATAAAATATATATTGATCTAGAGAATACATAACATATATAGACAATCTATATAACCATGTATGTATACAATCGTGATCAACTAAATTACTACAATTTTGATTTCGCTTCATAGGAAGGGCCAATTATTGGTTTCGGTATTGTCAAAACGAAATACTTACACCTGCTTTGTTATCACTTTTCTCGCCGTGCCTGGATGGTTGCCACCACAAAAACTATCGAACGGAACAAGCTATCGAGATAATTTCTTCACTAGATTGCGTGTTTGATTAACAACTATATATTTCCAGCGATAAAGTCAAAATTACAAATATATAAATGGAGCAAACTGTTGAATAGAACTATTTTGTGTTGTTTTATTTTAATAGCAAACCTTTTATTTTATTTCCTTTAATATATTTCCAGAAAATTATAGTTAAATTTTGGTATAAATTTGTTTAAAATTCGTTGAGCACAAGTGTATATATAAAAAAGAGAATTTAAAACAAAATGTACTTTATATCGTTTTATATACGAAATATATGTTTATAATAAATTTTATAATAATATCGTATGTGTATTGTTGCAATAACTTGCATAATATTATGTATAAATGTATGATTTTGTAAACATATTCAATAAGGTAAACTTTTCATATATGTTTATACGTAGTAAATCAATACACCGCGGCATGTATTAATTTATTTTATATACATGAGAGAAAAGTTCTATATATAAAATAAAGCAATAATATAATTAAAAAGGAATTAAATTAAAAGTGATAAAAGAGAAGACAATATATATATATATAAGATAAGAATAAAATAAAATAAGTAGAATCAAAGAAGAAGAAAACAAGAATAATAATAAAGGATATTTTAATATAGATAATTTTTATCGCAACGAATTTTATAATTAATTAAACATATAATTTTCAATATGTTATTTTATTTTATTCAAAAATAATAATTAATGTACACGTATTATAAATTTTACCTTTTATCATCATACTACAAATAAAATATATAGAGTAAATAAATATATATACAAACATAGATTGTAATATAAAGATTAATTTTAGGAAAATTTTATTAAATTTCTTATATATTTATTTATACATATATATAAATGCTTGTTGTGTTTTGTTACAAAAATATATTTTATTTTATTCATATCAAAAAACGGCAACAACACAAGGACGAAGACGAGGACAACGATTATTATGATGACAACGACAACCGCGACGATTTCGACGAAGATGATTATATATAATATATATTATATCTATATGATGGTTGTGTGACTATAGAGACGAAAATTTTAGTATATAAAAGCAACGGGCGATATATATATAAAGGATATTATGTTGTACAATATACAATATCAACGAAATATCATATATATATAATATTTAAATATACAACATTTTATAACAGCGTGGCATAATAACTTATTACGTTGTTTCTATATATATATATATATATATATATATATATAGAAATACTACTATTTGCTTGAGTTTTGTTTCCAAAAATAAAAAAAAAGGGGATGAATGAATGAATGAATGGTTAGTTGGTTAGTTATATATATATATAGATGGATGGATAGATGAATGATTTTTGAATTCTATATATATATAGTTAATATAAAAAAGGAAAACAAATGCTAAGAAATTTGTAGCGTGTGCCAAATTTACACACTTATTCTATATACAGATGATGTTTTTTTTTATTTATTATTTAACACTCTTTTTAATAGCAATGATTGTAGTAAAACTATCTCTTGTAATAATTTTTTAATTTTCATTCAAAGCAATGTAATCCCTGTACAATACAATCAATTTTTATTTATAGGTTTATTTTATAGGTTTCGATTGGTCATCTCATAAAAATTATTATATAGTAAAAAATGAAATAGCCGATATTCATGTGGATAAAATGAGTTATTAAATTTTAATGTATTTGTAACCAAATGTTTTCACATCATATCTATTTTTAATCGTTTAAATGGTTATATAATATTTTAAGAATGCAAAATAACAAACATTGTTTTTTATTGTATTGTTGTTGTTCTTGGAGGTGTTATCAAAATTAAAATTGTAATATACATTTTGAAACATTGTTTTATATATATAGAAATCGTCGGTATATACAGTGATTAAATCTATGTGAGATGCGAATTGTTGGCTGGAAAAAATATTTATGTATTTATTTTTTTTTTAATTTTCTCAACAAACAATAATCATTATAAAATAATAAGTGATACATATAAGTATTTATATTAAAAAAAAAAAAAAAAGAAAGATTTGTGAAAAAAGGTTTTTTTTTCTATAATATACATTTATATTATATAAATAAATATTATATATACCAAACACATGAATTTATATATACAGACACTATATATAACAATATATAAACAATCCATATTTTCATTATCATCTGCACTTACTTATTCCCAATGGGGTACTTTATCTTTGATTTGCTATATATATATTTTGTATGTTTTTCATATAACATGTAAATAAATATATCTATACAACAACTATAACTTTTATATATATGTATACTTCATGCACGAAAATACGAAGGCATAGATGGACGTTCAACGTTAAGCTGTAATCTGATTTTCCTGTCCTTTTTACTAGCTTTTAGTAACTTGTTGGTATTTATTACATTTGTTATAAGAAACAATTTTTAACAGATAGTTGATAGAAAAAATACTTATATTGGTGTATGTTTCGTTCTGATGGAACAATGCGATGTAACATTTAGCATGTGTAACAAATTATCAGGTCATAGCTACACAAAACTCGTGTTAACATATTGTACATAAATTTTCAATTTTCTTATATGTGAAAAGAGGTAAATATGTTTCGTATAACAAATGTAATAAATAAATATGTTAATATTATGTACTACTTACAATTAGTGTTTTCAGTGTTCTTTAAATAATAGAAATCAATTCGTAATTTTAGAAACATTATTTATAAACCAATTCCATTTTTCGAGTTGTTTTAACGAATTCGTCTATGACCGCTTTGTGGAATTGTGGCTTAGATTTTAAATATTTCAATATTCAAAATGAAAATTGAAGTAATAACTTAAAAGATTAAAAAAGCTAATAAAATATGATTTTAGTATAGGACGAGCGACGATAATTAATTATGAAACTAAAAAATAAAATACGTCTAACAATAAATGAATAAATGTAAATAGAATTTTTTATTCAACACTATATTTTTAATTTTGCATAAAAAAATCACATCATCTGTTTGAATGAATAGAATAGAAAGAATGAATTTGGAGGAGAAATGAAATAAATAATAATGTTGTTCAAATAAAATTTGAACAATACCGGCCCATATATCGCGCTTATATACCTCCATATATTCGCATTTTTTGTGCTATATATGAAAGTATATAATCAGCGACACTACGATGATTGTTCAAACAATTCATTGAACACAAATTATAGTACATAGTAGATTAGTAGACGAAAGACGACACAGTGAAAGGGGAATTGTTGACGATTTTTTTTTATGCTGAATGCGAGTGTAGTACATAATGAAACCAAATATAAATATAAACAGTCAGGCAGTCAAGCACGCATATAGAAGTGTTGTTCAAGCAAATTTATGAACATCGGCACAGTATATATAAATACATATGATTTGGTATTTTAAATGTATTTAGCCCGTCTTCTATTTTTAATTCTAATGGTTTAAAGGAGAATTTTTTTACATATTATATTGTTCATTGTGTTTCTTGAACATCAGAGTATTCTCATTGAGAATTGTATATTCTCAAATATTTGCTATATATCTATACAGTATGCCGAGAAAATGCATGTTCACTTTTAATATTTTTATTG
Source organism: Dilophus febrilis (assembly GCA_958336335.1). Classification (NCBI taxonomy): domain Eukaryota; kingdom Metazoa; phylum Arthropoda; class Insecta; order Diptera; family Bibionidae; genus Dilophus; species Dilophus febrilis. Next base: position 12,292,216 of record OY284470.1, on the reverse strand, counting down.
AATGGATGAATTAATGATTTAATTAAAATGTTAGGATATTATTAGGATGTTTTGGACGTTATTCTTGAGATTTCTAGGGCGTTCTAGAACACTTTGAACAATACTAGGATTCGTCCTTGGTATACTTATAAAATATGTACGAAAATATAAAGATATATAACACGTATATAGAAATAGAAATCATATATATATATAAAGATGAGATGTGTATTATGTGTACAAAAATATTTTCTCAGTGATATTATACAAAATATATGCTTATATTTATTTAAATACGTACAGGGTGATTTAGTTGCTGCCTACAATATTAGTCAGAAATATATGATGACTATTTTATAATAGCGATTGATATACAGTCAATTAATACTTAATCAAACTAATCATACCAAATACCTAATCAATTAATTAGCCTTTTTTTTTGGTATTTAAGTTGGTTTTACATTTAAATTTAAAAAATATACATATTATTAATACAAATCAATGTAAAACTATCGTTAAAATAACGGCATATGTTTATTACGAATTTGTACAAATGATAGTAAACGGTAGTACGCAAAGCCAAGTGAATAAAATAGTTTAGCTTTGTATTACAATAAATTTAATCATATAGATAGATGGATTAACATCCCGATATTATGAGTATTAATTAATATAAAGAATATTATTTAACATATCTATGCTGATCTCATATCTCGCACATATCCAAATAAAATCACTCTGTATAGAAGTGTTTATGTATATAGAAATAAATGTGAATTTGAACAAATCTAAATATATATATATATGGATATGATGATATGATGCATGTGTATATATATATATATATATATATATATGGGATAAATATGTGTACAATAAATGTAAAACGACATATATATACGGATATATGCAAATATATATGAATATTATGATTTTCAAATGATATATAAACAAAAATATTACAAATAAATATATATTATACATATCTATAGTGTATAGGTATATAATAATACAGTATGTGCAGTCAGTCATCATATAAAGAAGTCAGTTTATGCACAAATAATATATATATTTGAATTGTATACACATAAAATAATGCTGATGTTCACGAGTTCCTTGGGGATCGTTTAGTGACTATTTTTTATTCTTATTCTACTATATAAACGTGTATTTTATAGATTTCTTTTTTGAAAAACAATATTTTTTTTTTTGCATTATTTTATCCTTTTCTTATATTATCGAACAATATCTGACAAAACAAAAATAAAGTCTATATTTTTGCGCTATACATAGGTATAATATGTAAATGCTTATGATATGTGATATGATACGCGAAATTTATATATAGTATATAAAATGTAGAGAAATATTCCATATATGGATGAAATATTATGTACATAGATATAGAAAATATTAAAAATGTATGTTCTTTGTTATTATTTTTAATGCAAGAGACTCATTTATTATTGTTGTTATTATTATTATTATTATTTTTTTTATGTTATCATTGGCATAATGCATATATGCAGTACGTATATTTTACTAATGTGTGCACTTAAACGAAATATGTATATATATTAACTTTTTTCTTATTTCAATTAATGATAAGTATATGCATTATTTTTTTTTTAAATATATATAGTACTAAATAAATATGTTTGCTGTGTATACATAAATTAATATTTTAATAAATTAATATATAGCGAGTAATAAATAGGAAAATTCTTTCATTTAAATTATTTTCAAAAAAAAGCGTTTATATTTTTAGGTTTAAGAATTCTTGTGAGTTTTTATTAATGAGGTATATGAATTAATATAGAAAAATTTCAGTAGTTTATTTAATATTAAAATAAATATAAGTGAGAGAGGTCATTGATTCTATATACCATATGTATAAATTTATGATTAAATAATATTAATAGTAAAATCTACATACCATAAAAAGTTCTATTTTCTATTATTTTCTAAATAATTTTATATAAATGTAAATAGAATATAGAATTACATTAAAACAATGTATTTTTTTTTAAAATTATCATTAAAATATTTAATAGTTAAAATAATAAATAAAAAAAAATATGCAAAATATTAAAATTATTCTTATTTTATTGAAATCTTATACATTTCTATTATATTTTACGTATATATTTTTTAAGAAATTCATTTAAAATTATATCCATATATCAAATATTCTTCTCGTTGTTTTCTATATATCATTAACTAAATACACATAAAAAATAATAAATAATAATATACAATAATAATAACAATAATAATAATAGCAATAATCATAATAATAAGATAATATTACAATTGCAATAGTATGATGGTAAGAATAAAGCAGTATCTCAAAAAATTGAAATACAAATATAACATATAGAGACTTTATATAATATAGTATTTATAGTAATTTAATATAAGTCTTTTATTTTTTTTCTAGAATTTGCAATCTTTTGTATAAGGAAAAACATGTATATATTTATTAAATAATGTATATTATAAACAAAATTATATATGTAATAATAATATTTATTGTAATATATTACATTTATCTTATATTTCGGTTGATATTATATATATATATAGCGGTTGTGATGGGAACATATTTCTCTTATCATAATTATTGGAATTCTATAAATATATATAGATATAAAATTATTGCATATATTCTTTCTATAGAATTTTCATAATAATTAACATTTGTTTTGGATATGCGGGCATTGACTGCATCTCAAATCTCAACGTTTTAGAATTCATAGAATTTTTTGTTTTGTGAGAAATGAAAAAGTTATTCGTTTTGCAAAAATTAAACATTTTCATTGATACTCTTTTAGATAGCAGGTCTACCGGTATAGGTGATCTATGTTGTAGTTGATTTCAAAAAGATTTAAATACTTTCCCGCTATATCGTATATACTGACTCCTCACAAATAACAACAAATTAGCTAACAACATAAATGGAAACTAAAATCGAGTCAAATCAATTCAATATTCAAAAATATCTGCACTTGGCATTAGGATAGAATCAATTGAAAATTAGTTCACGTTTTTTTTATTGTTATAAAGCTCAATTTAAAATATGTTCCAAAGAATAAAAGAGCAATGAGTAATTTCAATGCATTTAGAAAATTCTAAATAGTAGATCAAAATTACTAAAGTGTTTGTACTGCATATAAATATAAAATTATAATTTATTAAAATAATTTGAACAACAAATTATTTAAGAGATTTTTATGGCGCGCAGTGTTAAATATAAAAAATTTTGTCAAAATTAATGCAATTAAATGGAAAATGCATTAATTTATTTTTGATTTAAACAAAATAATAAACAATAATTATATTTGTAAAGAAATAATATAATATAGTTTATTTTATTTTTGCAAATTACATCAAATTATTTATTATTATTTAATATTATTATTTTGTAATTGGGTCAAGTCTAAATTGTAATAAAAATTAATTAATGGAAAATTTGGGACATATTTTATTTGTATTTATTTTAATATTTTATAAATATTTGTAGACTTTAATTTGGTTAACTTTTTACTATTTGTTTTTAATTTAATTTACTTCATATACATATTAAGAATTAATTAAATGCATATAAGTTGTTTATTGTTTAATGTAATTATATTTTCCGGTATATAGTTTTAATATTTTCATAAAAATCAATTATTATGAATTTAATTGCGTTGATTCATAGTTTTTTTTATGAAAATTATGAGTTAAAATGAACAAAATTGCAAATGCACAGGCTGTGTTTTAAGCGTAGTTCTAAATTTTAGAATGTTTTTATAAATATTTATATTACATAATGACAATAACATTGAATATAATGCATATTTCTTTATATTTCTTAATTTTTAGTTGTTAAGGATAATATCATCTTATTGTATAGTATAAAATCAGAAATCTTCAAAAAAAGAAAAATTTCATTTGTGAACTTTATTGTAATGTTTTAGAATATGAATCTTAAGTTACCTCTAGTTTTATTAATCATCTAAACTGAAAATTTTAAGAATACACGAATAGAAACGGTTCGAATTTAATATTGAATTCTGACATTCTGATCCCCTTTATACTTTTAATCGGATAGTTAAGCAGCGTATATACATTTGGTGACACCCCGTAATTAAACATATTCAATTTAGTAATTATTATCTCTATATGTAATATACAAAATATATTTATTATATTAAATAACGCAGCCAATTGATATATACACCAAAATATATTCGTAAATTAAAAACACAAATGATATATACAATTATTTTATATAGAATAATATTTAGATAGTATTGTACATTTTATAATATGTATGCATGTATATTGTTTATCAACTTATAATACTCAAAACAAAAACAACAACAAACAATTATATTTCTATTTACAACCAATACATCATATATATATATATATATATATATATATATATAATATAATAGATTAATTATTTAAATGTATATAATGATATAAATTCTATATAAATATATCATATAGATAAAATAATATAATTAAATTATTGGCACATCAAGTAAATTAATTATATTGAATACTGCTGTTTTATATTTTGTTGTTATAATTTTATATTTATCCTGGGCATTTTCATATTAAACACCTGCCCATAAAATTAATATTATTTTTATTTTATTTATTTATTTCATTTTTTTTTAATTTTTTGTGTTAGCTTTTTACTTTGCACTCGTTAAAGTGAATGAATACACCTATATTTTCTCTCTGCAATATCAATATCTTCTTTTATATATATATATATATATTTTTTTTTTAATTCTCATACCTGGCAAATACGTGATACAACTATATAAGTATATATATATATATATATGTGCAAAGGTATGGGATATTTAATATCGTTTATATTATATATATACTCATTCGTATATATTCATCATTGGAATGTTAAATGGTTTTTCAATAAATGTTATGAAAATGATTGTGATGGATGATGATGCAGATGAATGGGTACATCATGATCATATACATATACATTTAAAAATTATTGATGAATGCTGTATATTGATTTGTCTATAGATATTTTGTGTTTCATGTATAACAAGTCGATATATCGATGCAATATGTACGATATTGCGCAACAAAATTTTATTGATATGATTTTTATTGGTCCTTTTTTTTAAAACATATATAAAGGGAAATTGAATAAAGAAAAAAATAGAAATTGCATTTTCCTTTTATTACAGTTTAAAATGGGTATATCCAAGATGGGTAGATACCAAACTTGGTTGAATCACACGATTTGAAATGTATATAGATTTTTTAAATCTATAAATGTTGTCTTTTTTGTTGATAGTAATATTTCGTATTAAAGTTCAATTATTTTTTTACAACAACAGAGTGAAATGTCTAATATTACATATATGTACATAATAAATAGTAAGAAATTCACAGGTTTTTACAATGCGAAATCGATTCTTTTCGCATTAAAATTACAAACAAGATGTATTTGATTGTTATTTCTGAAATAGTCCATGCATTAACATTTTGTTTGAAATATCATTATACAATTAAATTGTTCTTTTCTATACCTACTAGTATATATGTATATATATTATATACACTTAATTTATGCACAGCCACAGGTATATTTGAATACAAAATTGTTTAAAATTATTTAATATTTTCATAATATATACATACAAATTATAATTTCATATAATAAAATGTGTATAATATATATAGTTTATATAAAACACTTATATAATGATAATGATGATGATATTGTAGATTAAATAACATTTATATATTTGATCAATATTTATATATAAATATATATATACAATAAGATTATCATCTTCATTTTTAATGGTAACAAATGTATTACTATATATAATATATTATATATTTTATATTTTCCCGCTTGTATATACTATATACAAATATTGTATGTATAAAAAAATTTCGATTCATTTGAATTGATTATTTTTTTCGATTTTATTATATGATGCTTTTATTATTATATTCATATATTTATGATTGTTAATGGTTTATTTGATCGTTTGCATCAATATATTTATTTACATGTAAATTATTCAGACGTACGTAAAAATAAGTATAATAAACAATAACCATTCATACTTATATGCGTTTCTTTAAGAAAAACGATAATTTTTTTTTTTACTTAAAACAATTTTCTCAGATATTGAATAAATACTGTGTTTATATACAATATATACACATTGATATATACATTTTTTGGAGTAACAAAAGTCGATGGTTTTGAATAAGAAATATTTCTTTATATGGAATACCCTAACGAGAATTTGATTATTTATTAATGACGCTAATTTTTTGTTTTGTTTATATATTTTTTTTTTATTTTTATAATAAATAATATTGCTTTTTTTTTTGTATTGTGTAAATTATCATTGTATTTGTATATTTCTTTGAGCGGTTTGTATACAAAAATACAGATAATAAATCTATCAGTTTTAGTCGCCGGGATGTTTGTTGTTAAATAAATATATATGTATATATGTAGTGTAGAGGTATTATAAATATATATACAATTCAATAATAATAAATTAACAATTATATACATATGTATGAACTGAAAAAAAATCACACATATCATAACACCATCGTCATCATCATAAGGCAGACATAGACGCCTAAAGCCAAATGAAAATAAATAAAAGTTGATTTTTTTTTAAACATTTTTTAAATATTGATTATACTATATGATTATCATTATAACAACCATTATCCGTTAGTGTTTGTATAGACATCATAATATCCTATATATATATATACCGATTATAGGTATATAGATGAATATCTTCATTTTTTTTTAATTATACAATTTTGAAAGGTAAAAAAAGTCTATATTGATTCAGGTAAGAAAAAAAATGTTATCAATTGAAAGTGTTAAAATATCTATATTTTTTTCATATTAACCATAATAATAAAACATTATAGGATGACAACAATAGGTTATACGTATATTATAAAAATTATGAACGATGTACATACGTAAAAGTACGTTTGTGTAATGCAATTTATTAAAATTAATAAACCAACCATATAAAATAATGGACAAATATTATAATAAAATTATAACCTCGTACAAATTTGTTCAATAGAAATAAATCTTTTATTTTTATTTTAAGGAAAAAAAAAATATGCTTAATTTCTTAAGATTTTCATATATATTTTGTGTGAATTTATATATATATATATAGAAAATATAATGCGTTAATTTGTGCGGTAATTTAAAACGAACATATACACAAACATAAAGTAATTCAAAAAAAAAATACAATAAAATACTTTTTTTTTGTCTATTCACAAATAATTTTTTTAAATAATTTCGATTTATTGAAATATTACGTGTCAGCAATTAAAGTTTATTATAAATATACCTGTACCGTGCTTTAAATATGTATATAATAATAGTTATATGATTTTTGTATATATAATATATAAATATATATTGAATAAATCGCAGTAAAAAAATTATTAACAAATTATTTATAGGTAATTTTGTAACCATTTTTTTCCATAGTTCTTAATATATAGGTATTAATAGACTTTTTAATGTTATATATATCGAATGAATGAATGAAAACAACAACTATAATAACAGAAAAATGTATCTATAATTATTATGCGGTATTTTCTTAATATATGGAAAAATTTATCAAGAAAAAAAAAAGAAAGAAATATAAATATATGTAATATATAATATTTTTATATTTTATAGTAGGTATTTTTTTTTTTTTTTTTTTTTTTTTGAACTTTTTCAATATGGATTTCATTTAAAATTTTATTATAACATATATAAAAAATAATTTGATTTGGTCAGGTGAGTTTTTTATTTTTTAATATTTTATATATATAAATGAAATAAAATGGGGAGCAAAAAAAAACAATTCAATAAAATCAATGGAATATATATTTTAAGTATAGATATGCGATGCGGTATAATAATATTAAAGTATTATATACTAATTTTTGCAATTATTATTAATACCAATCATAATCAACATTATCATCATCATCGTGCATGATCGATCATAACACGGTAGTTAATTTGTATCTATAACATTAACTCTTATTGCTCTTATGCGTATTATATATTATATAGCGGATCGATTAAATTTACATGCAATCTTATATAAATTATTCGTTTTGAGGTGTTTTTTTTATATTTTATTTAATCAACGAACCAACCAAAATTGGTAAAAATAAATGAATGAATGATCTGTAATTTTGATCTGGTTTTTTTTTTTTTATATTTTTGATGTTGTAATGATTTAAAATTTTTATTTTAATACTTTATGGGTAATTATTTCGAGAAAAAAGTTGAATAAATGATTTTAAACTTAATTTAACACACACGGTATTACTTAATTTATATATAAAATGAATTATACGAAAGGGGCTATTGACCGTTTATTTTAAAATGTTCATTATATAGATTATGGATAGATATTTTTAATTTTATTTTTATTAAGGAGTTATATTAAGAAATTAAATCATCATTTCTTTTTATTGGAAATTGACATTCGATCCCTTGATTGATTTGAGTCAATAAAATAGTTAAATTTTACTTCTATTGTTCTATATTATAAAATATTATTTTTTTTAATTCAATTTTACAAATTTCCCATTTTGTTTTTTCTTAGAAATTACAAATAGATTTAAAAGAAAGATTATATTTGGAATAATTAGAAGAAAATTACGTTATAATAAATGGTATTACACGTAAATGGTATTACATATATAAAAGATTTTGATTTCGGATATTTTTATGAAATATATTATATTATTTAATTGCACATTAGAACAAGTGGTTTTGGTATATAAAAAGTGTATAGAATAGTATAAATGATTAAATAAAAAAAAATCTTTATGACCATGACTTTTCAAAACACAATTTCAATATTCTATGTTCTAATGAATTTTTGAATCTTAATGTTCACAAAGAGTTACATATTTTTTGATTTGTTTGGTCGGCCAACACCATATAAAACAACAAATTATGATACCAACAACAGCGGAAGGCTATTGTCGGATGCTAAAACCATTGGTCGGTTGGAAGCGAATTTAAAAAAAATTATTTAAATGAATGGTTTGTGAAAATTATGAAAACTTTAATTAATCGTAATGGCTTTCGTTGATAAATTATGTCAGGTCTGTTATTTGAAAACGTTGAAAACGAAAACTTTTATCAATATTCACTTTTATATAATTCAAATTATACAGGAAATAATAAAAAAAGTTTGTTTTACGGTTGTTCCACTTCGCGCATTTTTTGTAAATATAAATCACAAACTATATAATAATCTTATAAAAATTAAATTTCGGGAAAATTATTAATGAACTTTCTAAAAATAAATACATTTTATTTATTACCGCATTTATAATTTCTATAACAAATATATTTATATAAAAAAATGATCATCTCTCTAAGATGCTATAAGAAAATCTATAGATTATTATAAATTTTTTTGAAATCATCATGAATAATATATGCGTATGAAGTGATTATATGCGATACACACTTTTATTTCAAATAGCTGGTGTGACATATAGGTTTTTAAAAAAATTATTTTTTTTTTATGATTGGATGGCATTAAAAAAAATATATATCACCGAACCGAAATATATAAATGTTGTTTGTTATATATAATATATGCATATATGAAAGTTAACATAAGAAAAAAAAAACAAAATCTATAATGAAACAGATGAAAAACGAATTGAAAATATAATAATGTAATATATATATATATAGAAATTGTGAAAAGTCGAAATAAAATTTTATGTTTAAAATATTAAATTAATGAAGATAATAAATAATGATATGGGGTTTAAGAAGAATAAAAAACGAGCAGCATTTTTTTTTCGTCTTAATATCTTAAAATATATATTTTTAGGATATTTTATTTTATTTTTGTATTTATAAAATTTATTCATGAAAAAAATATATATTAATTAGATTAAAAATAGGAAAATCATGATAAATAACTGATTTTATTACCATACATATTTTTTGATATTATATATATCAAGCAGCGAGGTTATTAATACAGTAAAAAATAGAACATTTATATAATAATATATTTATTGATGATTCAGTTATAGAATTTTCAATTTTATTATTAAATTGATGTTGTGTTGATGATCAAAAAAACAAAAAAAAAAATAACAAATATTGTTTATAAAAAATAGATATGAATCAGAAAATATACATATCATTTTGAATTGAATATTTTTCAAAAGAAATTTTTATATTTAATAATCGCATAATAATTTAATTGATTTATATTTAAAAAAGAATTATATATAGGAAAAATTACACCCACAATTTTATTAACTATCAAGACTAATCATCGCACAAAAACACACAAAAAGATCACTGATTTTTTATGACATATGTATAATGGAATTTTTTTTACACATTTTTGGAACTAACACAATAAAACAGATAATATGAACAATAAAAACTCACCTGTTGCCAAAATTGTGCTAATAAAAATATACGATCTTTTCGATATAACCAATCCATATGTACAGTTGGTAAATCCATATCCCCGACAACGGTGCCGGTAGTTTGTGGTATTGTTGGCTGCATTCGAAGAATTTTTTCTATTGATGATTCTAACGTTGTGGAATTTGTTGATGAAGATGCTGATGGTGATATGGATGATGTTGTTAATGATTGAGATAGATTGATAGATGATGTTAATGGAATAGATGCTGATGATAATGAGGTTATTGTTGATAAATTAACAACATTATCAAATGAATTTGTAGTTTTTATAATATTATCAATATCATTGTTATTATTATTTTTGTGTTTATCAATCATTAAACTATTTATAGGAAAATTATCTTTAGTCAATGATGATGCTGACGATGATGATAGACTTGTTAATAGTCCATTAAAACCCTCCGAAGAGGGTATATTCTTTAGGGAAGCCGTTGTGTAAATCACAATAATATACACATCACAATTTATTCATATATCTTTATAATTTATTTCACTTAAATAATATTTTTATAAACATTTAAAAAAAAAAAAAAAAAAAATTCACAACAAAAAAAAAGTCAATAATTGTTTAAAAAAAAAAAACGATATATTACTATTGTTTTACAATCTCTTATTAAACAAACGAAAGATTTCCGCAATAATTATTTTGTTCTATATGCAAATGCAGAGTACTTGAAAAAAAAAATAAATTGTACATTTTCAATTTTTTAAAAAACATTTTTAAAATGAAATGTTATTATCACGCACCACGTCGTATAATAATTTTATGCATACACCACAAAAAGATCACTCTAGACTATATATAGTTGTTTGGTTATTTTAAATTACCTTTCACAATAAATTATAAACTTCCATTCATAATTATTTGAATAATTAAACTTAAATTTTTTTTATTATCGCACTTGTTCACATATTTTATAATTATTTACTTGCAAAATTAAATTGTAATTTTTTTTATGCCAAGTCAAAACAAAAAATAATGTTGTAAAATAAACAAAATGCACTCGGAAAAAAATTCGTTTTATTCTTCTTCTTCTTCTACAAAAAAAAAAAGCAGAATTAATTTTTTTCCACAAAAAATATATTATTTAATTAATTAAAAATAACAAATAAAAACAACAACAACAAAAACAAATTTTTACATGCTAACGCATCAAATGACAAAATTGTAATAATTAATTTTTTTTTAATATATTCAATTATTCATATGTATTCTATATATTTATTATTGAATTGACGTGGTGCTGATGTACGCGATCGGTGGTAAGTGTGGTGTGGTGCTACAGCTCTATTATTTTTAATTTTATTTATTTTATTTTTATTATTATAATAATTATATAAATTTCACTTAAAACAAAATAAAATTATTACAAAAAGACCACATATTGAATGTTGTTAAAAAAAAAATTAAAATCGTTCGCATAACAGTCAATTGATGTGTGGAGTCATCATATATATTTATTTAAATAATTATTGTATTTTCGCAATTAATTGATATATCGGTGAAATAAAAATAAAAACAAAAGAAGAAATTGACTGCTATATTTATTATATTGAACCAAAAATTACGCACACACTTTTATTGTTTAATAATTTAATCAATTTAATTGTTTTTAATCATTGATAAAAACAAACAAAACAAAAAATATAATGTGAATGAAAAAAAAACAAATAACTAAAATTTATTCAATCAAACGAAATCGGTATATATATATATATATAGATAGAAAAGAAATTTTGTTATTTGATATTTTACCGATTTTCAATAAATATTCATAAATAAAAAAAAAGAAAAACTATACACACGATCCTTTCTGGCATAAAACCAGCAGTTAACTAATTCAAAGAAATTTGATTTCGCTCTCATTTAGCGATACAATAATAATAATAATAATAATAATAATATTTGTTTGTATGTTTTTTTTCCTATAATTTTATTTTATTTATTGAGAAAAAAATTTATAAATATATATATATATTGCTTTTGTTGCAGCAGAAAGTTTCACATTCATATGTTTTATTATGTATTCGTTGAATTTGAATCTGAATTTTATTAATAAAAAAAAAATAACAGATAAAAAAAACAAAACCCATCTAAATAAAACCCAAATCATTTACTCAGCCGGAGCGTATGTTTGGTTGTGTGCGTTACGAAAAATTCTCTCTATCATCTATTTCATTTCATATAAATATTTTATACTAAAAGATTTATATATATAAACAAACAGATCTATCTTTATATATGGCTACAGTTCTTTATATATAAATTAAAGTTGATTGTAAACATTTTATATACCAATATTGGTATATAGAAATATTTTTTTATTATCCAGAGAAAGATAAATTATTTTCTTATATTTTCCAAAAATAATTTTTCCAATAAAAGTATTGGTGTTGGTGGTGTTTCATAATTTTTTTTATTCGTTAATATGTAGTGGTGTGTTGATGTTGGTTGATATAAAAAGTTGATTATTCTTCTTTATATATATATATATACATTTTTTAATTCGACAAATAGATTTTTTTTCTGAATAAACAATTTTTGATATATTCGTTTTGTCGTCGTCGTCGTCGTCGTCGTTTATATATTGATTGCATTTGATTGTGTGTGCGAGCATTGTTTGTTGACGACGGCAACGATGATCAACGACGGTGATTTTATTCTCTATTTGGTTATTATTTTGGTATTAAGATGGAAGATGACGACAACGACTGCTGATACAATGACGATGATGATGCTGAAATTGTTAATTATTAATGATGATGACGATGGTATATGATGATGGTCGATATGATTTATTTTGAAATATCATATATTTAAATTTCTGACACAATGGGATGGAATATATATATGAATATATATGTGGGTTCAATTTTTTCACCCAAAACACAATAATAAAAACTTTAATATATTATGGCTCGTTAGTCTAGGGGTATGATTTTCACTTGGGGTGCGAGGGGTCTCGGGTTCAGCTCCCGGACGAGCCCCCATTTGTGGGTTCAATTTCTTCACCCAAAGCACACCCAAATAAAAACTTTACCATCTTTTAAATTTCAAAAATATTCTTTATTCATACTTTAGTTTACGGTAATAATTACATATAAAAATAATACCATCCGCTTTGCACCACGTTCTATATCACACTCCCGTTTTCCCATTCTCATCATTTAATTTATTATTAATTCCTATATTAAATTTCAATGTATATATTAGATTCAGTTATCAATAAATATTATTAATTCATATTACTGTTGATTACCAGTGCAGCCGTTTCCACATATATATTGGATTAATTTGAAAAATACCTTTATAAATATATATACGTACGTACGTGCATATAAAATATATTTTATCTTAGAATATATTCTCTCTTGAGAAATGCATGCCTTATATACTTTTTAATAGAATATTTATTTTTATTTATATATACTCTTATTCACCTATGTATAAAGTCAATCATTTATATAACAAAAAAAAATTGAAAATATATATAATAAAACATCACCGATGCTGACTCACGCACACACATAAACACAAATGAACTCAATATATTTCTTTTACTTTTATTTTTTATTCGTTTTTTTTTTTGCCATTGCTTGACATTATAAGAGAAAATCTATTTTCTGTAATTGTATTGATATTATCTATCAAATAAATTTTATATATAATAAATTTTATATATAGATACATATATATATATAAATATAGCTATCCCACTTTGATAAAATATAATGATGATTATTTGCTCCGCCTTCATTTATTTGTACCTCTTTACTTTGTTGCTTTTTTTTAATATATTTTTTTTTTTTTTGCATAATAATATTTTATTTTTTCTTCATCATTTTGGGTTTTGTCTGTTCGACGAGGTTTTCGAATTCAAATAAATGAATAAATAACAAAATAAAAAAAATTAAAAATATAATAAAAGTGCAGTGATGAATCTCTGAGAACGAATACGTTTAGTTCTTCGGAGGAGATAAGGAAAATTTAACATCACGAAAAATAATAATAATAAAATACAGCAATTTTTTTTTGTTTTATATATTCATAATTTTTTAAGGTTTTGTTTGCGATAAAATTAAATTATGTATATATTTTTATTGAGACTTTATAAGAACCAATGATGATGATGGTGATGATGATCATGACAGATGATGATTATTATGATAAGATATGATGATGAGTGGGACTTTGACTATATACAGTTTTCGTGGAAAAATCAAAACGATGATGTTCATGAATTTGATGATGATAAAAAATATCAGGATTAGGATGATGATGATGATGATGATATTGATTGTATCACGGTATAGCTAAATGCATATAACAATCGTGGTGATATCGTTTTAAAAAAAATAAATAAAAAGAAAATATCTCATCTCTTTTTAGGTGCATTTACGTTTTTATTTATATTTTTTTTTTATTATTAAAGATTTTCGCCCAATCGAAAGGACTTTGGTTGTTTGATTTTTTTTCCGTATTATATATTACCGTTTTTTTCCTTATATGTATGTAATAAATATATGAATGAGGATATATCGATGCTTTATTATTACACAGCGTATATATAACGAGAAAAAAAAAAATGGTATGGATTTATATAACATATATAAATTTGGTTATTCCATTCAAATCGCATATATATAAAAAAAAATATATATGAAAATATTTTCTTTTATTTATTATGATGAAGAACAATTTTTCTCTTCTCGAATATATATAGATATACAGAACGATTTTCATGAAAATGAAATATATTTAAATTAAATATATAAAGGACGAATGTGTGTAAGATGAATGAATGTATATGCGAATGAATAAATGTGTGAATATTTATTTATTTATACCTATAGTGAAATATATGATTTTTTTTTTATTATTTATTTATTTATATGGTTTTTCTTTCATTTTTTCTTCTTCGAATTCGTTCTTTTTTTTTTTTCGGTGTCATTGGTGCGTTTTGTTGTTATACGATGACGATATGGTGCGGTAGACAATATATTTCGTACTGATGATAAAAAATATATAAGAAGATTCTGCACAATACTTCTGTTGAAGAAATCGGGTATATATACGGAATGAACCTCTAATATTATATCATGTGATATTGGCTCAATGTAGATGAGGTATATAATAATTTGAATATATATGAAGGAAAAAAATATTATTATATATGTTGATGGTTTGGTGGTTTAGCAGTTAATTTTTTTTTATTATTGTGTCAAAGCATCGACGTTGCAACGACGTGGATGTTAACAAAAAATGTACATACATGTGATGTGTGTAAAGTGAGAGATTTTTTTTTATGTGTAATTTTATATAAAAAATCGCTTTATATAACAAAAAAAATGAAAAGGATATATGAAAAATGTTCGAATTTATATACAAGTTAAATATATATATATATAAATCTAGATATGTAACAAATAAAAAAAGTTTTCTTGATAAATCCTTTTTTTTTTTATTTCAAGTAAATTCTCTGATTTCAATATAAATTTCCTCGAAATCCTGATGATTTTTTTAATATACATTTATTCATTTTTTGCCCTTGACGTTTTGTTTCGTTTTAGTTTTCCAATCAAATAATTTTGTATATTTTTAACATTTCTTGGTAACTTTTTCCTGATATATGATATATGTAAAATATATGGAGAAATATATATACATATATTAATTGATTTCAATGAAAATTTAATGTAATATTTTTACACGAAAAATTATAATCAAAAATATAGACAAAATTCCATATATAAATATATATGGCGAAAGACAATATTCAGATGAATAAAAATGTATGCTGTAAGGAAATGAAATGAGGATGAAAAAAAGAATATATATTCATGTATATGTAAAAAAATTATTCCTCCCATATATATATTTTACCACCCAATATTTTGTTTTTGTTATGTTTGATTTCATTTTTTCATTTTATTTTTACATTTATATATTTATGTATAAAATTTTTTCAATATTCATTTTTTTTTTCATTCCAATTTGCGCGAGAAATGTGAAAAATCAAATTAAATACATGGAACTTGCCGTGTTGACGTGCTATTTTTCGTTGATGATTCGGTTTTGATTTTGTTTATTATTATTTTCTCTATGTATACATATATTATTTAATCAAATTTTTATACCTTTACAGGATGAATTGATAAATTTTTTGTGTCATACACCTTTTTTGGTATCAGACAAAATTTTAATGTACAAAAATATTATGTAAAATCAATTATAAAACAGAACTTTGTGGGTTTGTGATAAGGAGAAATTTTATTGAATAACTATATATTGTAATTCGATAACAATAAGTAATTCGATTATTTTATTTTATATCGGTATATATCCTTATAAATCTAAATATGCAACTGTGTATATTATTATTATATATATCAAATTAAATTATTCAGAGAAGATTTTATAAAATGCGTTTAAAAAACTCGCAGACAAACAATAACATAATATTGTATATGCTGGCTGTTTATAATTCTATATATAATTTATTTTAACATTGAAAACATTGAAAATATTTTCTCATAAAATATACAAATAGTCTACTGTTTACGTTTTGAATATATATATCTATATATATCTACATACTTATCATCAACATATTTTGTATATATACAAAATAATTCAAAGCTTTATGTTTATTATTGTTTTTCGTTTTTGTAAATACCGGAAAATTTCAACGATATATAAACTCATCTGAGTGTATATGTAAAATGAAATGTATATATATAAAACTAAATGGATATATTTATATATATATTATACCAAAAATATAAATCGATGTGTGTAGGTGGTTTTCAGTATATACAATACCTATATATATAGAAATCTACAAATCTAAATATAGAGTAAAAACATAAAAAGGATATATACATATCTATAGGAAATTTTTTATAGACTGAATGAACAGTATTATATATACTTCCATATTAAGTAAAACAATAAAAGTATTTTTCATTTATATTTTTAATAATTTGAATTATAATATCTATTTTTATTTGCATGTATATATGTATAAGAAAAATTATTATGGTATAAGAATCGTTTAAGAACAATATTTAAGCATCAAAACGAATTTGATATATAAATGTGTTAATGTATGTTATAGGAATATATTGAATCCAACCTATAAAACCATCTCTCAAGTTCATATTTGATTTTTTTTCAGATTTTTATGATATTTGTTCATTTATATGATATTTATTCAATTTTCGTCCCCGTCACGATTGGATGCACAAAACTTCCCCCTTTTGTCGCAATTGAAACCGCAATTCGGATCCATTAAAATTCGTTAATCCATCAAAAACTTATTTGTATACATCCAATTGCAAAAAATAAATATTTTTAATGTTTTACGTTTTCCTTTTGTAAAACTACATGAGTTGAAAAATAAAACACATTTTTTTCATTTTTTGAAAATGTCTCATATATTATTATATATTATAATTTAATTTTAATTGTGTGTCATATATATATAATGATTTGGTGATAAATTATGTAAAAACATAAAATTCAAATAGAATACTAAACAAATTCACATAATAATTTTTGTATATAAATGTATATAAGAAATAAAAAGTATTTTTCAATTGAGAATAAAATTATTAAAAAATTTATATATAAAATTAAATTTTTTTTTTAACTTTCAAATCATAACGTTTGATCTTTATTTTTCGTATATCTTATTTGGTTTTAGCCGTTTTATAGTAAAAATTTCAATATATATATTATATATGTACAATATCGTACAACTCACAGAAATAATAATAATAATAATAAGTGCGCGATATATGTATTATATTTATATGTAAGATTAAAAATTATATTATCTCTATATAGAAAAAAAACATTAAAATTTAAATATGTATAATAAATTAAATTATTTATTTCAGCATATATAAATACCAAATATATATATACATATTTGAAGTATATATTTAGAAATTATATATACATTTCTATATATGCAATAGGTTATATTATTATATTCAAGTAATGGTATAAAAATAAAATGTGTAATAATCGGCATTTACAAAAACGAAAATTATGAGTTTATATATAAATATATATTTGAATTCATTATTATAAAAATATATTACATATATTATAATAATAAATGAAATGATAGAAAGAAAGATATACATAAATATATATATATATATATATAAATACATTCATATTCGTAACATGTCTTCAAAAAAACATATCACGTTTTTTTACTATATATGTACCAAGTGTATATACAACAAATATCCAAATCAGAAGAGTTGTTATATTAATTCTTGCAAATTTTATTTTATATACTGAATTAGATGTATATATATATGCTTGCCTTTCTATACCATATATATTTATAAAGATTTTGAACAATTTCTATATATAAATGTTTGTACCTAAGAAGTACTTTTATCTTATCCTACACAATGAATTGAAATACTTTTTTATCTTATAGTTATTTATATATTTTATATCGTATATGCGGGATTGTAATTTCATCGACTGATGCATTCGAAGAAGAAAATTATTAACAATAAAAACAATAATTATTTTATTGAAATGTATCTATAAGGAAACGTGATCAATATTTTATATCTTAATTATATCTTAGTTTTAATTTTATTTTACGGGACCGACTTAAAATTAACATGTATATAGTTATGGTGTCAACGAAAGCGATGACAACAAGACAATTTAATAAGCAAATAAAAGAATTGACATTTTTTTTTAGATTTATATAAAAATATATATAGTATATTTATTTTATATAATATATATGCGATGCGAGATATACAATATAAAAGATGTTCCATATCCATATATAGATATGTATGTATTTCGTACATATAAAAACGTCGACGACTCTCAATAAAGGATTTTTATATGCATTTATATATATTATATAAAACCATTCATATAACACAAAACTCTTTTATTCATATATCTATATACATATATTGATATTCATTTGTATATACATAAATGTATATAGAAAGGAAAATTTACCAATAAAAACTGCAGAAAAAGAAATTTTTATATATTTTTTTGATCATATTCGAAAAAAAAAAATGTAGGAAAAAAATCTACACATAAAAAAATGTCTATAATATATATAGATATATATATATGTATACAAAAATATATCCATTTATATACAATAAGACTATTCTCCACCCGTAATAAAAAATAAATTGAAAAGAAAAAAAAAATCGGAACTCAACAGCTCTATAATATATACAAAAAATATCTATAAAATAAATTCGTATTAGATTTATATATTTATATATATATAAGTGGAAATGCAACGAAAATATCAATACTATCAGACAACAACAAATGCAAAATGCAATTTCAAAAAATATATATGGATCTACATTTTTTATAAATTTACGTATATATATATAAATTTTCCCTTATATAAAAGAACTCGTTTTACTAGTGGTGCCGTTCAACGGCGAACACTTGGATTAAAATTAACATTTTATCCCTTCGACGTGCCCCAACTTGTTCGCCAAACTCATAAAAATCTCTCAAATGCATATAAAATAATTGAAATGCATTTTTCTACATCTGTATTTAATATGTACATTCATCCCTCTATATTACCAACCCCTATATACCTATATATAAATATAAAATTATATTTGATTTTAGGAGAATATTAGGGGTAATATGTAAAGATTATGCGCATATGTAAAAGGTATAGAATATCCTTGTAGAAATTGAAAAAGACTATAATTTCTCTTATTTTTTTAATTTATTCACACATACCTAAAAAAATATATGTTAAGGCATTTGTGCATATGTTTTTTTATAAAAAAAATGTTATTTATTTTTTCGTATACTATAGAAACGGTTGAGTTTGAATCGTTTGAAGGATCCATATATAAAGAAATATATGTATTTTTTTTCTCTATATATGTATAATACCATAATACATAAACATAAGATTGTTTTTGTTTTATAATAAAAAGTATTTGAAAAACAAGAAAATGTTTGTTTTTTTTTGCCTTGTTGGGGGTGTTAAAATAATCGTTTATATTGTATAGCAATTTATATATTATAGTTTTCAAATGGGCAATAATGAAGAAAATAATGATCTTCATAATAATTGAATGCGATTGTGGATAAAAATAACAATTGTAAATTCTGACAATGCTTTGAGGACGTGCATTTGAATTCTAAACCATATGAAGACGAGAAAAATGCACATCTATAATTACCGACACCGTAAAACAATAAATTATGTAACCAGCAACACAGTAGAGTGCAACACAGTATGAAATAATAATGCATTTTACAATGAATCTTATAGCCAATAAATCTTATATGGAAAACTGCTGTTAAATGTTCGTATATATATGATTTATAAATTTTTCTTGACTGCATTAATAGTATTATAATCAACAAAAATGGAATAGAATATTAATATATTTAACTGGAAAAAAACACATTCTATTTATTATGAATAATTTAACATGTGAAAATTGAATTCAATTTTTTGTTTATCGTTTATACTTTATATGATATGATTACAATAATTATTGCGAAAAAACATCCAAATTAATTTATCATTTTTAAAAAACTATTAATTTAAATTGTTATATTTATATAACAATTCTATTTCCGCATATATAATCTATGCAGAAAAAAAATGATAAAACATAAATAAACAGAATCATAATGCAATTTTCTATATAGTATATATATATTGTGAAATATATAGTAACAAAATATTAAAAGGGTATATATTAAATATATTCTGTATAAAAAAAATATATATACGCAAAATTTTTCAAACCAAACTTATATGCATATTATCGTATCCTTTAAAACTTCCTTTTATACGGTATTATATGTATAATATAAAATTATATATGTTAATAACACATAAATCACAAAAATATCATTCATTCATTTAACATAAATCATTTATTATATATAAATATATAATAGATTTTCATCATTACAAAACCTTAAATATGTATACAAAAGTTTATTGAAAATTGTTTGTTTGATCCTTATGTGAATCCTTATACCATTTTTATTTGCATGCATATATACCTTCAATCAATTTAAATATTTTTCAAATCAATGAATTCATATTTTTTTTATATTTATATTTGTTTATATATTATTTTATGTTATTGTATGTTTTTTTTTGGTTAATGTTTTCGTTATTTTATTTACGATAGGACTGTAAAAGACTGCATAATTGTATTTTTATGTAAATCATATATAATCGCATATAAATCATAATTATATATCCGAATAGATTTGAAAAATTATAATGCTATTATATTATATATTTTGATATATCAAGGATATTTATTGATTATATTTCTGCCAGAATTGTTTAACGGTAACAAACATATATATAGACGCATATATAATCGCATATAAATTGCTATATATATAGAACAAGATTTAACCTATGATTTTGAATTTCTATTGGTCAACATTTTTCCGTATGATTTGTTGGAAAATATATTGGGTTTATCTGCTATCATTGTAAGCTATTTTCGTCAAGATGCAATCGATGATATTAAAAGAACTGTTATAGTTTTTCATAGAATTTATTTTATTAGTTCTTTAAAAACCATCCAAAAGGAATTTATAATGTAAAAAAGCATTTTATTTTTCGTTTCCAAAGGTATATAACAAATAAATATGTGTCTTTGAACTAACTATTTATGTATCTGCTACCAAATAAAATTGTTTTAAAATTATTTTCTCATATTAAACTTAATTTTATGCCTTTTATTAATATACAAATCCATATAGACGCATTTTTATCTCTCATAAAATTCGAATAAAAAAAATACGATCAATATAATAAATCTTCCAAACAATTGATTATTTCCATTTATAAGTATATAGTATAAAAAAACATGTACACTATAAATGACAATCAAAGTACATTTATATAGTAATATAACAAATAACAATGACAGTGATTATAGATGAAGAAAAAAAGTGTTTATATACACACAACAAGAAGAAATAAAAAAAAACCCATATTTACAGCTGTCCAACTAAATAAATTTGCATAAAATTTATTCAGAAAAAAAAGGATCTATGTGCATAGTTTTTTTTCCTTCCAATTCTCAATTATTTAATTTTTTGATATCTTAAAATAATTTATGCAATTCATTTCATATATGTACATTAAAAAAAAAAACATATTAAAAAAAATAAATACAGTCTTTTATAAAAATATGCATTCAAAATAATATATCGAATATTATATACATCAAAATGCACCCCTTTTTATATCAATTTCTCAACTATATAAATATAATTTACTTTATATCATACGAAAAGTATTTTTTACATAAGAATTATTATTATATCTAAAATTAAGGATATATAAAATTTGTTTGGAATTATTTCATGCAAGTAGAGGATGATGTTAATGATTATAATGATGACGATGTCAATGATATCGGTGTTGATCACATATAATGATTGTATATATATATGAAAATAATAACGATAAGGATTTATAAATATATTATCGGGTCTATATATATAAAAGATCCGCATATGCATGAATATATTAAAAAATATTAGTATAGAAATAAGAATTTTCTGACAAATACACTAAAGATACAAAAAAGGATATTTTTTGTATTGTATATTTGTTTTATATATATATAGAAATTTTCTTAAGGGCATTTATTTTCATGTCATCAACCCTTTCTTTATATTATATAACATTTTATTATATTTATTTCTCTATTATAGACCACAATATGATCACATTTCGATTTTTAAATATATGAATGTATTATAAAAAATACTGTAAAATATTAATTTTTTAAATTAATATAAATATATATATAGATTTTATAATGAAATGGAAATTTATAATACATAAATATAGAAAACTGAAAAGGATTTCGTTACAATCAATTTAAAAAAATAAAAAAAAAATATACCGTCTTTATATACAGTATAAGAAAGGGAAAATGATTCAGGTGTGAATATATTTTTATATTATTTACTATACATAAATATGTACTGTATTGTAAAGTGGTTGTTTCCATTGACAATATATTATATATAAAATAAATATAAAAGGTTGTTGTTATCGTTTATTTATTATCGCTTATTCTTATTATTGTATGATTTTATTTTTATAAAAATCAAAAGTATAGAAGAAATATTTTTATCATTGTTTAAATGATATATATATATATATAAAATTGTTACAATAGATATATTATAAATATAAAAAGAAAATCTTTATTAAAATATGAATGTATTTTCGGACATATGCGCTTAAAAGTTTTTTTTTTTTTAAATATTTTATTAAAAATTTATTGTAGTTTTTTAGTTATTATACCAAACAATTCATTTTTTTTACCCAAAGCATATAACAAAGCAAAAAATTTAGTATTTCTATAAAAACAAAATTTTTACATCTGTTTATTCTCAATTATATGAAAATGATTGTTATGAAAATTATGGAATAATTACCGAATATTACTTTGTATACATTGTTGATCAAATATCGCAGTGTGTGTAGAAAGGTTTTTTTTTTCAATAAAGTATAAAAAACTGCTACTTATGAAGGATGGAAAGTTTTGATTTTTTTCATTTGTCTTTAACAATTTTTTCAAACAGAAATGAAATTAGAAAATTCAAATCCAAAATAAATTTGTCATGCCAAATTACGGAAATTTTTTATAGCTAAAAGTGGTTAAAAGTGCTAAAAAATGGTCAGGATTTCGGTAATGATATCCTAATTCAAACTGCATATTTCAGTCTTCATATTTTTGTAAATATAAATTTGTGCTTTCTAATAATACGTTAGTTGTTTCTCATATACATAGAATAGTAGTAGTAAAATTTGAAAATGCATTTATTAAATAATCGGGGACATATTTGATAATATATAACAGAACAATTATTTGTTTTTCTCAATTATTTTATATAAATATTATATAAAAGTCAACAAAACATACAGGAAGTTCAGTTATGGATATGTATTAAAATACTTTTAATTCAAATAAATATTATACATATACAATGTAAATAAATATATATATTGTTATTCTGCATACATTTTTTTATTACATATATACATATAATCAAATCAATTTATGATCACATAGATATATCCATAAACATACACAAATTGTTCACACTCTACTGATACTGATGATAATTACAAAATATAAAAAAAAATGAAAATTAATATCAAGCTCCCCAGATATAATCATATTTATATGCATTATATTATTATTATTATATGTATATTATATATAAAATATTTTTTATTTTATGTGTGATTCGATTGCGTGCTATCGAGAGATGCCTTATTAATAATATGTTCCAATTAAAACACAATATATATATATATATATGTATAGAGAGAGAAATATATGAAAATATAATAAATTAATAAAGTTTTAATTCACAATATTATATATGTAATGTTGTGTATATATAAACAAGCAAATATGCGACAAACAAAAATTAAAAAAATAAAATTACATTTATCTTCTTAATCATTTTTTTTACTATATATAACTGCATAACTAATAAACTTGCTTATTTTGCATCATATATACGATGCGTTTATTTACCTACATGCATATAAACAATTTATTATTGTGTTTTTATTTTTATATTATTTCATTTATTCTATATGTATATATATATGAAGATGAACTTATACTATACATAAATATGAGTATTTATATATAAAAACTATTATTTAAAATAATAATAATAATAATAAACAATGCATATATCAAATATATTTTATATTATATAGAAAATTTATAGAGTATTTTTTTTACTACACTTTATATTATTATAATTTAGTAAAGTCTTTCTTTTATTATTATTTATCATTTTAATATATAATAATAAGTATATATAAATAAAGAAATATTTCTTTTAATTTCATTTCCATATAAGAAATAGAGATATAGATATTCACAAGGTCTTCACACGAGATGCGGTCAAGTGAAACTCTTTTTTTTTTATTATAAATATATATCATTCAAAAATTTAGTTACATACGAGTATATACATACCAATATATTGAATAAGTATATATGTTTTATTGGAATGGAATATTTATGAATAAATAATAAGACAAGGTATATATATATACTTTATTTTAATAGTTATATATCTAAATTATATTATTTATCTATAATTATTTAAATATTAATTTATTCATTATATAATTAGAAATTATGGAAGAAATTAGATTATAATATATTATTATTATATTATAAAGTCCCGTCATAAGATTCATGTGTAATATGTATTTTTAAGAAAACTTAAAAAAACAACTGTCGATTGTTCTATACATATACGTTTTAGTGGATTTTCTTATTTTATTTTTAACAAGACAAAACCATTAAAATAATTGAAAAAACATAAATTTTATAGTAAATTAAGACTGCGGCTGATATATTATATATATGGTATAGAATACTTTGTATATAATTGCGTGTATTTGTATATTAAAATTCCCCTTCGATTTTATAAAAATAAGTAAAAAATAAAATTAAAATTAAATAATGTATATAGGAATAAATTATACACCTGCCTGATCTCTATTTATATATGATATGATCATTGGTGTATGGATATGTTCTTATATTTTAGAATTATTTATTAATTATATTATTAACATAAACTTATGTATATATATATTTGCATATTTATTTTTTTTTTATAAATATAATGAACATTTATTTGTAGATATGTATATATTTCTATTGATGAAAATCACTCATTGAATTTCTATATATATTTATGTAATTTTGTCTATATCGTTGAATAATTATTATTTATTAAAACTTACAGTTTTCGATGAATTAAAAAATAAAATAAATGATAATTATTTAACCAAAAGTAGTTATATGACAAAATCCCTTTACCATATGAATAGGTCAATTTTTTGATTTTTATTTCCATATATTATTAATAACCCTTTACTATATCTATATATAATCATATATTTGTTTACCTGTAGCATTTATTATTTAATTATATATATTTTTTTTACACATTATTCTTTTTTATTAATGTTTATATAACAACAAATAAATAAATAAATGTGGGCATATACATTTTTGGTGTAATTTTTGGTCTACGACAATCGAATAATTTTTTTTATTTTTATTTAAATATGGTCATGAGTGTGTTGTCGGGTATCTGCAATGCTATGTATATGCGTTCTGAATGTTCATACATATTTAAATGCATATATATACAAAGTCAAAGAAATATTATAAATAATTTTCTCTCTTACAATTCAGTATAATTTTATATAACTTTTTTATAATCAATATACATTATCGACAAAGCTAATACATCTATGTATCCTATAAATCCATATATGAATAATAATTAATAATTTTTCAATAATTGGAAGAAAAAATTCAAAAAAATGTGATAAACTTCCCACTGTTTTTTAATGTTATATATAATATAAAACTATTTCTATATGTATATATATATATATATATGTAAATATACCCGCAACTGTCGTATCCATTAAAATTATTTAAATATTCATTTAATATATATGTTGTGTATAGATATAAAAAAATAAATAAATAAAATATATAAAGACAATGAAATAAAAAAATTATCATCAATGCATCAATATGTATTCGACCGTATCAATAATCATATATATACGTGTACGTACTTAAATATATATGAATAAATTGAGGGCACCTGCAGAAATGTATTTATTATATAAATACGCACATTCAATATAAAGGTATCTCTCGCATTATTTACATAAATTTATTTAAATGTGTCTTTATTTAACTAACAACATAAATTCAATATCTTTAAATAAAAAAAAAAATTATATACTTTTTACTGTCTTGTATATAAAGAAGAGATATAGCAATATTTATTGTTTAATACAAAAAATCCTTACAATAATAATAATAATTATTATTATTTTTATAAATGCTATTATTACTATTATTAGCTTATACATTTTTATATATCGTGGTTAAGTGTATAATAATTAAGGATCTTATATATATATATATATATCAGTTAGTATATACACAATTTTTTCTTTAAATTTAATGTCGTCCAAATGAATTGTTCTAACCCCTCATCATATAAGTATACATCATATTTGTATATATATGATATATATATGACCGCTGAACTACATACATAAATACTCTTGATGGTCATCCATGATATTTCTTACCTTATATTATATTAAATATGTCTTCGTATAAACTTATAGTAATGAATCGAAAAGTAATGACCATTCTATATATATTAAAACATATTGTAAGAAAAATATCTTAAGAAAAATTAGAAACAAATGTGTAAACATAGTCATATGAATGTAATGCACTGACGTATTGTATTTACTAGCGATGCAGATAAAATTAATAATAATAATAATAATAATAATAATATTTTTTTTTTCATTTAAAGTTTGCGTGACTTTTTGTAACGTTCGGAAGTTATTTTATTATATTGTGTTTTAAAATTAAAAAAATATTTTTGTTATATGTACTGTATAATATTACAATATAAACATTTTTATATACATATCATATGTTTTTAAGAAATTGTTATGTCAAATTATATATCGATTGAAACTGATAATATAATTATATACATCTGTACATATATCATCGTATATAGTATATATATATTAATACCAATAATAAATATATTGTTTTTTTTGTATATATTAATAGGGACCTCAATAATATTATGAGTGCGGATAAGAATAATAATAATATGGTAATCATTATATAATGATAATAATGGATGACGAATGAAATTTAAAATATTAGTATTTTTTATAAACGTTTCATTGCAGGTATTTTTTAAAATTCAATCATCTGCTTTAAATGTATATCAATATATTCTTTTTAGTGATTAAAGTTTATTTATTGATTTGTAACCAGATACAGGAAATTTAAAATAAAAATGTGAATTCTATATTTACTTTACTAGTATTCATATTTTTATGTTAATTAAAATATTAAAAAGTATAATTTACGTGCGCTATAAAGAATTTACTGATCTTTTTCATATGTATTTTAATAATATTAAAGTATTATTTTTTTTATAATCAACTTTTTTATGTTCAGATAGGGATTTAGCATAAAATTTGTTAGAAATTCTTTTTAAATCCATGCTTTTTATTTGTAACTCAAATGTTTTCTTAGAAAATTTCCATGAAAAGGAGAAATAAAAAATTATTTAATAAAAACCAAAAATTATTTATCCATTATTTATTTATCCATTAGTTAAAATTAATATTATCGAGATATTTCGAATTTACCATTAATGATTCAAAGGTTTTCAAATCGGTCAATATAATAATAATAATAATAATTAAAGTATATAAATGTTCATATTCAAGATAATATTTTGACTACATTGTAATTTGTAATCTTTTTATATTTCTGAAAAAAGTATTTTTTATTATTTTATATATATTTACAATTCATCTAAATCTCGTCAAATTTAAAATAAATAAAATACAAATGCTTTTATATTTCTTTAATTATCACAAAAACGGAAAAATATATAACAAATATAAAATAAGAAACAATACAATCAAATAATACAAACATTTTTTATATATTTGTTTTGGTTTTCCGTGATGTATCATAAACATTGTTTTTTTTTGTTTTTGATAAAAAAGATGTAAATATTTTTGAAGTTATATTATTTATTTTGTTATATACCTTCAGATAGCTATTATAATATTTTTTGGTTAGGATTTTGATTGTGATTTAAAAATGACTTTACATCTTATTTAAGAAATCAGAATAATATAAATTGTGTTTTTTTTTGTACTTTCGATGTCAATAAACCTTTTATTTTATTTACACATATCAGATATAAAAATGCAATAATGAATAATATTACTTTTATTTTATAGATAAGAATTTATATATAGGAAAATATAAGATAAAATATATTTATTCATTACAATATGTGAATAATTAAAAGATTGCATATTTATAATATATCTACATATAATTTAATAAATATAGAGTTGATTATTCATTTTAAATAATAATAATAATAATATTTAATAAATAATTGTTCTATATTTATATCAACAAATAAGTATATAATATCGCATGCATAATTAACTATATATTTGTCATTGTAATAATAATTATCTATTATATCTCCGCATAAACACGGTATATATAAATAAAATAATGATTATATCGTTTGTAATTTGATATTGAAAAAAAAAAAATACAATACCTTAACGATCATTGAACCACCTCTTCGCATTTATTCAATACACTGTGATTTATGTTATACATTTTTTTTTATAATCAATACTATATTAATGAATGATATAGGGAATTTTTTAATAACGAATAAATTGAATAAATTATTTAAAATGTTATAATTGAAACTCTTTATTCACTCGTATGTTTATCACCTTGTCACATCGTAATATATTCTTAATGGTGGATTTTCTCCGGATGATATTTCTGATGACATATTTTGACGGTATCTCAGGATCTGAAATGAAAAATA
The DNA here is from genome assembly GCA_958336335.1 of Dilophus febrilis. Classification (NCBI taxonomy): domain Eukaryota; kingdom Metazoa; phylum Arthropoda; class Insecta; order Diptera; family Bibionidae; genus Dilophus; species Dilophus febrilis. The sequence goes on along the minus strand of OY284470.1, from coordinate 12,262,160 downwards.
CAATACAATATTAAATTCACAGTGTATATATTTTATTTATATGAATAAATTTTTTTTATTTATAATCGAAGATAAAATTATTTTATTTGTATTGTACCATTTCATCATGAATAAAAATTTATTCGCTATAATTACCATGCATAATTTTTATATCTATTTATTGATATATATAGAAAAATATTCATTTATCTTATCCATATTATTATTTTATTTTAGATGTATCTTTTTATTTATAAATATTATAAATAAACAAAAAATGTTAATCATTCACATATTATTTGCATATAATTATATTCTTTATATGGAGTATTAAAAATAAAAAAGGTTCAATAAATATATACGTAGACAGAACCAACAAAATATTGTTTATAGAACTTGTGAGAAAATCTATTTGGCCCTTATACGAATTTACACACACACCTTCAGATTTATACTGAAATTATTTATTGAAATTTAATATAAAATTATTTCTATAAATAAATATAAAAAAAACTATGGGTATAAAAATTCATCATATATAATATATATTATATGAATAATAAATATAAATGTTTTTTTATACGAAATGTACACCACATTTTATACCTATATTAAGTATTAACTCTATTAATATACATATATACTATAGTTTTTTCATTTTCAGTTAAATTATATATTCTTTTTAGAATAATAATAATAATATTAACTATTCATTTTATTCAAATATGGACGATGTATTTAATAATATCAATAATATACACTTATTTTTAAATATAATAAAGAATATTTATGCGTATATAAAAAGGGTTGATTTTGATTTATATATTATATATATATATATATAGATGATATGCAAATTATCCTGATAAGTAGGTTTTATAGTTTGTTGTATAGTTTTTTTTTTGGTAGATTGTGTATATATAATATTAATAATATAATTTCACTCTATGTATATAAATACATATTTGCGACGATGATGAAGAAGAAGAAGAAGACGATGACGAACGACGATATATGTATATATTTTATTTGGAGCTTATAAATAAATATATATAAAAATTTTATATTACTTGTTCTAGTATTTATATATTATATATTGTTTGTTATATATGAATATATTTATATATAAGTGGTTTACCAACCGATATTAACAGAAAAAAAAAATTTGTTGTTTTGAATTATACTAATAATATTAAATAAAAAAAAAATATTATACGTCATCATATATACTCGTACCAATTAAGATCGCTAACTATAAATAATACAAAAAAAAATAATTTTTTTATTTGCCTTAAAAAATTATTACAATATTTTTTTTTTGTCTTTATATGATATATTTTACATATTATTTATTATTATTATTATTATATTGTGTTTAATATTTCTATATTTATTTAGTTTTGTTGAATGTATCGTAAAAAATTAAAAAAAAAATAGAAAACAGAAAATAGAAAATAAAAAGAAAATGTAAATCAGAAATTCAACAACTTGGTGGTATTTATATACATATAAATGACAATATATACGTGGAAAATATAGTAAAAAATTGTCCACGTGATAAAATAATATAATATTTTATTTATTATTAACACGCGAATTAAATTATAGTTGAATTTTTTTTTAATAATGACTTTGGATTTACAATATAGATATTTATACTTAACTATATATACAAAGAAAGGTATATACACTTATGTTTTTATTTCAATTTGAAATATTACTTTTATATATATGTATTTACAATTGATGTGTATTATATATTGAATAAATTAATTTATTATACATTCCATTGAACTATGTTGTAATAAAAATACTTTTCACCATCAGTAAAACTGTTTTTATTTTAATGTAATTTATATATACAGATTAATACACGTTATTATTATTTAATGTAATCGTTAAAATTTTGCTCGATAGTTTACAAAACACTTAACTAAAAAATCGGTCGTGATTTCAAGTATAAGTTCAAACAAAGTTACACATTTTCCAATGCGGTTAGTTTGCACGGCTAATTATTGACATTTATGTATAAAAAACAACAACAAATTATGAAAATAACAACACAATATGAGGAGGTTGTTGGATCCAACTGAAAGCAATTGTTGCTTTTGATTAAAAAAAAAATAATAAATATTTCATTGCCGTGATATGTGATATTTCATTACTGTGATATGAGAAACAAAGTGTTTTCATTACCCGATAAATAGTTTATATATTTTAGTATTAATTTTTTCATGAGCAATTTTAATCAAATAGTTTGAACTGATCGCATAAATTATTTAAATAATATTTTTTATAATATATAATATAATATATAATTATAATAATTTTTTTCTGCAGATATTCCAACGGCTTTTTTTTTAATTAATTTGATTAATTTTTTGTGCATCGTGAGATAATTCCATTGGATTTTATTTAAATACCTAATTGACCATATCCAAATCAGTTTTTATTGGATTGTTTCCAAAAGAGGAGAAAAAATGAGTGTAGAAATGCATGTTCATTATATTTCCTATAAATAACCTGTTGGTAGATAATGAATTGTTAGTGGAATATGAGAAGATCATAAAAATATACATTGATAACAAGCCCATAAACGTTAAAATCCATTTACTTTAATTTATTACCTTTAATTCACATTTGTGTGACCATATTTTTTATCTATAACAACGATGGTGATATTATTAACAGCTTATATATATATATACTTATGCGATTGTTAAATTAATTTTCTATATATAATAGCCCACCATTATATTTGGTTTAATAAACTCACGCTTTAGAGCTTTTACACATATCAAATCATATCAAATCATAATGCTACAAATAATAACAATAATTTATATCCACATGTATATAATTTTCAAGAATACATTAAAATGTATTATGTGCGCATTTGTTTGTAAAAGAAAAAACAAATAAAAATAACATATGTTTTAATATATTCTACCGTATATATGTAATACCATGTATACCTTGAATCTAAATAGTAAGTATACATTTAAATGTTCTATAAAATCTATATGAACCGACAAAAGAATCTAGATTTTTTTCTTTATTTTATTATAGTTTCATTTTTAAGTTTAGAGATAAATGGGTACATCAACAACTTATCCATGTTTAGGTTTATATTTTTAAGAAAATAAAAAATAAAACACAGGTGTTAAAAAAATAATCATGTTATAATTTAATAGATGTGTTTCTATGTTAGAAAAACTCTTCATCTTAGGCATTGGGAAATTATTATATACATATAACCTTTTTTTTTGTATTATTTTATCTATATTTTATATACATCACTGACTCTTTTTATTAATTGTATTATAATAATATACGTACACATTGAGCGTTCGCTGTTTTGTCACAATAATAATAATAATAATATAATAATAAAAAAAAACGATTCATCGTGTCATTAAAATTAACCACATTTAATTAAATTCTATTAATAAAATATATAAATTAATAAATTTTAAATATAAAATAAAAGTTTAGTCATATGCGTGAAAATAAATATTTCATATACCACAATCAAATATGAATGTTAAATAAAATATTTTTATATATATATACAAATAAATGTATCTTGTGTGTGAATCTGAATATATTTCTTTGAAATAATCGCATCTAGATTTGTGTGAATTTAATTTTAGTTATATATCGTTAGCGTTATGTAGTATAATTATATATACATATAATTACTGTTGTATTTCATTGTACATGCATGATGTCAACACACCTTACAGAGATTCATAAACGTTTTTGAACGTTATTGTTTTAATGGGTTATCGTTTTAATATGTTCGTATAAGTGACCAGTCTTTGATTGCCTATATATATGTATTCATGGTGGTTTAATTTTTGAGTTCTTTCTCTAATTAATTTTTATGAGTTTTTCAATTCTTTAAATTGAATCAATAAATCAACTTGAAATCGGTTTATATAATAAGTAAAGGAATGATTTACCCATTAAAATTTCAAGACGAACTTTTAAGATTCCCTGCTATATACAAAACAAACTTAAATTTATTTATATTTCGATTGGTTTATAATTTCAATGAGTCATCTCAAAAAATTCACAATTTTTGTTTTATTTTCTTTTTTCTTATTAAATCGTATGCAGACTTTAAGTGAAAAAAAACGTAATAAATTTTAATTTAATTATTACTATAGAAATATATTTATAATTTAAGTAACAACCAGGTATTTTTTTTTAATATTAAAATTTTTTTAAATTTGAAATCATTTAATTGTATATATTTACTTTCATTCAAAGATATAAATGTTTTATTTTAAATAATACCAATAAATTAAATTTAAATAATTTTGATTGTTGACAGAAAATTTTATACATATGATTTATGGTATAATCAAATTAAAAATATGTTGATTAGGTAATTGAAAAATGAATTTTTAATAAAGCTGTAATTTTTGTTAACATCAACCAAAATATAATAAAATAATGTTCATTTATATTTGACATTTTAATAGCTGCTGTGCATTATTGCATATATGCACATATTCATTATCATTATATTGTTTTTTTTTAACGCCGATATATTCATAAATATATTCAGGTAAATCTCACTAAATATTTGCTATAAAGAATTTAAGAAAAATAATAAACAATGAACAAAAATTCTGACTAAATGTTGATATAAAACACCGTATAAAAATCATCACATATACTAACATATATATGTTCTGTGAAATCTTCTTCTTATTGATGTGTCTTTTGAAAAGCTTTTGCGTATCCATATTGTATATAAATTATTTATATATCAAGATAAATTTAATTTCTATATAATAACAAGACAATTTTTTACTTCAATAATATTGTAATAAATTGTTGAATTGTTATTTTGTTTTTTTCTTTACAAATATTCTATATATTTGTTTATCATATATAACTAAAAATAAATGTTTATACATTGTATTTATGATGATGATTATAGCATTTGTTATGATCACTCATAAAGGCCGACGCTTAATTAAATTAATATAATATAATTAATTAGCATTTTGTCTTGTTAAAACAATAAATATTTTATAAACATAAATATTATATTATGGTTGGTAGTACATTTATAAACCTCCATATATATTGTTATTGTTAAGATTAAAAATTAAAAAAAAAAAAACATAACATATTATAAACACTTTTTTTTTTTAATAATTTCATATTAATATTAATAATAACAATAATAATAATGATGATATTCATATGTTGAAAAAATAAAATAAAAATGTAATAAAATAAAATAAAAAATTGAAGCGAATTGCAAATTTTTATCTTAAAATTTATTTATTGTAACTTTATACGGACGACAACGCGATGATGATACAAATATATAAAAATTGTGTACATTTATATATATATAAATACATATATTTCTATTTTGTTATATTATTTGTATATATATATATAGATTTCTGTATTTGTAAAGTCAGAAAAGTATAAAAAAAATGGATATATTTATATTAATTTTCGTTATTTTTAAGGAGTATTATAACAACAACGCACATATAAATAAAAAATAAATAAACGAAAAAGACATTTGTACGAAAAAGAAAAAAAAATGGATTATCCTCAAATTTCTCATGCAATAATTCATTTAAAAAATTAGAATATAAAAATTCTTAATTTTCTTTGGAAATATATTGCTTTTGTATATCTGCTGTTTGATATATATATATTATTATATATGTTATGTATCGTATTTTTATTACGTTTTTTTTTCGTATACCAAACTATACGATATTTTTAATGAAAAAAAAATAAATAAAAATATAATCCGATTTTGTATATTTTATATATTTTAAAATTAAATAGATTAATGTATATAATTTGAATTATTGGATGTTGGATATTCATAAAAAGAGAAAAAAACTTGGGAAAAAAAGGAAAACGTGGAAACAAAATAGGAAAAATGATTACATTAATTTTTTAACTTCATGGAATCGTTTTTTTTTATCTTATTTATTCGTTATATTAAAAATCGGTTGTGTACTATAATTTTTATCGTCAAAATGAATTTAAATGTATAAAAAATATTTGGACAAAAGTCATTTTGTTTAAATACACATGGACATCACCATGCCAAGCTTCTATATAATACGAGATTTAGGTTTTTAGGGGTTTCTCTACGGTCTAATAATTTGATGAGATTTTTTCATATTACAGAATAACCGCTAGTTTATTTTTTGGATTTGTATCCCATCGAAAATGTATTGAATTATTATCAAAGGAAATTCATTTTTAAAATATAAAATACTATGTATATATAGTTGACCTTAAAATTATGATTTGCAATAATTAATAGAATGATTACATATTTTAATTCACATTACAAGAAAATGTGAATTTTAGTATACAATTACAAAATGTTTTGCAATTATTTTGAATATAATTCAAAATACTAAAATCTATTGTTCGATATATCAAATTTAATAAGTTAAAAATTATAGAGAAATATAAGTATTAACATATTCATAAACAATCGATTGACACAAAAAAAAAAATGAAATAAAAAATAATACACTAAAGTCATAAATTCAAGTCATACAAATACTATAAAAAAGAATTTGTTTTTCTGTATTTTATTTCATATGCATAAATTAAATTAAATAATAATTAGGTCATGATTTATATATAAATACATACATTTATACTTGATTTATAGCAAAAAAAAAACAACAGAAATTATCGTTTATTACATATTTATTACATTTTATATATAACATATATTGTATATGTACTACCTATTTTATTATATTTATATAATTTTTTTTTTTGGTTTTGTTTTAACTTTACAACAAGTTTAATTTATTATTTTATATTTATTTTTTTATATTCGGTGTATTTTATTATTATAAATTGAATAATTATATATTTTGGAAAAATTAATTTTTGTGCTATAATCAACAATATTATTTATATATGTATTTTTTTTATATCAATGTATATAAAATGCTATTACATTCATTATATATTATTCACATTATTTAAAATATTTGTTTTTTTAATTACTCATAACGATATATAAAAAAAAACATTTAATATCATTCTCATTATGCATATATAAAAATATACAAATAACTATTTATTAATTAATAAAAAAAATAATAATATATTTCGTTTGAATTATTATAATTATAATGATTATTATTACTATTACAAAAAAACAAACTAATATTATTGTTATATTATTAAAACAATTTTTTTATTATATTAAAAAAAAAGACATACACACAATCTATATATATATATATATGTATTTGAATTGTTTGATAAATTTTTAAACAAATAAAATTATAATTAATATACATAATTTTATTCAAATAATTTTTAATTGACTATAAATAAAATATAAAAATAATATTTGTGTATGGAATATTTGTTTCATTTTTCATATATTATTTATAGAAAAGACCAATTTTTTTCTTTTTTTGGTGAAGATAACAATTAATTTATAAATTAAAAAAAAAATGTAAATAAAGTCCAAGCACATAGAAATAAGTAAATTATATACATTAATTTTTATAATGTATGAGTAAATATATTTTAATTAGTTCAAAATATATATGAATTTTTAGTCATTGAGTAATAATTTTATTTTAATAAATTAATAAATGATGATGGTTTTAGTAATAAACAAATTAAACAACATCAATTCAAATAATAATGATAAATTTATGTCAATAATATATATCTATTGAGTAAACACACACACTCATTCATTCAAATATATATTTATAATTTTGGTTAAATATAAATGATATAAATAATATATATTAAAGTTATATCGAGAGTATATATACGGACGGTTATATATACAATTTTTTAAGTAAATATATAATTATTCATTTTTTTTACTTCCATTCTTATATCATTTTAAAAACATAGTAATTTTAATCCCCATCAAATGAATGATTCATCGTGTATATAGAAATAATATATTTAATATATATAAGACATTAATTGATTTATATCATCACATACAGTAATTATACTTTATTTATGTATATATATGCCTAAATGATAAATTCTTTTTTTTCATTGTTATATCATTTTAATTTTTTCTCTATATAGATAAGAACTATATTTGTTTTATTAAATTATTTTGTAAAAAAACCCAGATAAAAAAAACCCAGATAGATATACAGAAAAAACGTTACTTTCATAAGAGAAACAGGTGCGTTGTGGAAATGCTGCGGTAATTTTAGAAGTATTTTTGGAATATTTTTGAATTTAATCATTCGCCTCAAAAAACACTTGTTCAAGAATTAAAATTAAAATTTTGTAAATCTATCATGAAATCAAAATGATTATGAAAGGCTGTAACACAAAATGATGATAAAAAGAATGGGAAACCTTAAACGTTTTATTTAATATAAATAATTTTCTATAATTTATCTAATAGATAATTATATATTCCAGGAAAAAATAAGACAAATAAAGTATATATTTTAAAAACGTAATAAACTGGAAATCTATTGTTTTCTACAAAATGCACGTAATTAATTTTCAATTATACTTATGCGTTTTTCTTATATGTATTATAAATAAATAAAATTTAATAATATATAGTAAATATTTAATATAGTATTGTTAAATACATATATTATGCATTGATTAACTATAAAAAAAAATATGAATTGTTTTTTTTTACCAATCATATTAATATACGTATTTAGAAAAAATGAAAGACATTTTAATATTGTTAAAAAATTGAATAAAATATATAAATAATGTTGAAAATAATATGTGAATTTAGAGTAGAACAAAAAAAATAAAAATAAAATTAGATCGTGAGAAATTATATTGTATTTCTATAAAATATATATAATAATATATAAACGCCAATATGTTTATTTCTTATTAACGAAATAACAGAGTGATATCTTTTTTGTCATTGAATTCGTGTATTATGAAATTGATGAAGTTTATTTTATTTAGATATTAAAGTAATGAAATTTGTGTATTCATAATGAACCACTATAGATAAGATCACATGAACCAAATTTTTACTTTTAGTAATTCATAATTAATATAAAAATGAAGAAAAGGAATCTATTCAAAATCTAATGTTTTAGGAATATCTTGTTGAATGTAAAAAATTTCGTGTTATTCAAAAGAAAAGAAATCTAGAATTTATTGTTATATTTCCTATCAGTATTTACCCATAACTCAATCTCAATTCACCCTGTGTTTTTAAATAAATATACTACATTTTGTATATAAACGACGATAAGTTGATTATTCAATGATTATAATATTTGTTGGTATTATTTTCTTAGAAAATACAAAAAAATACAACTAAATAAATATAATAATAAAATCAAATTATAATAATGATATTACTAAATAATAATAATAATAATAATATATATATAGGATAAAATATTACAAGTTAATAATGATCATATTATAAATATTATAGAAATCTATTTTTTATTTAACAAAAAAAATACATCTATATAAATATCATAAAATAACAAACAATAGATTTTTTTTTTTCATTCATTATACAGAATGTCCACATTTTATAGTACAGGGGCACTTTATGAAATATTATTTATATATGCGATAAAACAATAATAATAATAAAAAACAATCCATTTTGTAATATATTAATTTTTATAATATAAATATCTATATTATTATAATAAATACGTTTATTTTATTTATTTTTTAAAACACCAAAGTATGGGAATTGGATTAATCATTTTTATTATTATTATTATTGCTAATTTTTTTGTTTCGTTATTTAGAATATATATGTTTTGTAATCGTTAATGAATATAGTATATAGAATATGCGATTATTTAATGAATTATTTTTGTTGATATTTTTTATTATCAAGCATTTTGACTGAGAAATTTATTTTGAATTAATAAGAAATAATAAATTAAAAACAAAAATGAAGGTAAATTTTTCTTTTTTAAGAGCAAGAATTCGTTGGGTTTAAAGATACTAAAGTGTGGCATTTCATATATAAAACTCTTAAGAGTGTGCGTTCATATTCCATTGATATTTCAAATTAAATTTGTTTAATTTTAATTAATCACAAACAAAATTCAGCATTTATAATATAAGTAAAAAAATATATAGGAAATAAAATACGTTACGTAATTCAAAAATAATAATTAAATTATTACAAGTAAATTATATATTATAATAATCAAATAAATACATATATCAAAATTCTCATTTAAAATATACACAATTTAAATATAACAAATATGTATATGGAAATAATTAAAAAAAAATAAATATCTAGTTTAATGAAAATTAGCAAAAACTCAAAAAAAAAATATGTTTATTTATATTTATTTTGTCTGTCATTGTTAATTTACTTTTTATATGTTGAAGAATATACAAAATACATATACATATTTATAATTGGCATCTTATTAGAGGTCATCCAAACAAACCTATATGATTTATGGGCAAAAACTTGAAATTTGAATTTGTGAAAATATTATTTTTTAATGACATTTATATAAAAATTTACTAGATAAATTATATTTTATTACTAAAGAAAAAATACTAAAATATACAGAATTTATAAATCGTATCGCATTTAATTTTTAACAAATATATTATTTTTTTTATAAAAATAAAAGAGAAATTTTTGAATTAACCCAAAAAAAATTGTTTAATTATAAAATGTATAATTGCCATACACAATAATCTAGTTTTGATAATAAATAACAATAAAAAAAAAAAGAAACTAAAAATGCGAAATAAATATTTGATTTAAAATAAAATTGTTTAAATTTATTTAAATTATATGTTTCACAAAACTAATTTGAATTTTTCGGAGGGGTACGTTTTTTCCAACTGTACGGATTTTTGCATTTTACACGGAATCTGTACAAATACAAAATATAAAACTTAATCAAAAAAAAAATATTTGATTTGACAACATACCATTGGGGGATCATTTATATTGAATAAAAATTGACCTATGAGTACATTAAAATAGAATAACACATAAGGTGATTTGATTTTCTTCAATTTAAGTCGACAAACGTGTGCATATATATCATAATAAAGTACACATTCAAGGATTCAAATACATGAAGTATGTACGTTTCTTTATTTCATAAATTAATTACAATTTTAATAACATTTTAATTTTATAAAATTAACTAATTCCTGCATAAATAAAATCAAATTTATTATATAAAACATTTATTGTTCATATTAATATCATGGACAAAATCGTATAAAGATATATTTTGGCGTTGAAGTTATCTTCACAATTTTTTAATCAAATTATGGCCAACAAAAATAAATACTAATATTTTTTAAATTATTATGCTGGTTATAATTTTAGTATATGTACGAATTTAAACAATTTAATTAAGCATTTTTTTTTATAACTTTTTAATATTGTATATGTTAAATTTAATTGAATTTTGATAAATGTATAACAATGAATTAAAACCAATTTTTAATCATTTTCTTGTAATATTATGCATATTATATTATAGTAATACAACTCACAGTATCCTTTTATATTGCCTATATAAGTATATAAAAAAAAATCTTGTGTCTCACGGCAATAAATTAAAATTTTTCTTTTTATATTGTATATACTATATTAAAAATAACAATTGATTATTATTATTTTTTATTATTATTGCTATTAGACATTATTTGTTCCCTTTATATATATTGTATATATTTCCACATATATTATACCTTTATAATATATATATATATATATACGATATGCAAATTGTTTTCGATTACAATTTTATTTTTATTTCATTGTCGTCATCCTTTTTTTTATATATAGTTTATTTCTTTAAATTTAATATTAAATATGCATTTGCCTATACATTTATTCACATATTGGATATAAACAGATTTCTTAAAAATTAACCTTGATACATTTTCCAAAATAGTTTTAAAGGATACTTTTATATACAAACAGATTCGATTATATATACATATATGAAAATGTGTTACTTTAAAAAAAAATAATAAAAGAAGATATGAATTCAAGTTCAATGATATGCAAATTATATGGATGGAAAATATATACAATAATAAAAAAAATAAATAAATCTACTATATGCATATACATATGTACATATAGAGTAGAGAGACGAGTTTCTCAGGCGATCGACTGTAATTCATTTCATCATATTGCATATTAATATATATTATTATTATATATAGGTATAACTATATATATATAGATTTAATTCATAGAGGGATATATATCGTTTTGCATAAATGAAAATGAATCAAAAATATATAGGGATATATTTATATATATATACCACATTTTTATACTTGATATGTGATGTGATCATGGCATTTGATCGAAGGATTACTGATCTTTTATAATAATATAAAAAATAAAATGTTGATTTAAAATTTTTATATTAAGGTTTTAATAATAATACAAATAATATAATATAATAATAACAATCAATGTGAATGAACAAAAACGGAACTCTATAAATATATCAAAAAAAAAAACTACCGTGCATATGAAGAAAGTTTTTCTATGTGGATATAAATAATATATGGTAATATCAAAGTAATACATTGTGTTTGTTAGAAAGGAATTATATAATAAAATAAAAGAGGGATGATGTGTGTTTGATTATTTTTTTTTTTATATAATATATATAAAAGAATTCTATAAGGATGATGAAAATTGATATAAAAGGATAAGTTTTAGATTTCTAAATAATAATAATAATAATAATAATAATAGAAATAATACAAGAATAAGTTGTGGCTGTCTAAAACTATGCATACACACATTTTTACATTATATGAATACGATATACAAAAAAATTAAAAATAAAATATACATTAACAATATTATAATTATATGCAAAGAATATTTAAGGTGATTTGAATTAATTTATATTTTATATAAAAAAGGAATAGAAAAAAATACGAATATATATATAGTATATTATATATATATAGTGAGGTCTTTGATTTAATTTCAATGTTTTTATACCTCTTATTTTATTTATTTTTTTAGTTATTTTTAAATATAGATAATAATGATTTATTACATTCGTTTCGTTCTTTGTCATTTAATTATTTTTGGTAAAAAAATGTGTATTACTTTTTTGAGCAGCATATGTTTATTTTATATATATATATATATTGATTTTTAATTTGTGTGAGAAATTATTTATTTGTATCCTATATGATTAAATTTAACTTAATAAATATGTATACCTACATCTGTTTGGGATTTTTTTTATAAAAATATACTCAAACGCAAATAGGTTTTGTTTTTGACAATTGTTTTTACCTATAAATATTAAACTAATTTAAATAATTAAACGAAATTATAAAATAACGGATATATCGAATATGATTTTTGAAATTTTAAATTATTAATCGTATGGTTTGAAAAATAAACACTCCGTTATTTGCTTCCTTTTTCCTTTTAAGTTGCATTTAATTATCAAAAAGATATACCTTTATACTAACTAAAAATTTAAGTTTTAACCCAACCGACAATATGCAATCCTGTGTAAAAGTTCAGATTCGAAAATAACAGACAAACCGTAAAAAAAAAAATTAATAAATTTGTCATTATTTAATTTATAGTTTCCCTTAATAATGATTATTCGTTAAGGTGAATTTCTGATAAAAGTAAACTTTTCTCTTAATTTAAAATGTATTTTTGAGAGTTGATTTGGTAGATCTATTTATTTATCATTTATACCTGAAGACATAAATACGTTTTCTCGATCATTTATTGAATTATCTTTCATTTAATTTTATACGTTTTCGCCGCGTGAAGCTTCAATTCAACTAGGAACTAATAAAATCTTTTGATTCATTATCCAAAGTTATTTTAAATGGTTCATCACATGCTTATAATCAATATTTTTAAATTGCAATATAAATATAAAAAAAAATGTGATTTGTGAGAAAATTCAGGTATTAATTATACTATCATTCATTAATAATAACCAATTTTGTACAAAAAAAAAACTAAATAAAATATAATATGATTACAAAAATGTATATTTATTATATGAAAATGTGACATATGCTGTTACGTACATATCGACATATAGACAAATATATGCATATAGTTTGATTTATATATTTAATAAAAATATTTAAATAATCTCTGATATCAAAATGGAAAATTTTTTCAATTAAAATCGGATATTACATATTAAAAATAATATAATACATCTTTAAATCTATAAATCATATAATCTATATATATAATATAACAATTATATTTTTATACAATTAATATGCATTATATACATTTCATCGAGCTGCGAGTATCACATATTTTCAAATATACATGGATAGATAATGTATTCAATTCTATTCAATCAACTAAATTGAATTTATATATTATTATATATATATAAAATGCAAATAGAAAAGAACAAATCACTAAAATAAATTTAATATATTAATATATAAAAAAGAAAAAAAATTCAAAACCGATATATTATATCGAATACATACAAATATTGTATGTGTTCACGCACAAGAAAAACAGGATAATTTTTTTTGAAACCCTTTTTTTATTATCGTACTATTTTATGTATATGGAGAGGGTCCCCATATCAGACAATTTCACATAAATCTATACAATATATATATATAATATTATATGCATATATTATATGTACATTACACATGAACTCTACATATAAACATAGTCTATATATGTAACTTAAATATTTTTTTTCTCTCAATAACTCTATACATTAGCGGTGTATAAAAAAATATACAATTCCTATATATCTATATACAACAACTAAAAATGTATAAAAAAATAGCATAATATACAAAAGAAAATTTTTATACAAATAAATCAAATATAAGAAAAATGATTTAATTTGACATATATAAATTGAAATTGCTCCAATTCAAAGCATACAAACTATAAATTATATTTTCTGTATATGTATATTATTTCATATGTAATGCGACTATGCTATACATACTTTATATTTTATTGTAAAATTATTTCAAATTCTATCTATATCATATATATTTGAATGCAAAAATATATCTATATATTTTGTGAACTGATCAAATCACAACCCTATATAACTATATTAATAAATATATACAGGAAATTTGCATAATAACTACTGAAAAATTTTCACTTAACTTTATATATATATACCTTAGTATATATGAATATGAATTTATGAAAATGAATATTCTTCAATAAGAAAGATTTGCATTTAATGATACTTTGTATAAATATATTATTAACAAAAACTAATCCCTATTTTCGATAATTTTAAAGGAATTGAACCCATAACAGTATTTAAACTTATATATTTATTTATTTATATGCAATATATAATACCACACACATATAAATAGAATTGAACTTATTAACACACAAAATGCATATTTAAATGATGCAAATTATATATATACATACCCCTATGCCTATATATATATATATATATATATATACGATAATGCATAAATGATACTCAAGTGATGATTTTTTGATGATTGCAATTCAATAAATGGCAAAATTTTAATATATTGCATTTTCTATAATATAATGCTATAATTTTCATAATAATAATAATATATAGATTAATCCCTCATCATATCATATAATATACATTTTCTAATATAGAATATGGCAATCTATTGAATGTGGCAAATATAAGTATATATAACAACATAAGTACATGTATACTATACTATAGATTTTCTATTAATCTTGTTGCAGTGATATGCAGTCACGTCGTCGTCGTTGTCGTAGGGTGCAATATAATAATAATCATAATAACAAAATAAAAAAAAAACAACATTATGTATTGTTGGTTTTAAAATCTGCAGCGAATAAACCTATTGTTATATTTATTAAGGGTTACCACTTTATATATTAAATACACAAATATAATTTTTGTTTAATTCATAAATATATATCATGATTACATGATATACATTTTTGAACAGGTATTTTCAAATTATTCGATGATTTGATTGTGTGTATTTGCAAATTATTACCTATTTATATACATACATATATATAATGTTCATTGATTATTTCTTTTTTTGCGGTTGTGATCACAATTCAATAACTATATATATGTTTATTTATTTTTTTAATATTATAGTGTAATAAATATAGTATATATAAAATATTTGTATAATTATATTTTTGATTTGTCACAACAAATTCCACCTCAATATATATAGTATTAGTATTATTATTATAATATTAAATATTACATTTAAATTGAAATTTTGTTTTTAATATATATGTATATATAGTGTTAATAAAAGAATGGTTGATTGAAAGTGATATAGTGACATTTGAAATTGGGAAAATTTTTTTGTCATATATAAATTCTTTGAATAAAACTTATTAAGCGGTAATCTTTTTAGACAATTGTTGAATTAAAATTGTATATAAAATACATTTTTTAATATTATGAACACTTTTTGAACATTTATTTTAAACATTTCCAAATTTTAACATTTTATTACAACAATAAAATTCCGAATAAAAGAAATATTTGCTTTTATTCACATTCTTATATTGATATATATATATATCATTTTTAATCCTTTTAATGTATATCCTCTTTTATACCTTCAAAATTTAAACCATTATCCTAATATATAATGTGTGTAATATATGTATATATTTAAAATAATTATGTTTGTTTACTTATAATGGCAATATATAAATACACACATAGAAATGAAGATAACTTTGCGATTAAAGAAAATACTCATATATCTATTTATATACACGCTAATATATATAGAGGTGAACAGATATAGCTTGTATAGGATATATATATATTTATAAAGGGTCATTCAATAGGTGTTATACAATGTTAAATTGAAATAATGCAAAAAATATTAATGGTAATTAAGTCCTTTTGTTTTATTTTAAAGAATATTACTATATATATGCATTACAATCATTGAACAATATTTCATTTATAAAAGCCCCGCCACGGTTACTATTGACAAATTCAATTTTGTTCGTGGTGCATCTATATTCGAAAACTTGAAAAAAGAAATGCCTCAATAATTATCGAATTCAAGTCACCGTTTAAGGTTGTTGAAAACATCATTTTAAAAAAAATTTCAACGAAATGTACACAATTCTTATTTTGTAAAGTGTTTCACGACTACATTGAAATACCCTTTATCCATATATTTTTTAGACGTCTGAAAACTATAATATTCATATAATAAATAGATATAAACAATTTTCGATGGGATGCAGAAATTTTAAAATTTTGCTCTATCGATTGTCTTGCAGACAGAAAATAATTCTATATACATTTCCTATATATGTTTTATTTCTCATACAGTGTGTGTGTTGTGACTCCTGTTGTTTTTCGTGCTATATATTTGTTTTTGTTTTTGTTTTTATTGTATATTCTTTGTAATTTTTCGCTTTTCTTTTATTGCATTTTACTATACAATATACAATCAAACATATACATTATTACATTTTTTTTATTTTGTTTAGCATTTGTTTTCATATGGGGATTTTTCTTTTCATTTTTCTTTTTGGATTATGTATAGAGTTTTTTGTTTGCTTAAATATTTCTGTATATTTGGAATATTCTATATATACATTATAAAAATATATCTATATATAACGATGAATCTATACATGTTTCTATATTAAATGTTTCACCGCCAACGATATGGTAGATTTGTGCATATTATACCTATATATAGTGCATATTATACCTATATATACCTATATAATAGGAAAATCGTACAATTTATAATATATATGTTTAAGTATGGATACGTATGCTTATGCAAAGAAAATATGTATATCCTTTCCAGATAAATTTATTATATATTTTAATTTTTTCAAATTTTTTTCTACTTAATTCTTTTTGTTTTTCAAAAGACTTATTATGGCAGTTCGTTTTATATATATACGAATATACATTTTCACTTTGTTAAAATATATAAATTTGAAAAAAAAAAAAAATACCATTATATAGTGTTGCAATAAATTGATAATTTAATAAGTTTATTTGAACAACTATATACAGTACAACAGTTATTAAAATATACTGTAACATATATAAAAAAGTTAGGAAGTCTCCGATTTTCATATAATGACAAAAAATTGTGTGATGTAATTTGATTTTGATTTTCTTTCATATAGTTCTATTTAATTAAATACTAGAATCATCTGAAAGAAAATCTTAGTAAAATATTCGATATATAAATTTTCTTATAAAGCTCTTAACAGATTTTCTTAATCATTTAAATAAATAAATGTTATTATAAATTCCTGACAATCGCCTTTTTATAAACTAAGAAGATAGTTTCTAGGCTGCCGTCAATTGTTAAAATTTACATACTTTATTAAAATCAAAATATACATAATTTCTTTCTATTATGATATATTACGATTATACATTTTTTAACACAAAAAAAGCATTAATATATTACAATATTGTAAAACTTAATTTATAATATATCCAAAAAAAATTAACAAATGCCGAATGCATTTGTGTCTGGGTTTAGACCAGACAAAAATAAATAAATAAATATTTATTTTTCTCTTTCTGTTCTTCGTGTCTTCACTTTTTCCGCAAATATATATACGAAAATTGAATTAACAAATTATTTATTATTATTTTCATTTTATTTATTAGATATATTTTCATTTTATTTTACTTGAAATTTATTTTTTATTTGTTTATAAATTATATTTTAAATGAATAAACAACAATGCGATTTAATTTGTTTAATTCGAGTTTAAATGAAAAGTGTATAAATATTTGATAATATTTTTATGTTGTGCTTTTCGTCGTTTTTATTTTATTTTGAAATTTTGGATATAGGGTTTGTTTAACACAAATCAAAAATGACATTCCATAATCTTATTTGATCATTTATATTGACTGTTCTAGGTGTTTACCTATCTAGCAGCGTTTTTATATGCAATATATATTGAATATTATAAATAAAAAAACCATATATATATATAATAATATACCAATCAAATTAAATTATTGGAAATATTCATTGTTATTCGATTTTTTCCCAATAACCTATATTTTCTATATCACCAATCATCTATCAATACCTCGCTATTTATATACATATATTTTAAATGATTCTCACCCATTATCGGAGGATTGGTTTGTAAAAGACGCAAACTCGAACCGATATCGTTTTATTCTCTAAATAATATTATCAGTCTATATGTGTTTATGTATATAAATTTTCCAATATTTGTGAAAATTCTTTGGTGAACATTTTCTATTATGTATAGTAAATATAATATATATATATATTTTATTGTATATAAATAATATAAATATATAATGATTTTTATGGAAAGGGTTATTTTTTATTTTACATTTCTCACGGAGTCGTCGTTTATATTTATAAATTTTTTTTTTAAATATACATATATAGTTCACCGTTAAAATAACGAATATATAATAGTACTGAGTACATAAGGTTGAAAATACATAATGTTTAAACATAAAAAAAAAATGAAATAAAAAAGATTATTTGAAACAGGGAAAAAAAATTCTAAAAGTCCATGCGCTCACTTCAATATTGGTTCATCTATATTTTATATGTATAGTATATACATTATATATATTCAGATTCCACTATATAAGGTTTCTGTACTATAGTTTTTTTTATATATGCAATTTCAATATATATACATAAAAAAATCTATAGAATTATACGGATAGTGCATAAAAGAATTTATGTGTACAATATATATGGATATATAGCAAAAAAATAAAATAAATAGGTACACTTTAGTACAACCCAATATTATCTATCTATCCCCAAATTGCAATGATTTAAGCTCCACCACCATTGTTTCCAACATTTATATATATATATATATATATATATAGGAGATAAATATTCATACAATATATAATATAGATCATTTTTATACCGAAGGCGATAGTTTTTATTTTTTTAACTTTTATTTCTTGTCATATATATACATATATACATTGCAATACTTTCCATACATAAATTTTAAAAAAATTGTGAGAATGGGTCCAAAAAAAACACTATATATTTATATATGGTTTTTTTTTTGCCTTCTATTTATTAAATTGGAATTGCATATAAGTATATTTATTATACTTATACCTATCTATATAGATATATATATATATGAAAAAATTTATGATATCACAATATGGTATTATATATTGCGAAAATGGTTTTCATTTAGAAAATAAATTGTATATATGCGAGAAAATATGATTTTATAAAAACTTTTTTATCATGGAAAATTTATCATTAAATATATTTTATTTTGATAAAATTCAAAATTTGATCATTTATAATATAAAAGAATATATAAATCTTATTTGAATTATTTCTTGTTAGGTTTATAATTATAAATAAAATTCCGTTCTATATGAAAGATAGTTTAGAAATAAGGATTTTATAATGATTAGGAAGTTCTTTTTTCTTGTTTTAACCTAAAAAAAATTATCTAAAACTTATATTACCTGAACATTTTCCTTTTCCGTTACGCAAGGCTTAAGCATGCTTTCATATATGGGTTTGTGTTTATAGTTTTCCATTTTCTACAGAAACAAAATTTGGGTGATTTGGTGTGAATTGACGGGAAACTGAACGATATAATAATCCTTTCATATGCGAAGTTGTAAATCGAGAGGATCAAAAAAAAACTGTGATCCTTGATTTCTTAAATTATTCGGTTGGAATTTTCTATACCAAAAAAGTCTTTAAAATATGAATTTTGAACAGGATTTATAGCAGGAAACCCCGCAAGATACGAATAATATTTATATAATAGTGATAAAATGATAAAAAAAAAATATAGTAATGTATCGCAGGTTTAAAAATGAAGTATATTCAGAATTACAAAATAAAAAAAAACCCCAGAAAAAATAAATTATTATATTATAATGAAATTGAAATACGAACCACACTGAATTAAGCACGAGAAATGAAATGTATAATAGCAATAAATTTTATATTCATTATACATTTATTTTTTATTTTTTTTTTGCACTTTAATTTAAATATCAATTGTAATTATATGGAAGCATTAAATTTTTATTTTTCTGTTCATTTGACTTTTGAAAGAATATCCGTCATTTATTTATTTCATTTTCACTAAAAACACATCTATATAAAATATATACTTGACTATATATAGGTACTTATATTTATGTATATAAATATATATAGAAACACTATTCAAAGTAATAAGATTATGTATATTTCAACAAAATATATATTTATATATATTAAGTAAGGGTGTTTTTTTCCTAAGTTTTTCAACTAGGATATATAATAATAATATATACCTATCTTACTATCTATATAGATATTTACTTATCTTTTATTTTTTTTTATTACTCCTGTAGATACACACATAGAAATATGCAATTATATAATTTTCCATCATTTTTTTTCTTATATTTTCATCTTTTATTTATATAATGCATAACAACAAAAAAAAAAGTATCATCCAAAAGCGAACCCTCAATTTGCATAAAAAATTCAAATCGATGTAAAAACGAACAACAACATTAATAAATGAGTAAAAAAAAAACGAAATATGAAATAAAACATAATAATATTAGTTCATGTTGTTGATATTATGGTTCGCGTTCATCAACATATATACAAAAGCAACAAATTAAAAATGTACATTCGAAAATATTTATATATTCATTTATATTTAACGTTTACATATAATATATTTTTAACAGAAATAAAAAACAAACAAACAAACAGTGTCATAAAAAAAATACGTTGAACTTTTGAAAAATTACTTGAATAAATATATAAACAAATTTTATATATATAATTAATTGAAAAGCTGTAAATTATTGAATAGCTAAAAAACGTAATATTACAGGTAGATTATAAAATATGTAACCTTTTCCTATATTATTCATTATTCACTAATTTTATATGGAAAATGATTCTATTTTGTTTCTTTTTTTTTTTAAATTTATTTTTGAATACCACTGTTTATATTATATTTTTTTATTTTATCTATATATCTCGATATAGATATAATAATATTTAAAATGAAAAAAGAAATTCTTTTATCGCATGTAAACAAAATTTTTACACAATTGAACATATATAGAAAATAAAATAAATAAATTAAATGACTTTTTTTATTTATAAAAAAAATAAAAAAAATTGATGAAGATATACGAAATTGATGAGGATATTTGTATATATATAGTAGACAAATAATTTTTCGTTCATCAAGTTGAAATGCGAAAAAGTATTTTCTTCATTGAACATAACAAATATATATTATTGTTTGTCCTGTGTGTTTTAGACAATTTTTCCATTTCTTTATATTTTTCTCGTCGAATTTCATAAACCAGCTAAAAAAAATAAAAATAAATGTTAATTTCGTATATATCCTTATATATTTTTATTATCAATATAGTAAAATAAAATGCGCCTAAAACGAAGAGGATATGTTATATCAGGTAGATATTTATTTAAAAAATCTGTGTCTTTGAGTTTCGGTATTAACCATAGCAGCCGAGGGTGGAACGTCAAAAATGTTTTTACGATATTCTCAAAACGTTGTGATATTCCGAAAGGCACATGTATAATTAGATAAAAAAATTGGTAAGGTGCCATACCAAATTTTCCAGAAAATCGATTTTTGCGAATTTTGAATTTTTTTAATTACGGACTGAGTTTTCTTCAATTTTGATTTTGATTTACCAAAATAATTAGAAAAATGTAAATTAACGCAAATAACTTATTACATATAGTTGCTAAATTATTTGAATAAATTGTATTGTATTGTTTGCCAAATTTGTTATCCCATTTTCAATTCCTAATTTTTTTTACAAAAATCGCAATATTATTTAACTGGAATTCCTCGCAATAAGAATTGTTTTTATAAAATATGAAGAAAAATTAACTATCACTGCGGACAATTAAAATATCATTTCTATATATTTAATATGTTTTATTCATTGTTATAACAAAAAATGTTTTCCCCTAGAAATTATTCCTCCATGAAATTATAATTACATGAAAAATATAAGAACATATAATGGTAGTTATTAAAATAAACCAAAAAAACAAACCATCATCAAGTTAAAAATCATTTTACACTGGAAAGCTTATTTTTTTAAATATTCACAATTTTAAATATACACATAAGATATTATCATCCCTTATTATACATGTATATATAGACCACCAATATTTATGGTACATTTATATAGAATGGTGTATATGATGATGTCGGAACTGAGCCACATAAATTATTGATAATTTTTTTTGATTAATATTTATGTTTGTTTATTTTATTTTTAAAAATGTTTCAATTTTTTTTGTTTTGTTTTATGAATTCTTCATATCTTAAATGTTTCTCTTATTTATCTTTTATTATAATATTGTTTTGCTTTTATTTTCTACGTACATATATAAAAAAATAGTCCCTATGAAAAATTAAATATTGAAATTGTTGTTAATACTACAAAAAAATCTATATATATATATATTAATTTGCATATACCACACTATAGATTTTTAGCGGAAATAAATGTGGAATGGACAAAATTATAAAATATATATAGTAATATATGGGTTACTTATATCTTTTACATATAATAAAAAAATGAAGGGATACTCATATTTTTTTCATTGTATTGTATTTTAACCATTCAAAATAAATTTCCTTTTTGTTTTTTAAAATTATTAAAAATGTAAATTCGCATTTTTTGCCTTGAACAAAACCGTTTTGTAAAAAAATTCATATTATCTAAAAATCACACGTTGATCATCGCATAAAAATAGATCAATGGTTAAGATAAATATAGAAAAACATGTACAAAGTAAATAAAACTATATCTTACAAAAAAAAAAAACAAAAAAGAAAAAGAAAGAAAGAAAAAAAGAGCCTCAAACATAAATCACAATTAATTCTTTTCCCTTTTCATTTTTTTTATGGGCAAAATATAAATTAACCATTTTTTACGATTATAATTTTTTTTATATTTTTTACATACAGATAGATATTTTATTCAATTCATTTCATCTTTTTTTTTGTTTGTCTTAAAAAAATTTATTTTTTATTTATTTAACCACCCTCAAAAAATTATTAAATTTCTTTGAAAAAAAAAAATTTATTTCACAACATTAACATCCATTCATACGACTTATTATTTATTTTTTTTGCTTCTAATTGTTCTAAAGGCAATTTCAAACCCCTATCACCCGATTCGACCGTGTTCAATGCATTCATATCCATATATATATATATATATTGAGATAATCTCTAAATATTTCATGTATAAATATATCTATATACATATACAAAATATATTATTTGAATTCATTTTGGTATAGACCTATATACTGAAAATTCTTCGGTACCCTCTATATAAATGAAAAATAAACATTTTTTTCTTTCACTTAAACAAAATAATAAAAAAAAAAAAATTTAAATTATTGTAAATTGACAATTGTATTAAATATTTTATTTAAATTAGATTTTTTTTTCTTCATATTTGTATTTTATTTCATTTCATTTCGTTTTTTTTGTAGATGTCAATAAATATTTTTTTTATATGCTAGAAGTTACAATATATTTAGAATGTATATTCATTTTGTATATATTTTTAGAAGAGAAATTTATTATAAGTTAGAACAATACAAATAATAAAATAAAAAAAACCAAATAGGAAAAAAAACTAATTCTAATTTATAACTATCTCGGGACATGGCATGGATATTTTATCATAAAATATATAAATCTAATATAATGAGGGCGTAGTAAAATTATTGTGCAATGCATTTATAATTATATGAAATTATTTATTCAAATCCAAAAGTAAAATAAATCATTAAATAAATGAATATACGTCATATGTGCTTAAATTAAATAGATCGACATGGAAATATATACCATGTCGATCTATTTAATTTAAGCATAATAGTATAAAATATAAATTATAATAGTATAAATAATTTTTTTTTCATTAAAATAGAATATATTATTGATTGAATGGTTAAAGAAGTGAATGGTTTGTTTAATCTTGATATCTATCGAGTCTTTTAAATTCGGCAGGTTTTAAACTTTTCATTAAACACACATTTTTTATTGATTTCAAAATAATTTTTATGAATAATATTTGACAAATGTCCATGTCTTCCATTATTTTGTTCAAATTATGTATGACATTTTGATATAATTTTGGTTATATCGCACAAATGACACGAATAATTTTATCCTTGTTGGACACATTGTTGGATTGTGAACGAAGTGATTGTTATAAATTAACATTAAATTACAATTAAAAAATGGATTATACACTGCACTTTTATTCGACACAAAAAATCTCCATAAAACGTTGTGTGCGTATAAACATTTTGTGCGGATAATTTTTAAAAGAATATCAACATGTTTCTGGTAGAAAATCAAACAACGGTTTTTTTTATATAAAGTATATAGCATTCGACAATTTATTCAAATGTTCTTTCTGTACACCAGGCAGATATATTCATATTTTGTTTACGTTAATTGCAATAACTTTTATAGGTCAAAAAATCATTTATATTGTATTTATAAAATGTTATAGGAAGATTAAGGATACAATTTAATGATGTTTCAATTGTCCAGTATATTTATTATAGGTATAAAGTTATATATATATATAGAAAATCTACATTAATAATTACAAAATAGTAATTATTTACTCTATATTTTTTCTATTATTCTTTTTGCAATAAACTAAGAAATGTGTTTAAAGAAAAAATAAGTAGAATAAATAACAAACCACTTGATACAATCGTTGTTGTTATAAACAATATATATTTATTTTATATTTTCATTATTCTATATGGGGTGGACGGCAATAGTAAAACAATAACAATAATAATAACAAATAAAAAAAATAAATAAATACAAGACGATTGTTATTATATTTTCCATATTTTATATATACATACGTATACTTCTATACGGTAGCAGGTATTCAAATACATTGTTTTATTTATGTAAATATACACAAATATTGTATTTATCTCTATATGTATCATATATGTATGTATAAAAATATAATAATAATAATAATAATAATAATAACAACAATATATTCATACACGGGAACGTGTCGAGTGGATTGCTAATGATGCAATCCCGTCTCATTCCCTAAAAATAAAAAATAAAAATAAAAATCATTATATAAAACATCACAATATTATTTTCTATTTATTTGTATTGTTTCTACTCTTGTAAACCCGTTAATATTCCTGAAAATATATATATATGAATATTTATAGAGAAAACGGCATAGTTATTGCTAAAAGACCCCGAGGAGTCGAAGAAAGGTAACATTGTATAAATTTCGTACATATATACAACATATATGTATCTATAGATAGATTGTACAATATAATAATAATTATATATACAACAATATAACACTATAAATATTCTACAATAAATATATATAAAATATACTAAATTTTAAGTGTATTTATTATACATAACATATACGTCAGTTCAGTATGTATAAACAAATGATATTTATATTTATATGTACTTTGTAATATGTGAAACTGAAAATTGTGAAATGTTATGGATTTAAACAGTCAAAGTTCTAATATACTAATATACAAATTATTTCAATTAAACCTATGGCTATATTCAATATATATTCTGTTATTTAACGTCTTATCAAAATATACCCTTTGTATGAATTAAGAGCGCAAAACTTCTTAATGTTTTCAAATTTCATTAAAAATAATTATATTTGCAATAAATGATCTGAAAGAATTGACACAATTAATTTACTATAAATGAGATTCACGATAGAATATTTATTTTGCATAATAAAGTTTGTAGCTTATTATTTACTATAATCAATTAATGCAATACGAAATTTTATCGAAATAGTGGTGATCCTTCAAATATGGTCAAAACGACACCTAATATGCGGTTATAGAATATTTCCACAATCAATGAATGGTTACATTCCAATGAAAAACACAAATATCTACATATTAGTTTGTAAGAAAGAATCGTAAACTAAATGATCATCTGTATCTATTATGTATTATTTTATTTATATATAGTATATTTACATATAAGTTTAAATATATATAGGATATGCATATATATACAGATCATATATTTATTTTAATATAAAATATATAGATATATAGGCAACTGCTTAAATAAATTGAAGAATGCAATCAAGGGGTTGAAAAAAATAACATATATACATAAATATAAGTAGGCAGGTACAACAACAGTATAGGATGACATATGTATATTGTTATATGTTGTATTTTTCAGACATGATTATATTTATTTTTTTATATTAATATATGAGAAAATTTGTAGATGTACCTATATGTATATTTAAGATGTATCTGCATATATGCACTGCAATGATTGTTGACTATTTTTATATATCTATATATATATATATAGCATCGTGACTATTTTCAGTTTATATTTATTTAAAAAAAAACACAAAATAATTATAGATGTATATATGAATGATGGTATAGTCTTGTAGTATTCATATACCTGTATTTATTATTATCACATATTTATATATAAATATATTATACCTATACAATTTAAATATATAGAATTTTTTACCTATTTCATAATATATAGCAATATATTATACGAATATGAATATGAGTACAAACAAATATTGTGAAATTTAATATTTTACGAGACATTTTACTATAAAACAGAATAAATCATGTATATATATTAGTATTGTATTTTATTTTACAAATATGTTTTTTGTTATAATTTGTACTATACTGGAAAATTTGAAATTGAAAGGAAAATAGTTTTGGTATTCTGTTTAATGAAAATTTCGAAAATTTGATATTTTTTTATTAGACATTGATAAAGAAATGTTTATTAATAATGTATTTAACAATAGAAATGCTGCCAGGAAAACACAAACAAAAAATCTCATAAATAAAATGTCAATCAAACATCTTGAAAATTTATACACGAGAAACCAAAAATGTCAGAAAATTTGCAATTGCTTTTAAAAGATGGATTTACATACCCCAAACTCAAACTTACCCAGCTCTTTAATAAGAATAGCTTATGCTTAAAGTTTCATTATATATCGTCAGGAACGCAATGAATGGTTTTTTTTTTTAATATTTTAAATTTTTAATTAGTTGATAGTCATATGAATGAAACACTTTTCACATTGAATTGAATTTAAATAATGCGCGCAAAAGAAATTCTATAGGATCACAAAAAATTGTGTAGGGATAAATAAAATTTTCCGATTTTACCTTATATTTATCAAATTTGTTATAGAAATTAAATAAAAAAATCTCAATATGAATAAAATATGTTTTTATTAAAAATTATATACTTGGTTATATATGTTTACATATTTGAGTTGGTTATACGATCGTATTCATGTACATATTTGAAAAGGAAAGTCCTTAAATCCTTAAAAATTTATACAATAGACAAATGTTTTCTTCTATTTTTTTATTTTATGTAAAAATATCAATTTATTTTTATTATCCATTTTCTATAATATCCCATTTCAAAATATAATAAAATATAGCAATATATAATATTTTGTATATACAAAATTATATTATGTTCGTGTATAAAATAAATATATAAATAAAAGGATATATTCATAAATATCAAATATTTATATGCTGCAGTACATTTTTCATCTATAATAAAATTTGATTTGCAAAAAAATCAGCAGAAAAAAAAAAACAACGAACAAAATTGAATATCAAATATTATTAGAAAATAAAATAACATCACTTGACCATCCATCCATATTATTATATTTGATAATTCATTATTTTTTATGATCTTTTTGTTTGGGAGTTTTTCTTTTAATAAGATTTTGTATTCTCAATATATTTAAATATACATCGCAGCGTACAAAAAATATAAATAAAAATACTAAACACATTTCTATCAAATTACAAAAAAAAGGATATGCTCTTATATATGATATAATATAATTTACATAAAAAATGGCAAATATTTCTTTTCATACATTTAGAATATGACAAATATATGCAATATATTATTTATATAGAGATCTGCACGTTCATATGTAGAATATATTTATACAAATTATTGAAAAACCGAAAATCCATTCCATATACATACATTCCAACTTCAGTTGACATATCAATTTCATCCCCTTTGAGCAAAATGTTCATATAATACATATGTAAATGTGGTTGAAAGATATCATAAATAAATGTAAAAAAGTTTACAGACTTTTGTATATAGAGAAAAAAAAAATTCGAATTATCTGTGATAGAAGAAATCTGTTTGATTTTTTTTTTGATAAATTAAGTATAATTCAAATTAATACAAATAAAATTTTAAGCATATATTATATATATTCCAAATTAATTTAAACATAATGTTGATTCGATTGCAGAGTTATTCGTAGATTTGACCAGAAAACTATATAAGGGATCAAACTGAAAACCACTTTGGACCATTTAACTATCCATATATAATTTATTTAAATTATTTATATATAAAAATCTATTTTTCTATATCTTCAAGGTACTAATATAATTCGTGTTTTGTATCGCAAAAAAAATGTTATATTATTATCTTCTATATACATTCCCGTTTGTTTCAATAATACTACTATACTAATACTATTATTATATAATATTTTGATTGAATATATTTATAAGTAAAGAAATGATGGGGTGCATTTTAAAATATTCAAATAGATATGTGTATAAAGGAAAAAGAAATTTATGACACGTGTTCTTTAAACGATGTCCATTTTTCTATATATAAAAAATTGGTTATTTGTTGGTTTGATTTGCTTTTTGCTTTCCCTATATTGTCCAATTTTTTGTTACTTTTCTTTATAATGTTCTTTTTATAATGTATACCAATATATAAAAATTAAATTATGTATAACTATAATATAATTTAATTTTATAGATATTGTAGAGGTATATAAATATAGAAATCTGTAAATAGATTTACTCTTTATATTTTTGAGATTTCATTGTGTATATCTCTATTGTAATATAAAATCAACATTTATTTATTATTATAATAAAAACATGGATATCTTTTTAGGATATACACATTCCCCGATTTTTTATTTTTTCCTTTCATTTATTATAAAATTTTCTTTTTGTATTGGTCGACTATATAGAAAAATATCAATATGATAAAATATTTTATATAATAATATGTCTATATATAAAAAAAAGTAAGATATTGGTTGTAAAATAATAAAATTATTATGTTTAAATTGATGACAAAAAAAAAAGACTTGCGAAAATATAATAGAATATAATAATAACAAATAGAAACTTTTTTGCTTTCTTTTCTGGTTGATTTCTGTTTATGTCGTATTCAATATTTTTTCCTTTATTAGGGTAAAATTTGATAAAAATTTAAAGGGTAAATTGAATGGAAAATTGTTGGTTATTATTAGTAATTGATGATAATAATAAAAATATAATGTTGATGCTATATATCGATAGGGTAATTGTTTGTTAGACATTTTCCTTTCTTTTGATTGATAAATTTTATATATATAATATATTACATACTCTATCTATTTGAATTTATTTATGGATAAAAAAAGTATCTAAATTAATTTACTATATATTAGCATTAGGTCAACAAATTGCATTTTCCCATTCTTTTTTTTTTTTTTTGTAAAAAGGCATGTTCATAATAACGTTTATATTTCGATCACGGATTAATTAAGCCCCGGTTTGGGTAATATTTCTTAACAAACGTGAAAGGTGATTGCATTTTGTTACGCAATAAAAAAAAATTATTTGGAATTAGTTTCCATATCGATTGCATAGATGCATTCATATAGTCACAACTTGTTGTTTTATTGAGCGAATTAAATGTATTTTAAAATATTTGGCAAATATTTACAGAAGATATACCTTAATAAATGTAAAAAATAGTTTAAACGACATGTGCGAGGTTATCTGATTGATATAGCAAGCAGAAATCTCTATAGTGTGAAAAATTGTGATTGGAAGAATAATATGAAAATGTCAATGTCCTAATTAAATAATAAAATTAATTTTATGTACCATTGCTTATTAAAATAAACTATATTTATCAATTATATGAACAAGAAATTATCTTCGTGTTTTATTCTAATTTAATAAATTTTTAACACGAAACTTTGTAAAACAAAAGAGACTTAAAAAAAAACAAATTTTTATACACTAATTAAAGGAAATAATATTTTCAATTATTTTAATATAATAGATGATGATGAAAATAAATAAAACCAAGCAAAATTAATTAAAATTGGTATGGGAAGAAAGAGTTTTTTTTTTATTTATATGAAAATATTATTAATAATTTTATATATATGTTTAATTAAAGAATATATATTTATATGTATAGCTATTATTATTATTATTATTATAGGTGCTATTAATAAATAAAAACGAAATCATTAAATATTTACCGCATAGATAGAATATAGAATTTTCTTTTTTATATATATATACGGATTTTTTTATAATAATAATGAATGATGATGAATGAATATATAATTTTATAAATATTTATGAAAATTTTATTCAATAATTCGGATTTTATATTGTTCATGCAACCGAGTAATAAAAAAAAATTGCATAGTATATATATAGTTTTTAGAATTTTATTGAAGCGTAAAATTATATAAAACATTATACTGCTGATATATACAATAATAATATATACTTGAAGTAATGGTGAAATAGAATTTAATTGCATATTGTATAAAAAAAATTTAATAGTAAATATATATATATATTTATGTTTATAGATAGAATTTTGTGTGTGTATTGAGATAGAATTTTTCGCATCAACGCTAGATAAATTATTTTCAATATACACCTAGATTATAATTTTCTTTTCACACGTACAAGAAAGATGCATATATAATATAAGCTTTCATAATGAATATGATTATTTATTTTTTTCCATCACTATGTTTTTTTATATATATGAAATTACAAAAGAATTTTCATATTCAACTATAAATCTTATTGTCACTGTTCATTGAAATGAAAAATATTATATATCTTTTTTATTATTAGATATAGATAAAAGTGTATTATATTATATGGTTTGAATTGTTATGATGATTATCATCACAGGTATAACGGGTCTTTCAAATGGTTTAATAGAACTTTTAAATAAACACATAATTTTTTAATGGATTTCAGAACGGTGATATACCAATTCAGATCAATTCAGATCAATTCAGGTCACAAAAATCTAATTTCTCATCCACTGTCGCAGCATTTCTAACCGCATTTTCAAAGAAATATACAACAATGTGTGAAGATTTATGCAAACTCACAAAACGTTCTGTATTTTATATGGGAATTTTAAAAATCGTTAAAATTTGAAAGACCCTGTTACTTCAAATGAAAAAATGTCTTATATCAATTGATTAACATTGCCGTATATATACGGTGTTATAATATTACATTGCATTTTTTACCATAACTTTATTATGTAATATACGACCATTCTGCGTTTTATATTCTTTTAAAATGATTATTGGGCTTATTAAATTCATAGATATATGGTGTAAAGTATTATATTGTTAAATTCATATAGAAAAAAATGTATTGCAATAACCTCTCATTTGATTGAAAGATTGCTTTACATTTTGAATATCTTTAAATGTAAGGACTTTTTCTGTAAACTGGAAGTCAAAAAAATGAAAAACGTTATTCTTACATTCGATTATTGGTTTAGCGTTCGACAACATCCATTTGTTGGTAGTTTTATAAGTTGAATTTAGCAATTAAAGAATATTTTGCATAATATTAAATTAAATTTAAATTTATGTATGAGTTTTTATAACAAAATATGCACGCAACAGATATTTGTGGATATTATATACTATATGCAAAATGATATATATATAGCTAAATATATATATATATATGTATAGAAATGCACGTACAGATGTTATAGAGTTTAGAGATAATTTAAAATGATCTTTTGCCTTACATTTATATATGATATGGTATAGTATAGTTACCCTTTTTTGTACAATTAAAAGTATATTTATATTATTTTGAGAATATTATAGACATATTTGAGGTATATTTCTTATTTCAAATGAAAACAAAAAAAAGAATATATATTTATAGATTTAACTCTTTATTTTACTATTTATTATATGCATAATATATTACGATATATGCAAATGGATAAATGTTGGATCAAAAAATATAAAATAAAAACGATAAAACAATTACACAACTATTTTCCATTCGAAAATGGTTCTGGTTTTCTATACAACAAAAATCATTAAAATATATCCCTAAAATGTATTAGAAATTCCTTTACACATGTGTATATATATACAAAAATATAAGTATAAATAACATATTAAATTCACTATATATGTACAATTTTAATATAGTAGAGAAAGAAATAATTTACTATATTTAATAATAATAATAATAATAATAATGACTCCCTATATTTGGTGAAAATTTCTGTAATATTGGTATAGGATGTTAACAGATAGATATATATAAAAGTAATTTTCTATATTTTCGAATATATATATAATACAATAAATGTAAATGAATATTGTAAGAATAAGCAAATGTATCAGCGTATCATATATGCATATTCACATATATATAAAAACGAAAATCGGTTTTATAAAATTTATCTCTCACTATAATATATATATAAATATACATATATAGAAAATATTAAAATGAATAACAAAATTGTATAGATATAACAACGATCTTCTGTATATTTTGTATATATTTAGGTATATATTTATTTATATATAACTTTGTTGAAAGAAACATTGGAAAATTTACGCATATCTATGTAATATATAAAATGTAATTTTCAATTATTTTCTTAATAGCTTATGGGTATAAAATAATACTATAGCTATATATAGTATATGTTCAATCGGATTCTATCTATATACATATACATTACGTTTGTTTGTATATACCTATAGATATTTAGTTCATGTGTGCATCTTTATATGATATAATATTTTCTTTTAAATACAAAATATATACATATCTCTATTCTATATACAATACACATCTGAAAGCATTTGAAAATGTATTATATATATATATGAAAACAATTAAATTATATATTCAGATAATAAAGTAATTAATTACGGTATGTGTTGAAATTTTTGGTATAATAAATGACAAATTTTTGTTTTTTATTTGTTTTCATCGTTTTTTCGGTAAATATTGGTTTTTTATTCTTTCTCTATATATATAATAATGAGATATACGTAATAATTACAATATGTGGGGGTTGTTTTATTATTAAATTGACTGAAAATAATTGTCATATATTTAGTTCTTTAATGATATTATGAAAATTTAAAACAATTTGTTTTTTGTTTGTTAAAAAAAACTCATCAATTTAATTTCATTTAATAATTTTAAAATTTAATTTTAAAGAAGTTGGGTTTATTTTTTCGGATTATTTTATTTTATATTATGTAGTTAATTCTTTTGTATTAAGTAATTTTATAACTATACAGAGTGCCAATCCGAAACAGGCAGGTTCTACACCTCATTTCCAACCAAAAAATGTATGGCGACCCCATGTCTATCTCGCTTGGGTTTCGAGCTAGCCCGAAAACGATTTTGTTTTGGTTTTTGATTTTGTTGAAGTTCAAGATAGTACGTAAATGTTATTTACCATATCTCAGCAACCCCTTATCGGAATCTAATAATTATAATTTTGTTGGAAAGGTATTTTAACCATGATATTTATCTATTAAAACAATAGCAATTATGAATAAATTCTGATTTGCTACCTTTATTTTAAAAATCTACCTTTTATAATATTACTATTTACTTATTTAGATATAACTTTCATTTTAATATGTTTGAAAATTACAAATCAAATATATAACATATAATGTGAAAAATAATTTGAGGTCATTTCCATGACAATTCCATTTCAATTGTCATTTATGTGATCAATTATACATTTTTTTGTTTGTATATGCAAATTTATATATTTATAACAGAAAAAAAACAAATACGAATAATTATAGCGAAACTCAGAGGAATCATAGTGAGATATAAAGAAAAAATAATTATTTATATATATCCATAATATTTTTTGTGATTATTATTTTATTTTAAATACAAGAAACAAAAATCAAAATTTCTATATATTTCTAAATAATAAATATTAATGTTTTTTTAATAATTCACCTACATTTTCAGTATTTTTTTTTGCTTTTCTTAAAATTATAAATCTTTAAATTTTATAAAAGATTGAGAATTTAAACGTACTTAGAAACATTTCATTCAACATCAATTTTTTTCACCAAATATATCTAACAATTATCTTATTTTGTATTATTTTAAAATAAATTCAAATTATAAAAATTTATAATGACAAAAATATTTTACATTATTATTTGGAATAAAGTAAATTTTATGATTTCCATAACATTGAATAATAAAACAAACACAAACAATAAATGATGACAATATTTTAGAAACTTTATAATATAATTGGAAAATATAAAAAAAAGAAGTTTACATTTTTTAAACAACAAACTTAAATAAAATTGCTAAAACCAAAACTTAACCAAAATTACTTAAATACAAAACTAACAATTCAAATTTGTATTTTCATCATATATGTTGTGCCATATATTGTTTTTCCTTTTCGGTGAATTTAAAAAAAACAATAATAATATTAAAAAAAATTATTTTTTGTTATGCTAAGTCATCGAGTTGAACATCGTATACCTCAATATATTATATTATATATAGAAAATTAAATATTATTTGTATTAAGATTCATTTTAATGTTTAAGTAATCCAAATTAAATATTTTGTAAGTGTTTTATGGGTAATTAAACATTCGATATCACCGAAAAATATCGCCATTAAATTTGTTTTTTTTAATGAAATAAATTAAATTTTTGAATTGTGATGATTATAAAGTATATGTAAACAAATTATATAACTCTTCCTAATGGATCTATGATGTGATATATAGGTATTCATAAAATATGTATTATTTGAATTGTTAAAGGATAAAGATTAATTTAAAAGAATTATTATTATTAAATTTTCCAATACACATTTTATTGTGATTCATTTGTAATTAATAGAGTATATGAATGAGTTAATATATTGTTAAACCCAATAACAATCCTATAAAGAAATGACAATTGAAAAAGTTTAAAATATTAATAGTCAAAATTAAACCAATCCATAGCTTTTACTGGGAGTTTTATTAAATAAAAATAAAACTTAATTATTTAATATTTAATAAAAAATAAATTATTATAAACTTAATTATTTAAAAAAAAATCTATTACATACCAAAAATAAATAAATGAAATATACAAAAGTAAGACAAATTCATCAACAAAAGTGATGTACGTACAACATGATAAAATCTATAGTCACAGAACATCTTTATTAAATAAGTATTGTCAGAATGAATATGTTAAAAAATTAACTAAGCGTTTCAACGGTGCCGATGTTGTTTTTTTTTAATAAAATAATACATTGTATTATTTAATGCATTCATTCATTTAGGTATACGCATTAACTCTAATTGTAAGTTACCCAAAAATGCGATATACAAAGAATATATTTATGTATATGTTCTCTACTGCTTAGCGGATAGCTACTATATTTGTATCAATCAATCCATTTTGCAAGTCATGACTATCCTAAGTAGATGACAATTCTATTGTAAATAATATAAAAATTCTAATTTTTTTTATATAAGAATAAAAAAAAACTAAAAATAAATTTATATAAAAATAATTTATTATTTATACATAAATTAACTCAATTTTGTGGTTTTCTATATATGTATATTAATTAATTACCCGCAATATACATATTATATAAATATAGGGAATGATGAAGAATAAATATATTGTATATAGTCTCGGATAAAAATAAAAGAAAAACGACCCTTTCAATTTATCAATTTATAGTATCACCTAAATAATAATTATATATAATAAAAAAAAATAAAATAACAAACGAAACTAAACTAAAAAAAATAAATAAAATTAACTCATATGATTCATGATTATTTTGTTGTACTCTTATAATACACTATAAATTATTTATACACACATAGTCTTTAAGTTCACTTTTATTATATTATTATTATGGTATATACAATACAATAATACATAATAATTTCATTAACATTAAATTGAAAGAAATACTTTTGAAGAAAAAGAGCCCGCACATATATGAATCGTAGACTCTATATTGTTTAAACGGCTCTATATATAAATATATAGTTTTTATATAGTGTTGTTGTATGTAATAAATAAAAGGAATATCGTGTGTGATATTGTTCAAAATATATATATTGGGGGTATATTTTTCAATTCGATTTTTTGCTTTGCTGTGTTTTGTTTTGTTCTTCAAAAGTTATCGAAGCTCTGTATAATATATATTTGTATATACAATTTATAATATATTTGTGAATATTTCCTCCTCGTGTATATAAAAGCAAAAAAAAAAACAAAACACAAAAATATATAAAAAAAAATAAAAAAAGTCACATTTTATCAGTAAAAATAATCAAAATTCTAAAAATCGTCGAACCGTGTATAAAATGTATTAGCAATATATCTATCAAACACGTTATTTTTTTTTTATTATTATAATATATGTATTTTATATTTTTTTGTAGATATTTTTGCTTTTAATTACCATCGAAAAAAAAAACACAATATAGAATAATTTGTTTATATATATATACATTATAGAGGTTTTACAATAACAAAAACCTATAAAGTTCAATTTTTAAATATTGTATTATTATTGTTATTTTTGTATAAGGATTATAATATACTGATACTGATAGCGGTGGTTTGAAAAATTAGTTGTTATTCCGAAGAGTAAAGTAATTTGTATATAATAAGAAGAAAAAATAGTATAATTTATTAACTCAAAATAAGAGGCAAAAATTACATGATTAGGGTTGAATTGATTAATTCGATGTATATTCGTTATTTCAACTATTTAAATGAGTATTTAAGTTTTTTTATAGTTTTATAGTTAAAAAACACAATGATTTCATTCAGAATTCATTCAGATCTTATAGAATTTAATAGACCTATGAGCAATTCATTTAATCACTTGGTCTCGCCCTTGGAAAGGCCAAGCAATGGTTCCGCTATGGTAAAAAAAAATTTGTATACCAAATTAATTGACAAATCTTTAACAAATATTAATAATCTTTTATTTAATATATCGACTTTTAGCTGGTCAAATCTCTTGTAACTTTCAAACATTACCATTAATAATATTTTAACCAATTGCATATATTTACGATATAGAATAAGTCGTCACGATATGTAAACACTAAAAGAAAAATTATTTATTCAATTTATATATAATATATTCAATAAATTTATGTATCAATTTATACTCCGCAGCTAAAACCTATATATATATATATTCGTACATTTATTGTTGTTCGGTTTTTATTTTATTGTTAAATAACACACCGCATATATAATTTTACATATATATATTAATATATATAATAAATTATATAAATGTGTGAAATGAAAATATATTAAACTATTGTTATATTTACGATTGTATTTCCAATAAAACAAAAAATATATTATATTAATGGCCAAACATTATACAAAATAAATACACTTACCAACCAATGGGTATATGGAAATGAATATATATATATTACATTATATAAAAATAAATGTGAATTTGGTTTCTGTTAATTAGTCATTTATTTGCATAATAATTATATGCATATATGGTATTCAATTTATTTGTATAATAATAATATATAGTTTTTATTTTTGTATTTTATATTAATATATTCAGAGAGATATATACACAAATATAACACATTACACAGGTTCACATATGTGTCACATATAGAGCACTTTTTTTATCTATATATAAAACCTGCCTGTACACATTATTTACATTTGAACCGAAAAACCAACGATTATGTGCCTCTTGTGTATATCTATATACATACATATAGTTTTTTTTACCATTTTATGTTCGTTTTTTCATATAAAAATAAATTCATTATACAGTTTTTATTTTTATTTATATATATATACATTGAATTTTGAATATACATATTTATTAAACCATCAAATTTATCAAGTTATCAATAACAGATCAAATTCATTTTATACATATATATTATAGGATTATGTGTATATAGTGTAGTTCAAAACCACATTATTATATAAAACAAGGATATATGGCGACTATGTTTGATGGACAATAACATATGTTATATTAAATATATATATTATATATATATTATTTGAATATGATGGAAATTAATTTTTTTTTTATATTTTGTAAATAATAAATATTTTTATTAATTTATTGTTTTTATATATTTATACACGTATATATGTTCATATATCGCACATATTTAATAAATATATTAAATTTTTAATGATATGTATATTTTGTGTCGATGCAACTGTTATTAATAAAAAGAAATATCATTATAATAATATTTTATTTATATAATAAATATTGGTATAAGAATGAATATATATATATACGTTTTATTTTTACTGTGAAATTATTAAAAAATAACTGAAAACCTTCTGATATATAATGATCAAACTTAAACTCATTCTTTTTTCCCAATTATGGAATTAATTAATATGTATATGAGGTTGAAAGTATTTTTAAAATATTCAATATAAGTTAGCTGAATGTATTAAAGAATCAGGGAAATATATATATGTGTATATTCAAAGGAACACAGGAGAGTTTTTCGAGCATAAAAATTGTCATAATTTCGTTGTACTTTGGCACGTAATAATCCGGCCTCATAGTTTATATTTTTTGTGATTAAAATTTATTTTTGAGATTATAATTCATTTCATTTTATTTTATAATCATTTTTGGCTTTTTTTATTGAATCATTTTTATAAACCATCACATAATATTTAGATGCATATATTTACGATTAAAATATACGCTCTATAATATTTATTAATTTGAATCTATCAACTAAAATATATTATGTATATGTATATGATATAGGGAAATGAAATGCTAATTTAACATCCTGACAATAAAATCATTAATTTCAAAATATTAAATTATACATTGGGTAAATTATAATATATAATAACCTTAAAAAATTTCAATTAAATGTATATAAATCTAAATATATATTTTCTACAATATTTAATAATATATATTTTTTGAGTATTATAAAAAATTGAAAAATGTCCATCAATATATTAAAGTGATATTATATATAAATTATAAATTTCAATACAGAATAATTATCTGAATTAACTCTGTTGAGATGACAACAATTTTTTTTCATTTATATTTTCTATAATTAGTTCAAAGAAACAATTTTTATTTTCAATCATCTATGTTATAATAATAAAGAAATGATAAAATTATAGAATTTAAATGTAATTAAATGATTAATAAAAACAATAAATTGTATTATGCTGGATATATCTTAATAATATTCAAAAAATTATTTTATATATGTATATCATTTACATATGGAATATATATTTTTTAAAACATAAAACAAAGAATCGACATTATGCGGTTATAAATAAATATATTCTATATGTATATAATATGATGATGATACACGATATTAAAATTTTATTATAAACAAAATATATATATATATATATATATTTTAACAATGGACATGTTAATTAGAATTAATTACTTATATTATCAATTGTATTGTTAAAATTCATTCAATTGCTGGCGTCATTCAGTCGCCATATTCTTCTATATACATTATGAATATATGAATAATATCACTAAAAAAAACAAACACAACATATCGAAATGAAACAATTTGTGATTTTTATAACGCCCGCGTTTCCGCTGCTGTCAATTGAAAACTATATCGCATTTTATTCATTTTAATATATTAACTTATATTCGTACATATATATCTTCGTCCGTGCGATATTCAAGAAAATATCTAAATATATATGATTCGTATATATATAATTAACAAAGTATTATATATAGTATTTATATATAGAAATTTCAATATAACAGATATATATATACCCATTTACTTTATATCACACACATATATTATTGTGTCAACATCAACAACATTTAAACAAAATATTTTACATCATATCATTATCATAATATATTGTATATATATCACAGGCGTATCTGGGTTTTGTTCACCCTGTTCAGTGAACCACCTGCTAAAAATATTGATAAATAATTAAGAAAATACAGATTTTAATATTTTTCTTAATTTTTTTGATGAATAAAATAATATTAAGTGTCCCAAAAAATTTGCAGCGCTGATTATTTTTATCAGTAAAAAATATAAGAGATAATATTCTTTAGGTTCATTTTAAATAATGAACACAATGGTATATATATCATATATATAAAGAAACGTCGCATAAAAGAAAAACAAAAACGAAAAAATACATACACCTTTAATCTATATATACTCTTTCTTTCGTGCATTTTTTTAATCGCACTCCCATAGTGTTCACAATTTTAAATGAACCAAAAAATATTGTTGTTATACATAGTTGTTTAATTGTATATGGCAAATACATTTATATTTTTCGAAAATGCGAGGTATACGAATATACAAATAATACAAATACTATTTTAATTTTCGTTCACTATAAATTGTGAACAATAATACAAATGCTTGTTTCTTTTTCTTATATATGCTGTATGGTTGTTTGTATGCTGTATTTTTTATCATTCAAATCTCGCATACTCATATACTACCTGCTGCGGTGTATATAATCATAGAAAATATATAAATATTTTTTTTTTTATTTTTCTCATTTCTATATATGGCATATTGGCATATATATGAATAAAAAATAGATATTATTTACTATATAATGTTCACTTATAGAAATGAACCTTTCATATAAAATTATATGCGATCTTTTTTCATTCTTTCGTAAATGCTTGTTATGCGTACTTCATTATTTTTCCAAACATTTCATTTTTCTAATTAAAATTTCTAGTTTTTTTTTTTTTTTTTTTTGTTCTTTATCAGTTTTTAAAGTGAACAAGTACCCTTGGAGGTTCAGATCCGCCGCTGATATATATCATATCCATTATTATTATTATTATGATTATTATTATCATCATTAAATATTTATGAATTATACAATTTATTGAATAGATTAAAACACATACTTTTCGTGTAAAAAAAAGACAATGTCATATATATGCGAAGAACATATAAAATTAATAATAAAGAATCACTTATAACGAATCATTCGTTTCTTTTTTAATTTTATAGATTAATTAAATTCTTAGACATCAACCGACTAATCTCAATTACAAATCAACCAATTGTATAAAATGTATAAATATATATACGCTTTATATCCACGCAGTCAAATACACAAATAATATTTATTAAAATTATTAATAATATATAGAGAGATACGTTGTATCGTATATATACGTTTTTATATAAAATATTAGATATAAATATTATATATATATAGTATATGTGACTTATGTGGCATGTCATATATTAATGTATGTTGAATAAGTAAATGGAATGATATGCTTTAAACATGCATAAATACTATATATATATATATAATATAAATAGATACACGTATATGTATATAAATGTATAAAAGTTAACGAGTTAATGACACTATATGATTAAGTGACGATTATTATTTAATAAATGTTGCAATTTATACTTAAGATTATATTCATATATATATATTTTTATGAGTGTGTATATTTCTATGTATATTATACATTATATACATTTTAAGATAACGCAAACTTTTTAACAACAAAATATATAAATACCATTTTCTAATGTTTTCATTTTTTTTATTAATTGAATAATTGATTTAAACAAAATTTGTATTGTTTTCATTTAAACAATACGTCAGTTAAAATTAAAAATAGAAAAAATAAATTAAACAAAATTACTTTATATACATACTTTATATATAGTGATTCATAAAATTTGCAATTTGCATTTGTTTTTTCCTGATTCAGCTAGAATTTAGCAAAGAAATATTTTTCTTTTTTAAATTTTGTGAAAATTAATCGGATTTCAAAATATAGTACTTCAAATTAAAATACTTTAGATTTTTTAATTAATAATTTAATTAAATAAACTGTTGGAAAAATCAGTAATAATATAAAAATGTTTCAGTTTGTGTTTGATTGAAAATTTTAAGAAATAATTTTTTATACAAAGGTAAATTCTATAGATGAAATGAAATAATTTTATACGTGATTTACTTTGAATATAATTCAAATTAATTAAATAGTTTTTTGTGTTCTTAAAAACAAATCCGATATATCTCAATAAGGCTTCGTTTGATTTGGAAATGGTTTCGTTTGGCCTGGAAAAGGTTACGTTTGATAGGGTTTTCCCTTTTCCCGTTTGATAGGGTTTCGTTTTGTGTGGAAAAGGTTTCATTTGACCGGGCAATTCGATATATAAATACATTTATATTAAAAATATAATTGTTGTAATTTTAACTGATTAGCAAAAATATTAAAGTTAATTATGATCTATACACATTTTAATTGTATGTCGTTTCTTTTCGATAGATAGTTTAGAAAATAGTTTCTTAAGTTCTGAAATTCAAAAATATAAAAATATATCTACAGATATTAAAAATTATGAAATGAAAATGAACAAAATTACCATTTCCAAACCATTAATCAAGCTCTAGATATGGTATTAATAGATATTATGTATATATAATTTTCTATTTTCCATAATTGTTTTATCAAAATTTATATAAAATAAAAATAAGTATTTTACAAAATAAATAAAAAATTAAAATATATGGTTTTGATGACAAAATCATACAAGTATAAAAATATTAAATTATATTTTCTCTTTTAAATTATATATATAGTATTATTAATTTTACTTTAACTAAATACAGATGATTATATTTCATTTATTGTTAGTTATATATATTACGTTATGTATATATAACCAAAAGATACACAATTCTAATTACAGGTGTACGAAAATAAAGTGTATTCTTTTTTTTTAAATAATAATAAACACTTTTTCTTACAAAAAAAAGAATAAATACTAAAATTTTGTGTATTCCGCTAATATTACAAACGACAAATAAAAAAAAAATAGCAAAATTAAATATAAAAATTATTTGGAAAATATTGTACA
Organism: Dilophus febrilis; assembly: GCA_958336335.1. Classification (NCBI taxonomy): domain Eukaryota; kingdom Metazoa; phylum Arthropoda; class Insecta; order Diptera; family Bibionidae; genus Dilophus; species Dilophus febrilis. The sequence goes on along the minus strand of OY284470.1, from coordinate 12,217,981 downwards.
ATATATACACGATATGATTACATGATTTTATAAAATTGATGAATTACAATATAATAATTTAAATAATTTTATTTTTGGCGTTCGCATTTAATATATTATTGTATTTTTTTTTCTTCTATTTTTTATTTAAATAACAATAAACAATTTATTTATTATTTTCTAACAAACAAAAAAATATGTATGTTACATGGTTTATAGTATTTTAAACTATTATTATTATTATTTTTTTTTTTGATAATTTCTTAAAGCTCTTTAGATATGCCAGGTGATTATTGTTTAGTTTTTGGTTTTTTTTTTAAAGAAATATATTTAACACAAAATATTTTTATAACCATATTATTGTGAATGCATAAATATCTATTTACTTGTGTTGTATGGATTTGATGGTTGATATTTAAACGCATTGCGGTATTTATATATCGAAAACAATTGAAAAAAAAAAGAAAACTTTGTAAATAAAATCAAATAATGAAAAAAAAAAAAATAAATAAAAATCATTGAAAAATAATTGTATATATTCAAAATTATAAAAAAACACAAATTATTATTAATAATTTCTAATTCACATATTTTAATATATAACTGAATGTGTGCAAGATAGATCGACAAAGAGGAATAGAGGAGCTTTTAAATTGCAAATAAATATAAATAATCATTTTTTTAACATTTATTATATGAATAATATTTTAATATATACATAAAATTAATATATAAAAAAAAATTAATAATTTTGGAAAAAAAAAATTATAAAGCGTAAATTTTTCAATGAAATAAATTTACAAATTTATAATTGAAACAAAATTTAATTTTTGAATATTGTATTATTTTGTAACAAATGAATTGCTTATGTAATGAGGATTTTTGCTTTAGAAAGATGTTTATTTATTTCTTTAATATTATTTATTATTTATTTATTTATATATATTGTGATGATGACTATATAATATAGAGAATATAATTTTTTTTTAAATTGTTAATATATTTTATTTTACGGATCGTTATGTTTATTTGTTTTTAACACACATATAAAAATAAAATAAATAATTTTGAAATAGATATAATATATTTTATTATTATATATATATAATATAATAATTATAATAAAAATATATTTTTATTTTCGGTTGAAATAAATAAATAATAAATCAACAAAAATATAATTGTTTTATTATTAATTTCAATTGATATAATTGTTTCCTTGTCCTACTTTTATTGTATTATTTATTTTTGAATATTTATTTGAATTTTTTTTATTGCACATTTATTTGTTATTTTTTTGTTGTTAATCAAAAAAAATTTTAAATAAAAATAAATGAATTTTGTACCTTTCAAAACCATTTTAGCTTTTGGATTTAATTTTTATTTAATAAATTGCATTCGTTTATTTTCCTTGAAAATTAAATGGTATTTTTATATGGTATTTTCCAATCAACTCACGATAATTTTTGTTCAAACACAAAAACATTTTCATATGCACATACTGAAAGATATATTTAAATTGAAAGACAAAATATCTGAAAAGCAAGTTTCAAAACGTATTAAATTGTAATAAAATAATATCTCAAGATAAACATTTTTTATAAATTGATTTAAAATGATATTAAATAAAAAAAAGAAGATTTTAAATGGAATTTAATATATATCTCCATATCTGCAAATGCAGATTATTTTAATTTGTAGTTTCTCCTATTTTTTAGTTCCTCAATTATCTCATCTTATATATCAATTAGATTTATTTAAAAAAAAACGATTTGTATTATATAAATATATCGAATCTATTAGCAAAAGAAAACAAACCAATTATATTCTATAAACATCATATAAATCCATAAAATAAATGGATATAGAAAAAAGGACAGATTTTCTTTATTTTATTTCATCCATTTATAAATTGTGATATTTTATAGGAAAGTACGCTTTGCATATATATATTTTAATAGATACACTGATAGTGAGATGAGGTATCCAATTAAAATTAAAAAATATAAAAATAAATACAATCATATACTATATGGGAATTTGTTATTATTATTTATATGGATTGTATTATTGTAAATTTTTAATATATATTGTATGTATATAATATATTATATGGTTTGGTTTTCATTTTATACCTTATATGAAAAAGGAAAATTGTATAAATACACCGCACCACAAATATATATAAATTTTCTTTGGAATAGAGATTTTATTATTTATGTCAAAAATAAATTGCATTCTGTTTGGAAAGACTTATATTATAGATATATACATATATAAATATTTTCCAACATTTTATGGGATGTATGTGTAATGTATTACTACAAAACGTACACATTGGTTTCATTGGAAATATTTTTTTTAATTCATACTCGCCAGGCGAATAAAACAAAATGAATAAATACATTTTTTTTCATATACCCAACACAATAGTCATCATAATTTTATAGTTCAAAAAAAAAGATTTCTTTATTTTTAAGTTTTCCTCTACATCTCTGTATATATAAATTGTTTATATTCAGCGAATATAACACATACATGTTATATTGTATTGTATTATGTTTTACAAATATTAATATATATATACAAATATTAAAGATATATAATTTTTATACTGTGTTTTACACTAAATCCGATTGTTTCATTGCTAGGATTATGGGGTGACAAATTTATTATTATCATTTCGAATTATGCTTACTAATAAATCTTTCGTTTCGTATATTTATATATATATTATATGTATGTATACTATTTTTATTTATTATAAATATATATGTTTTGCATTTTTATGCATATCCTTAATACAAAATATATAATAATCATAAAAATAATAATAATAATACAACAATTTTTCAAGTATATGTATGATGATTATGATACAAGTACAACCCCCATGTTCATGTATGGAATAATGGATATAAATAATATATAATATAGGTAAATATATGTTGATGATATCGCAATGGAGTTTAAAAATGACATATTGTTTTCGGTATATATAGTATATATATATTCCTATGCTATACATATTATAGAAAATATCCTTTTGCTTCATATATTCCATATAACAATATTTTGATATATTTCATTCTTACAATACTCTCATATATTTCTATAATAATAATTATTATTATAATGCATTTTTATTATTATTATTAATGTTATTATTTCTGTTGTTTTTTTTACACAAATATATATGTACGTATATATATACAGATGAAGTTATACATATACGGATGGAGTTGTTGTTGAAGTATATATACGACAATATTTTCTTTATATTTGTACGCTATTTCACTTATTGTTGACATTGTTTAAAAAGTACTTTTTTCACACTTACTCTGCACTATAGATGTATGTATATTAGGTTGCCCATTTTTTGTATGGAAGTGAATTCATGGTGGCGGATTTAGCTCTTCCACACAAATTATCTTCATACAACCTTAGAAACGCTAAATATAAAATTTTAGCAAAATCGGTTAATATTTAGAGGTCGCGCAAGGTCGATTTGTAGCTTAAGTACCCGATTTTTTCAAGCATTCTCAGCTATATCTCCAGAACGGGTAAGTTTATAGCTTAGGTTAGTACTAAGTGGTAATATTATTTTATTAAAATGCAACTTTTCTCCATACATCACATCATTGAGAAGCGACTCCAAAACAAGATGTCCATACAATTTTTGATTTTTTGAAATTTTCAAAAATTTGGGATTTAAAGCTTAACGAGACACCCGGTGTTGTTCAAATGTATGAAAGACTTACTATATTTTTATAAAACACGAAACTTTTTCATGGACGACGTTATCAAAAAGTGAAAGGCAAAAAAGTTTTAGAGCAAATATTTAGTTTTTTTTGAAATATTCACATTTTTCAAAAACGGGAATAGAAAACACACAGTTTTGGCAATTCTATATGTCCGGGTTTTCCACAATAACCTATATTTTATCGGGAAGAGCTATATTATGTGTTAAAACTCCATATAAGGTACTCAGGGATGTTGAAACAAATCAAAGCAATGACATCAACGCTAAACAAAATTAACACCCACAATAATAACTCATGAAATAATTACCAAAGGAATAGTTAATTAAACGCATCTTCAACATCAAATCAATATACAACATTCTTTCTACATATAGCCTGATAGTAAGCTGATAGAACGGTGTATATTATAAATAATAATGTTAGTTGAATAATAATAAGGTTTCACAGTTAAAAATACTGTACATAATGCATTGTTATTCAAATTAGCGATTTTTTTATCATCGCAAACACTAGATTTTTTAAATATTATAGTGTAAAATAGGTGGCCGTCTTTTCTTAATGTTAACTTACAAAATTAGAAATGTAATGAAGATTACATAGCCATTCAAAATATAGTTAAAAAATGTATTGTTGTTAATGATCCAACCGAAGGCGGAATAAGTTTATTAACAAATTTTAATAGCATATTGACTCACCAGGAAGATCAAAAACAATTTCTACTTCAATTAATCGAGCACCACTACAAACAATTTCCCAACTCTAACAAAAAAACCCTGATAAATGCGTACAATTTACAATTTACATAATGATATTTGTTGTCGTAAAAATAAACGACAACAAATATCATTATGTAAATTGTAATTGGAAATGTAATTTTTTTTCATTTATTATTTCCATTAACAATATTATTTAAACAATGTTATTAAAATTAAAAATCATGAATTATCAAATGTATTGTTAATATAATAATTTGATGTTGAAGATGCGTTTAATTAACTATTCCTTTGGTAATTATTTCATGAGTTATTATTGTGGGTGTTAATTTTGTTTAGCGTTGATGTCATTGCTTTGATTTGTTTCATCATCCCTGAGTACCTTATATGGAGTTTTAACACATAATATAGCTCTTCCCGATAAAATATAGGTTATTTTGGAAAACCCGGACATATAGAATTGCCAAAACTGTGTGTTTTCTATTCCCGTTTTTGAAAAATGTGAATATTTCAAAAAAAACTAAATATTTGCTCTAAAACTTTTTTGCCTTTCACTTTATGATAACGTCGTCCATGAAAAAGTTTCGTGTTTTATAAAAATATAGTAAGTCTTTCATACATTTGAACAACACCGGGTGTCTCGTTAAGCTTTAAATCCCAAATTTTTGAAAATTTCAAAAAATCAAAAATTGTATGGACATCTTGTTTTGGAGTCGCCTCTCAATGATGTGATGTATGGAGAAAAGTTGCATTTTAATAAAATAATATTACCACTTAGTACTAACCTAAGCTATAAACTTACCCGTTCTGGAGATATAGCTGAGAATGCTTGAAAAAATCGGGTACTTAACCTACAAATCGACTTTGCGCGACCTCTAAATATTAACCGATTTTGCTAAAATTTTATATTTAGCGTTTCTAAGGTTGTATGAAGATAATTTGTGTGGAAGAGCTAAATCCGACGCCATCGGTGAAAAATAGTTACCCTAATGTATATATACTATATATAGTTATTAAAATGCATATATACATTTATAGATACTCATTGAATAATACACAAATTCGAATGTATGTTATGTATGTTTTTTTTAAATATATAAATAATATATGTATAGAATTAAAAAAAAATATATATTCACATATAGTTTATCATAGTAGAATATATGTTGAAGCGATTTTTTATTATATATGGTCGTAGAGAAAGCACCTTTGTTTGTTTTATTTATATATATGTATATTAAAGTGTATTATTGTATATATTTAATGAAAATCGTATAGTTTAAATTGTTTATAATTCAAACTATCAGAAGGCTAGATTTTGCAAAGGAATTAACTCAATTTTCATTGGAAAAATAGATTTATTCTCATAAACAAACATTTATCAAAAATATACCGAAGAAATGTATTTATTTAAATTTTATTATATATGTATAATATGATTATCTAAGTATTCCCGTTCTCAGGTAAAAAATCCTGCTGAATGCAATTTTGAATACAAAATCGAAATTATAAGTACCTTGAGTAATAACAAACTATTTTATATATATGATTAATCATCATCAGCAAAATTGTTTAGACACCGGTGAATATAGCTCTATTCCTTGTCACAATTCTAAATCTATAGCATAAATCTATAGCATAAAAATTATTACGTACTCTTTTCTAATATTCATTCTAAATCAAAATGCATTCATTTCATATATTACATTTTTTGTAGTGGAAAACTGATTTCTCCATTCAACGACATATGTATATAGAAATAATTATATGAAATATATAACAATGTTTTGTTGATGTGTTATTTTATCCATTAGATTTTCTTCACACATTAAATATATGTATAAAAACATAAAAAAAAGTTATATTATTATTTATTTATTTTTTTTTGTTATACATAAGATTTTATATGTTTATAATGTGCACATATGCATATACGCAGATGAGGTGTAAAGGATATTTGAATAAACATTATTATTAGTATTATAAAAATAAAAAAAAAAATGAAAAGATAACATATTGTTTTTTTCTTTTTATTTTTTGAAGGTGTTGGGTACGTGTTTTATTTATTTATTTTTTTCTTTATCATATAACGCTTTCATTTATGTTTATTTTTCTTTTATATAAAATAATCTTTATTTTATTTTTTTCGAAAGTGAAAAGCGTTTTAATAAAAAAAAAAAATAAAAGAAAAATGCAAAAAAATGCGTGTACGTACGTTTATTAGATTTAAAATAAAAAATATACATACTATAAAAAAACGTGTTTAAATTATTTTCATGTTTTATATTCCGATTTGCATATGAAGTAGATTTGATATGCGTTAGTTAAGTGCTCTATATGTATAAGATTTATTTTTATCCAGATATTAGAAAATCCTTCTGCTTCTTCTTCCTCGTATTTTATTTTTGATGAATTTATTATTGTATTTTTTAGTCCGTGTATCGCTCATTTTATTTTTGTGTTTTGTAAAATATATTGCAAATAAATTATATTATTTGCATTTTTTTTTGTTTGTATATAATTTCTTATTAAAATTCATATTTGCATTTATTCTATTTACTTTTTTAAAGTCATGAGAATTGTAAAATATATTTTTGTGTTAAATTTAATTTATAGTAAAATATCATTTTTTAAATATATGATATATAAATTGTGAGTTAGTCGTTGTGGTTTTATTTTGAATTCCTAAAGCATCATAATAAAATATAATGTATCATGAATACTTACTTGATACATATTTCTATCCTAAAACGTAAATTGATGAAAATACTTTAAGAAAATTTTAAGGGAAATCACCTGAATTTGTTTTCATAATTTTTCGGCATTTTTCTATCGGAATTATTCCGAAATTCAAATGATAAAACTCATAGGTACGTTAAGAACATCGGAAACTCCAACTCCGACTAAAATTCCAATTTAGACTACAATTCCGATGTAAGAAAAAAAATACATTTCATTGATTTCATTCAAAATAGAAAAAAAAAGTCATTTAATTTATGTCAAAAAGAGTTGGGGTATTGAAATCCATTACAGATTGAATAGACATTTTGTTGTGCTTTAAAAAATATTAATTAAAAATCATATTATCCACAAGTGAACATATTCACAATTTAAAAAAATGTCTATTCTAAAACATAACCATTTTTATTTAATTTACTTATTTATTATTCATATATATCGTATAAGGATATAATTCTGTTTAAATAATCTACATCAGTATTTAAAATAATCCAAAAAACCCCTAATTGTAAACATGCACAGATAAAATACTGAAAATGTAATAATTTTTCTGAATATAATGTCCATATATACACCACACCGCATAAAGTGAATCATTTAAGTAAATTTGTGTATAAAAAAAAATATTTTTTTAATACTTTGATACAATAAATCGTGTAAAATATTCAACACTTTTTTTTCTTGTATCCTATATTGCCGATTGTTTTATCCTTGCTTTTACAATTTTCTATAATACGTATATAATTATGAAAAAAAAAATAGAAGAAGCAGAATTTTGCTTTATTTTTTTTCAGGAATATTATTATCAACATCCCTTTACATATATGTATATATATTATATACACATGCAGTGTGTAAATTAAATAGATAACCACAAAGAAATATTTATTTTCGATATACAGAATGCTGCTTTAAATATATATAGAAAAATTAAAAAAAAATGAAATAATCATCTAATGCGACGAAATACATTTTACATAATTTACAACTACCATCCGCTTTCTGTGTGTATATATCTTCTTAGTTGTGTATATATTGTAAATAAATTAAATATATATATCTATCGATATATACATTTCTATCCTTTGCTTGCATCTTTTATATATATATATATATATAGACTATAGAGATATGAATCCCATCATCCATACTTAATTGGATTTCCCTTTATAATCGCAATATACTATATATTTATATAATATGCAATCGTATATAATATGCAAATACAATGAATTGATTAAAATTCAATGTCCTATTTTTATTATCTCTAAATGAATTAATATCTTTTCTCGAAAAATATATATATTTTTATTCATATTAGTATCAGGATATATAAATATATAGCCATAATAATGTATGTGTACATATAGATACATTTTATAGAGACTCGCCGACTGATTTATATATAAAAATGTACATTATTATATGTTTAACAACATATAGGACCGACGTATACATAGGATAAAATATCCTTTATAGAGTTTATTTTATTTATTTTTTTTATTATTATTATTATTATTATTTTACTTTCCTATATACATATATATACATATTTATATCTATTTTACATATAGCATAGAATTATTTTAAGCCTTTTGCTTATTTTATATATATGTTGTTTATATCTATCTATGCATAATATATACAGATATGCTATTGCATTATCTTAGCATCACGAATCGGCAAAACATTATTTTTGGTTGCATTAAGCTATGTATATATTTCTCTTAGATAATATATTAGTTAAAATGTGTTTTTATATTCATGTAAATAAGTATATGGTATCTATTTTTTTCTAGATGTACTATACTATATATATATGGTGTGGAACAATATTGAGAAAGGGTTAAAAATCACATCCATATATATTCGTAAATAAATTTAGAGGATTGTGTTCCTATTCCTATCTTTTATATAGCACATGTATAATTTTAAATTATATATAAAATAATTTAAGTGTATTATAGATATATGTATGTATATTGTATATATATATATATAGAAACAATTTAATGAAATTCAAACAAAAACGACGAAAAAGGAATTATGTAATCGAAACTATATACTCCATTTTATTTTGCATATAATTATTTTGGCAATGTGTATTCTATTTTTATTTTATTTTAATTTTTTTTTAGTCAATGTTTAATTTTGTTTTTATATAATTTTATTTTCTTTTTTTTCGGTTTTTTTGTATATATAAAATAAATTGTTTTAGTGACAATTTTTCTATTGCATTCATTACTATATATATTTATATTTGTATATAGATATAATTTTTTTTTGTGTGCTTTATACACGCAGTTATATAGTTTTTTTAACATGAAAATGAAGTTAAACAAAAATAAAAAAAAACAATATTAAATAAACAAATAAAAGTTAATTTTTTTTTATGTCTGCGTAACATTATAGTTGATTATAATAATTATATCTTTATAGATCATATCCCTATTGACCACGGCGTTGGTGAAAGCTATATGTTAGTTTTGGATTTCAATTTATTCTGATGTATAGGGGAAAACAGTTAGAATGGTTGAATAATATTTCTATATGGGATCATTTTTAAGTATTTCTATTGTTTATCCAATGTACATAAAATATGACTGTGGTAAATCAAATGGAATATTTTCCGATATGCTCCAACAGTATAATTTTGCAAATGAATTTTATATTGCATATTTTCCAAACGGATTCCAATGACTTGGTCAAGATATGTGTTATATGGGATAATTTTATATACGAATATTATTATGTATTTTATATAAATTTCATTTGCATAGATATGCGATACGGTTGCAATTTTTATTTTTATAATTATTAGGGTATTTAAAATGTTTTTTTTTAAACTTTTGTTTTTGCTTTTTGATTTATTTATATTCAAGTTAAAATATTATTGTGTTCAAAATTTAACGTGCGAGATTTTAAATGTTTGTAATTTGGACACATTTATTGTGATATACATATATACATAAATTAGATAATTTAAATAAAAATTGTACAATATATAACCATCACGCAGCATATTATTGTGATATCGTTTTAAGTTTATTATGTATAGATATGTTATCGTTGATTTGTAAATACGCCTTTGTGCCAATTCTAAAATTTTGCTTATCTTATATTCTTAATGGACCATTTGCAAATATTTCGAAATCATAACTCATAGAAAACGATAATATCTATGGGTTTTAATATTAATATGCCATTAATTATTATTTTCATTCAGTAAATGTAGGACCGTATAAATATCGGCAACCCACAAAACCAGCACGTTTTTCTTTCTTTTAAAAAATATGGTGAATTTACTCTGTATTTGGAATGGGACATTAGCATATACTACAAAATAAAATTTAAAATAGTGTCAATAAAAAATAATTTTTTTTTTTAGATATGATAAACATATATTATAGATTAATATTTATAATTATAAATAATTTATTATCTCTCCATATATCTATAATATGTAATAAAAACAAAACAATTATTGAAGTAAATTTTATATTTCCTGTTATATAATAAATAAATATATATTAGTAATTGAAAAATTAATAATATATATATTATAATCGTTAGTAACATATATTTATATATATAAAATATAGTCACACTTTATTAAGTAGATCATATGTATATAATTTACAAATCATATACAATACACAACTATTCTATATATAAATATATATAACTGATTCACTTTAAAACACTTAATTAATTAATTGTTATATATATAAATCATATATATACATATATAGTATATACAAATTATTTTTGTTACTTATATATAACTATTATACAGTACTGTAAGATATAATAAAATAGAAAAAAAGATAGAATAAAAATAATCAACAAATTTCTGTATATAAATAAATTTTTAATCAAAATTAATTGCAATAACATGAACTGCGTGAAAAATAATGACAAACGTTCAACTTTACATAGAGTGTATTTGTACTAATTATAATAGTTTTTTGTTCAGACAACTTAAGAATAAATCTTTTTACTTGCTTCATGTGTATCTATATAGATATACATATATATAAATAAATATACTTATTTTATTTTTATTTTAAAGAATTTTTATTCGACCATATGAACTCTATATGAATGAATGCATGAATGAAATTCATTATTTTAATATTATATTTATATACAATTATACGTATATAATAATGTAGGATTACAACTAAAACTAAACTATATCATAATAAAACTATATCAAAAAATTATTTACGAATGCAAATACAAAATGATATCTATAAAATATATTTAAATGCTCTAAATATTTATAGGTAAATATATAAAAATGTATACCAATATAGAAACATAAATAATAAATAATAAGGTAAATATATAAAAATGTATACCAATATAGAAACATAAATAATAAATAATAACAAGAAAGGTATATAACTAAAAATAAAAAATAAAAGTATCCGCACATTAAAATCATTCTATACGTGAAATATAATATAAATATATAGATACTATAGATTAAATTTTGTACAAATTATACTATAAGCATTACATTTAATCAAATTGAAATTCTTGTAAGTATTCAAAATTAAATCCAACTCAAATAAATCACCTAGTATTTATACATATAATAAAATTTTTAATGAATATTACTATAAATATTTTCATTATTTATTATTAGTATTTATTTATACACAACACAGCATCCATATATATATATATATATATATATATATATATATATATAATACCTTTTAATAATTAAGTAGAGAAATACAGAATTTATATGCATATACGAATATATTGTATTTTCGCAATGTATGTTATGTGTATGTATTACATATATTTTATATATAAATATAAAACAATAATAACAACAATATAACTAACTATATATATATATATATATATATTATACATATATAATATATACTATATAATGAATGTTCATCCCACCAGGTTATTTGAATAAAACAAATTATTTGAATAAGAAACAAATATATACATTTTCTATATATATATACCTTATACATAGAAATGTATATAAATAAATATTTCACTTGTTATAATATATGTACTATACTGCTTTAGAGAGTAGCCAATAATAAATAATTTTACCCGAATTAATATCGAAATAAGTATGTAATTTTAATTATATATATTTTAATATATTCATTTGGTAAGATATTATATAGCTGAAATTTATTAACAGAGTGATTCCTAAATTATTAATAGTGATCAGAATTTTTGGTTACCTTTTCATAATTTGATGTTGTTTTCATCCTATTATTACATTAAAGCCTTGGTTTATTGACCAAACTTCACATCATTTTCTACAAAAAGTCAATAAAATAATCTAATGTTATTTCTCAAATTGCAAAAACCAAAATAATTAACTACACACAATTTAGAACAAAAATGTTTTATCATATAATTATGAACATTTAATAAAGTTATTTTAATTATATGTAAAGTTCACCTTGTTTTATTTTATACGATTTTATTGTGTATTATATATTTTCAAAATACAAGCCAAAAAATTATTAATAAATTATTATTAATTCATATAAAATAAATATGTAATAAATAATATAAAATAATATTATATTTATAGTTTTATGATTATATCGTTTGGTTAATTATATTCATACTTCATTTTAATATTCAGATATAAATTATATATATATATATATATATATATATATATATATCTAATATACCTTAATTCATTATATCATAATAAATATACCTTTAATTTTACGATTCTTTTTGTTTAATTAAAATTTTACATTGAAAATTTTGCACTTAAATAATTTGACATATTTTTTATTTATTTATTATAAATATTATTTTTAAATGTATTTATTATATAAAAAAAAAAGTTGATTTGATTGATATATAATGGAATACTACTCATATCAAATTGAAATCAATGTATAATCGTTCAATCTCAAAAATAGTAAAATATCAAAAAATTTTTGTATTGAAAATTTTGTGTATTGAAAATTGCTATACATATATTTATTTATAATAGTTTTATACATTGATTCTTAAATTATATTCATATAACATGCATTTTTTTTGGTGCATACCCGTGATTTGACGTCATTTTCTATATAACATTATAAATTTTATACACATTTTCAAACGAGTTTAACAGGATCTCTGTATAATATTTAAACATTTATCCGATATTACTTATTTTCTTATCAAAAACGGACATAATTACAGTTTAAAAAGATCTGTAAATTATTAGATATATTTAAGGATTATTTATCGGTGTGTTTATTCCACATTTTTAAAATTTCATAATCTTATATATCAAGAAGTAGGATCATTTATTTTGATCACATATGTATTACATAAATTAGAAAGAATATTATTAATAAGTATGTACTATATATATATTTTATTATAATTAAATATATATAGTTTATAATTTTCCGCACATAAATACTACATGTTATAATAACTATAAATATACGAAATATGCTGAATAAAAAATTATTTTACATTATATTTAATTTAGTATTTCTTTTTTTTTTTTTTTTTGATACAAAAAGGAAGTAAATTTTATTATAAAAATATTTAAAATGAACATATGCATAAATCATTTAATATAGAATTAAAATCTATTATCAAAAGATGTATAAATAAATTGTATGCATATATAAATATGGTAAAAAATAATACAAAAATATTAATGAGATTCAAACAATAATAAACTATTGGTTTTTCTTGTATATCTTTTAAATTTAGGACTTTTAGTTTTCTTTCGCGTGAATTTTTACCTTTATATAAATAAGAATTTCGTTGTAACTTAGATCAAATATCGCAAGGGAATGGTATAGGAATGAGATAACCGAAATAACTTAATTTGATATAGCATATATTGGAATCAAAGCATTTAATAGGATATGCCGCTACTCTACATTGGATTAATTTCATTTCATTATTATTCATTCCATTATAAAATAAATCTTTTTGCCAAAATGCTCTGAAAATATATAAATCGCGTAAAATTTCGATCGGATAATAACAGAAAAACATAAAAATATATTTCATTTGGGCAGTATGATTCAAACCCAATAAGAAGTTAAAATAGAAAGTAATATTTTAAATATATTTAAATTAATCATTCCTTTAGCAACCACATTTCCAAATATGTCCTTTATATAGATATATATATATATATATATATAATATATAGAACCAATTATTTTAACTTATATAATTAACCACAAAAAATACATTAAATATATTGTATCAAACATTAAAATTCGTCGATTTTTATAAGCAAAGACAAAATATTAACATTATATATACCGTATATTATTAAATATATCCTTTTTGATATGTATCTATATATAGACTAATGTAATAGTTTACATATCAAATTTATAAATTTATATAGACGACTATATAAATACGAATTTATTAATTTATAAAATCTATAAAATTTTATGGTTTTTATAGTATATATACGTAGTTTAAACGTATATATATATAGAATTATAGACATATCGCTTTACGGAAATCATATGTATATACGCATTAATATACAAATGCTAGAAGACATAACGAAATTCAGATTTATTATATAATATATATATGAATTAGTATAAAAAGTGTGGGTATTTGTCTATATATTATATACTTATACATATTGTCTAAAATTTAATACAATAAATTAATACTATATATATATATATATATTTATTTTATATATATAAATATTCAATGCTTATATAAAACAAAACCATTGGATTAAATTCAAAATTTCATATTTTCAATTTCAAAAGATCAAACTACTCTATGAAAATTTTAAAATCCCTTTGGATTTTATTAGATAGAATATTCAATAATTTACGACCAATTCAACCCTTTATATATATTATATATATATCCTTAGCTTACGTAAATTTTATATACATATATATGTATTAAATACATTAATATATAAAAATGTTTATATTTAAAGTGAAATAGATTGTTATTATATACTATATAGTATTAGTATATATATATAGAATAATATATGCAAATATACCATTGATATTTGAGATATGTAAAGTATATCCTTGTGATATAAAGAAAAATTATATATTATAATTATGTGATAAAATAAAAATAAATGAAAATTTGATAGCAATATATTTTAGTATTTGTTTATTTTCAAAACCAATTACTATATTCACTCAAGATCGAGTTAAAAAATGAATAATAACAGTGAACTATGCATGTTGAATAAACCCAGAACAGAATTTTATTTTCCATTTCTTGATCTTATACCTTAAATACATTATAACTTAAAACTATATATATAGTTTGTACAGAAATTAAATTATATTCAAGTAATATATTATTGAGTTTTTATATTCTCAAACATTTTCTCTAAATATAGTTTCTTATCACCGAATTTTACTGTATGTACTTTATAAATATAAATATACAATTATATAGATGATTATATATATATACATATTTATATAGTTATATAGCAAACATAAACATATTATATTATATTTTTACTATACCATATATATATATATATTGTGAATATTATTTTATTTTATTTTTTATTAAAAATATGGAAAGAGCGAATTTAAATAAATATATGATGATGATTCGAGGGTGTTTGATTTCATTAGTAAATTATATAGCTATAGATATATATATTTATTTATGTATTGAATGGACCAAAAATAACCAACCCTTTTTCTTTTATTTATATATTTATTTATTGTATGTATATATATAAAAATAAATATACAAATTATATTTAAAATAACCTATATATATTTATAAACTATATATTATATAAAATATTATATTATATTATTATATATCTATAGACATTCAATGTATATATATGATGGTTTATATATAATAATATTTTCAAAATATATTTATAATAATACTTATTTGAAAAATGTCTCTAGAAATTTTCTCTAACCCTTTATCGTTTTCTATATATATTTATTTATATATGAATATCTTTTTTATTCACAATAAAATACATGTTTTATATATACATGTGATTTTGAATTTTATATATATTATATATACGGTAATATGAAAAGATGGCATATCATCTGTAATATAGTGTGTTTCTTTATATACATATAATATATATATGTTTGTAATTATTGGAATCAACTTCATATAGGCTTTTATTACACGTATATATATCTATCTATATATAGTTAAAAGGGTAAATATAAATATATATGTGCGTATCTATACAAAATTACAATAATATATATTTATGTAAAATAATAAATATCTATACTATGATACTATACATGTAGTATAGAGTAGGAGTATATTATAGTTTTTGATCGCAAAACATTTCCGTTATGTCACATTTAATGTTGGCTTTTACGTAAAATTATTGACGTCACTGGGGAATAATGGTTTCAAATTGATGTTTTGGAAGATATGTATGTGTGTGTGTTTGTGTGTGGAATTCGTTCCTATAAATATAAATATTGCCGATTTAATTAAAGAATTAATTAAATTAATAGCATTTTATTTGATTCTCACTCTACCCATTTTTATTGCAAATATATATATAAATATATCTATATTATATACGTATTTATTGACGTTCGTTTCATATAACATAATTTTGTTCGTTAAAAATAAAATTCACTGCGATATTGTTAATATATTGTCAAATATAGACGCATATACGAAATACGCATATAATAATTCGAGTGATTATATAGATGAATTTTGTTATATAGAATATAGATATATGCGTTTATATCATCGGCATGTCTATATATAGTATACAATATACGATATAGGATACAATAATATATTATTATATAATGTATAAATGAAATAGTCATAAACGAACGCATGGTAAATTTATTTTGTATAATGGTTTTTCATTTTGGTTTTGTCAAAATTATTATTATTATTATTATATCATTTACATATAAATTTCATACGTGTATATATGTGATGTTGAATATATATATATATATACAAATGACAAAACATATATTGTATATATAGTAATTTATTATATGGAATTAATTTTTATTATTATTAAAAAATATATCAAATATTTTGTATGAATTTCTGTTAAAAATCATTTATTTTATTTAACATTTATTTTTACAATTTTATTGAGTAATTTCATATACGTTTTTTTAATTTGTTTATAAATCGTTATTTAAAAGCAGTTTTCATAAGGCATTATATAGAAAATCCTCTGCATTTCATTGTTTTTATTAAGTAATCATGATAATATTACCTTTGATTTTCTAATATACAAATAAATTTATTATTTATTGATAATATTGATACTATAATAAAAAATATTGTCTGAAATTTATTATAAACAAAGTTATAGCATAGATATACCATTATTTTTATAGAAATATTGTAATTTAATGGCATATTTGAAAATAAATTTATGAAAAATTACTATTAATTGAATATTTACCATTTTAATTATGCCTACATATAAGAATTTGCCGAGAAATGGTGCTTTTATAACATTTTAGAAACGAAAAATGAACTAAGACTTTTAACAATGAGGTTTATGTAGGGCGAGCAGTGGGAAAAAATTTCCCCAAATTATCCAAACAATAAGTTATACCAAAAGGCACATGAATCTAATTAAATAATTTATAGAAAAGAAGCGGGACGTTCAAGGGAATACGTTTTCGGGAAGAAAGGCAGAAAGAAAGTCAGCGTCCCCGGCCCTGGTTTCATTAATACTTTACAAAACAACTCGTAACATTTTTATTATTTATTTAATTCTATCCATACTTCATTTAAATATGTCCCATATATGTAAATGAAGTATGGAGGGACGATACGCAATATTCTTATTATGTTTGTAATACAAAGTTCCAATCAAGATATAATCTAAATTATTCACCATATATAAAACATTCAGTTAATTCATCGCATCTATACCGTATATTATTATTTTTATTTCAATCAATATATGCTAAAACATTTTTTTGTTTTGGTTCTCCGCAAATGTTTATGTTATCAAAATGTAGAAAAACAATTATCGTGAATATAAAACACATAAGAAAATTACATGAAATATAACGTGTATTGGCAAAATTTTCATTTTATATGTATGAATAAAAGCAGAAAAACTTTACACACAAATCCTATTCTAATAAATTTGACGATATAATAATCAAATTTAGCATACATTATTGTTATAAAAAAATATTTCTGTATATACTATAATATTATATTTAATATATCGCAAAAACCATAAATATGTCTATTAAACTATGACAATATCAATCATGTACGCAATCCACCGTCACTCAATATAATAAAATAATAATATATATACAATACATTTAAAGACTCGACATCAGGTATATATATATCATATACATTATCATAAGTATATATTTCTATAGTTTCCCGCTTATAAGAGTTACATAAATGGCACATAAATATGCATATTTGCATGTGATAAGTGCAATTTATATTATGGAAAAATTTAACGTTTTTATATATTAAAGAAAAAAGAAAAATCCATAATTATTATTTCAATAAAGTCTTAATATCACAATCAGAGGTTCTAAAATAATAATGCTAATAATGACTATACTATACAGACAGCTTATCGGTCAGGCTTTTATCTATTACATTGGTCTTTTAAAATGGGTATATTATAAAGACCAAGAAAACCAAAATCCATCCATCCATCCGAATATTTGTGTTTTAGGTCACTCTAAATACTTTTTCTATTCAGTTTGTATCGAAAAAATATGTAAAATCAAGTTTAAGAATGACTGTTCTATCTGCATACATTTATGGTATATATATATCAAATATAAATATATGAAAAAAAAACAGAACATTGATATTACTTATTACTAGAAAAATTTCCATAATATAATTAAATTTTTTTTTTATACTTTTTAAGTATTATATACTTTACTCATATATATATTTTTATGTATATAGCCTTTGTCTTTTCTAAAGTATAAAATATAAATTATATTTATGTTTATTGGTTATAATATATAGTGCAAACATTTTTTTTTCTTCTTATTTTTAATACACTATATATATAACATAACGATATATTATATATAAACTATACCGATAGCTCATAAATAATATTGAAACAAAGCGTAATGAATTTTAAATTTCCTATATATAATTCATAAATGTATTAAAGAAAAAAAAAATTGTAGAATAACAACAGAATAATAATAATAAAAATTATTAATAATAATAATAAAAATATGTAAAATAAGTTGGTTTTTTTTTCATATTTTTCTATTTATCTGGATTTATTTATTTCAGTTTTTTGTATTAAATTATTTTAATCATCATCATCATCATAATCATCATGCGAGGATCGTCATCATTCAATGTTAACAATCATTAAGCATTGGCATATTATCATGTATTTTGTATAAGTAAAAAATATATATTTCTATAAATATATCTATATTTATGTATAATATATAACTATATATGTAACAGACATTTCGATTCGCATCGCTAACTTATTTAAACACTTCAAAAGACGGGAGATTTCTTAAATAGATATAATAAGTATAATAGTATATATGTTCTTTAATGTGCGGTGTGTATTTATATATTATTATTATATACATATATGGATATCTCAGCATGTATATATGCTATATATATATATATATAGTGTGCAGGTGAATTAAATTCCATACTCATTTATTATTATTATTTTGATATGTTATTATTATTATTATTATTAATATATGAATATATTTTATTGTTATTTATATATTTATATATTTATTACTTATTTTTATTGTATTAGTAGTAGATGTATGAATGAAGTTATTTATATATATACAATATATTCTACAGATGCTATTGTTTTTTTACTTTCGTCCCCTTTGAAGACTTATCAAAAAAGCAAAAATAAAATAAATAATTATTCCAAATGTAAACTAAATTTTTTACTCATTAACGTAATTTTAATGAATATTGTAATAATAATATAATGAATGAGTTTCCTTTAGCTATATGATGTTCAATGACTTTATA
The DNA here is from genome assembly GCA_958336335.1 of Dilophus febrilis. Taxonomy (NCBI): domain Eukaryota; kingdom Metazoa; phylum Arthropoda; class Insecta; order Diptera; family Bibionidae; genus Dilophus; species Dilophus febrilis. The sequence continues at coordinate 12,197,775 of OY284470.1, read as the reverse complement.
TAATAATTATATATAAATGCTATCTATATCTATGATTTACGTGGCTTGATCAACTTTAAGAATTGATAAACTCAAATATTTTGTATAGAACTATATATTATATACATTTTGCATTGCATAATTAAAAATTAATTGATTTAAAGTTAATGCACCGATAATTTTGTCATTATAATAAATACCGCATACAAAATATTTCATAAGTTCATTATTAAACAAAATATTTATATAGATAATTATCTATATCTACCTTTTTCGCAATGTGATCTCAAACCAAAAAAAAAATATAAAAAATGTTATATGTATTATTTTTTATTTCATCAATAACTTTATGAATAAAATCAAATTAATTTATGACATGCAATTCTTTACGGAAAACAAACAAAAAACTCAAAAAAAAAACAACCCCTACATCTCTCTAACATCATCAGCATCATGGTTATGCATGATATGTTCAAAAATAAAAAAATAAATAATAAATAAATAAAACATTGAATATTTATTAAGAAAAACTCATTTTATGCAACTATGCACACAAATCGTCGTTTGATTGAACAAAATTTTTACATATATATATATCTATATATACACAAAAGAATTTCAAAACAATAAAGTTCACCTTTCCTATACTAATATACCGATTTTTTTGTTCGTACACGAATATTTTAATAAGAAAAATAAAACATGATATAGCTAGTCTATCTCTATAGGTATATATTTCTTATTATTTTTCATTTCACTTATATTCTTTTTTATATATAATGAAAAAAAAATAATAATATATTAATAATACTTTATAATACAAAAAAAAATATATATATATTTTCCTATTGAAATCTATAAATTAACCCTTTTCGTCGCGCGATTTCAATTAAAAAAACACCTCTTCCCTTTACATTTTTTTTATATTTCCATATATAATATATATCATGTATATAACGTATATATATATATATATATATATATATAGATATGGTTATATTTGAGTGAATATATTTTAGCGCTTTTTAACACACTAATAACTTATATATATAGATATATTTATTTTTTTTCACATTATTTATTCACAACTACTCCCTCGAAAAAAAACCCATATCATCATCCCTTATAAACAAAAATACCATTACCATAACTGTGGTTAGAATGGTCTTTATATATATATATATATATATATTGTGTCTCTTTCTCATATCCTTAAAAAATATCTACATGGAAAATAATATATATAAATTGAAAAAAAAATGTATAAAAAATCCCCCGTTCACATCATAAAAATGTATTACATAATGAATTACTTATACTTGCAATTTCAAATAGCAAACTTCATATATCTATACATATATTATACATTATAAATATAAATAATACTATATTCATATATCGCGTCGTGTATATATATATATAGAAATAGTTACGTAGCGGTCGATCAAATGCTGTGTTGTTCTTGTTGTTGTTGTTGAAGTGTGGATATACCACAGAATTTAAACCCCTTTTTCAATACTTTTCGAAAAAAAAAATATCCTTATTTATATACATATAACATATCTATAGAATATATAGGACTTTTGAATATAATATATATATGGAATACCATTTTTGTGTATAAGAGTTAAGAATTTCGTTATTTATTTTTCAATTTTTGTTTGTATGCTATGTCGATGTGTAAAAGAAAAAAAAGAATATTAATTTTGTACTTTTTTTTTCTTTGACTATATATAATATATTAATTTTAGCCAACGATTTTTTATTTTGATTTATGAATACTTTTTTTTTATGGTTCTTATATTTATAAGAAAAAGAATAAAAAAAACATGAACCATTTTCCGAAAATAAAAAATTTATGAAAGAAAAGAAATTCACTGGTGAAGAAACAACAAAAAAAAATTGTTGCTAGAAGGCTTGTTGCATTGTATTTTTTTTTTATTTTATCTACAATTATGTTATATAGATATATTTATACTATTCACTTTATACACAAATTTTTTTAATAATATTCTTGATAAATGTAGGTTGTAACTTGTAACTATATATAGAAAATATCGTAACACAACCAAAATAGAAAATTTAGAGTTAATAGAATTTGGTTATTATTTTCTTTTCTTTTTTTTTTTTTAATAAATAATGGTCAAAGTAAAGCATGTATTGCATATGGGAGAAAAAGTATTATTAATAAAATAAAAATTGAAGGGAAATTGTGTGTGGGTGGGTTGGGTGGTTTGTTTTTTTGTATTTGTGTAAATAAATGCGGTTTTTTGGCATAATGTTTTTTTACTATATTTGTATGCCTTTGCCTTTGAAATACAACTTTTTTTTTTTAAATTATTTTAAGATAATTCAATTTTGAATGTTGGATTCTATATAATGATTAAAAATTCATATTTAATTATAAAATAATAATTATCTGTATATATAGTATGAGATGAGGTATGTAAAAGAAAAATAAAATGTGGAAAATATTTTGTGGAAAATCCATTCATGTTTTTTTTCGCTTCAATTCCAACGAATTCATTTATTCAATTCAATTTTTACATATATATAGTGTTATTTTTGCTTTTGCAGATATCCAATTATGAGTACGATAAAAAGTGAATTAATAACATTAAATTTTTATTTTGATGTTTTTTTGATAACGATGATTATCTATAGATAATATTTTGTTAAATGCTAATACATTTTTAGATTGGAAATATTTCAAAATAAAGACATTGATCCAATCAATTCAATTTGATTTAAAAAAAAATCTATTAACAAAATATATTTTCATTTTTTATAGATTTTAAAAATTAATAATTCCATTAGAATTCTATAATATAAAAAATAACATCTATTTTAATAATTTCATAATTTTATAAGCAAGTTATAAAACATTTTTAATTTTAATTTGACCCGGTCCACCTTGAATATATGTAAAATTAATAAAAAAAATCTACAAAAAACCAAACAAAATGTATTCATTTATATATACATATATAGTTATATAACAAAATTATTAATTTACATATTAAACAAAAATTAACGATATGTGAAATTTTATATTTACAAAATAATCATTTGTTGAACCGTAAATTTTAAAATCATTGAAATTTCAAATTGTTTATAGTAAGTGCAGTTTGTATATAGTAAGTGCGGTACAGTAAATGTTTTGTTTTTTTTTTTAGGTTATTTTAAAATAAGAATTGTAGACTGTAGAGACGAATTTAAATAGGATATTGGGCCATCGGATTCTTGGAATAGAATATCACTCTTTTGGTTTTGTTTCGTTCTGATGTTAAAAATGTTTTGTTAATTTTTGTCAAAAGATCACCCAACGTATTTTAATTATATCTCGAAAATTTTACATGTATTTGGAAATAAAGTAGCGATTATAGATATAATATGAGTGGTAATTTTTATATATCTGTTATTTAAAAAGTAAATTGTGTAACCGCACATGTATAAAATGTATATATTCATTAAATGGATATTTGTACATGCGAAGATTATAAAATATATCGTTTTTAAAATTTATATTTATATATATAGACTTTATTATAGATATATTTGATATTTATATATATATAGGTTTTATCTGTTGAAAATAATCTCACAAATAGTTTACGTCTATTAGTTACTTGTTTTATAGTTTAGTTAGTGCATATACATATTCAGTATTTACAATGAAAAATCTATATATAGACGCAGATAATATACAAAAATATATATAATATTAAAACTGTATAGACATAAATATAAAATTTATGTATGCAAAATTCTATCTAAACGGTCAATCTTTGGCCAATAAAGCGAACAACTAACCATAAATTTTCTTTTATATATATATATACACATATTTATCTATCTATTCTAAATGTATATATATGGTATAGAAAACGGTTAAATTTTATATATAAAATAAAGTATCGGATAAAATATGGTAAAAGAGAAAAATCAACCCTATCACTTTTCTTTTATGCAGTATATATAGACATAATTTATATATATGAAAATTTATTCAAATATTTATATTTTGTGTAATAGTTATATATATATATATATATATATATTTATGTTACAGACACAAATATAATGACAATGATTTTTAGCATTTAACTGAATTTTCTAAAGAAAATATCTCAGGTTTTTTATAGCTGCTTTCTGTATACTTATTATATATATACAAATATCCCATTCATATATATCAATATTTTCAAATTTATATTGTGCGGTTATTTTGCATTGTCATTTTTATAATAGGTATATATATCATATACACAAATATCGATATGTTTTATATCCTTTTCAACAATTGTATCGCATTTTCAATATATGCTATATTGTTATTTGCTTGTTTTTGTTGTAAACATTTGAAAATGTATGGAATAATAAATTTATGTGTGTATAAAAAAAAAATAAAATGTTTTTTTTTGTATTTCATCCCAAACGCTTAAGAAGGGCGGTCAAGCTATAATATATATAAAAGTTTCTCTATATATATATTGGACACATTTATAGTCTATATATATATAAAGTTACTCTTATTATATATGATCTACAAAAAAAAAAGCAATAGACTTTATTCATGTAAAACTATATATATATGAAAAGTTTTCGAAAAATCGGAAAAAAAACTGAAAATATACATATTGTATTAGTTTCTATTTGTTGTTGTATGGGCATATATATACTTTTATGTATGAAATTTGTTTTTATTATAAATACATACATACTATTATATTGAGTTCAAATGTTAAAGAATATAGAAAAATATAAAGTTAGGGTGGACTTTCCATTTATATATACATATATATAAATTTCAATATATAATAAATAAAAAGGGTTTGATTATATATAATAATAATATATATATTTGACAGGGTTAAAGTGGTTCAAATAAAAAGAATAAAATGTTTGTTTATTGATTTCATCGACTATTATATATATTACATATATAAATAAATATACATGTAAAATAATTTATACAACAATTTGTATATATAAATAAGTATTTAGTCTATATATTCCCATATATTCGTATTGTATATGCATTTATGGAAAAAGATTTTGTACATATGTTAAAGATTAGTTTTCATCAAAAGCAATAAATTTTCAATAAGAGCAAATCGGTATTTATTACATTTTATATATAAAAGTATATTTTCTATACATTATATATATATATATATATATATGCGAACTTAACTTATATATATGTGAAATAGGAAATTGTTTTATATTTTTAAATAGAAAAATTTTCTATATTATAATACATATATAATTTTTGTTTTATAAAATAATATATAGGGTATTTTTTAAGAAATATTAACTTGGTAAATGTATTTATATTATTTATATAGATGTTTAGATTTTATTTATTTTACATATATGTACTTCTTTAATATTACTTTATTTGTAATTTAAATCGTGATGACGATTTCCGGTAATAGATTTCTGTAAAATGTTTACAAATCCTCCAAATTGATTTAGATTTAATATGCCATTATTAGAATAGTGTAGGAATTTGTATTGATTGCAATGTTTGTAATCAGTAAATTAGATATGTATAACTATTAATTTATATATTGAAATAATTTAATTGATAATAACAATTATTATTATTATTATTATTCTGTTGTGTCATTTGTTTTTATAATACTCAATGTGTGACTTTATATTTTGTACAATAACAATAATATTTTATTTTATTTAAAAAGAAAAATGTTATATCTCTTCAATTTGAGTTCAGTATATATATATATATATATATATATATATATATATAATATATTATAAAACACTTATATATAAATGTTAAAATGGAATATGAATTTTGTCAAAGAGATACACAGAAAAGTTCCATAAAAATAAAAAAATAAATAATAAAAAAATCAGAAGTGAAGATTTTTCGGTAAATAGTATAAGAACAAATACTAAAGGTATATCTAATTTATAAAATCAAATAAATAAAATACAAAAGTGTACATTCTGTGAGGTCAACACCATTCATTTCATATACTATACATAAAAAATGTACTAAAAACATAATACGATTAATATTAAAAACAATACATGTTTTTTCGGTGTTTATTCTACAAAAAAAAAAAAACAAATAAAATAAAATAGTTATAAAGAAAACGCGACTAACCAACACTATAAAAGCTAAAAGTCAAATTGAATTTTGGAATAAAAAAATAGTACGATATATCCACCAAACACAAAACTAAAATGAATTAAAATGAATTGTGTAATTTTTATTAGATTTTATGTATTCCAAATTTTATGGTTAGATTTATATTACTCTTTAATATAATAAAATAATAACAATCATAAAAATATTTAATTTAATATTATAATAGGAGGTTCAGTTTATATTTAATTTAATAAAATATTTGTATTTCTTATGATTTGGATAAAATCTATATAATTTATTCATCGTAATTATTTTATTTTTACTCATATACACAAATAACAAAATATATCCTTCCTTATAAAATATATGACAATTCATATTAAAATATATACAGCAAACCGAATATGGTGAATGATCACAAAAGCTCGTTTTTTTTATTAAAATTATTTAAACATGTGTTATGTGCGTATATACATAACAAATTTTATACACCTTGATAAATAAAACTAAATTTAAAGAAAGATTTTACTGATAAGATTTTATAAGAATAAAAAAGATTTCTAAAAATTTCAATGTATTTTATTTTATGGTTTTCAAGTTCATTATAAAATAAACAATTATTGCGCGATTAACATCATAAATATATCGAACAACATAAGTTTATATGTTTACAAATATCTCTATACATATTGTTCGTTTTATTTGTGTGATTAAAAACATTTTGTCAATCTCTTCATATATATATGACAATTAAAAAGTGTGAACATTTTTATATCTATTTTGCATATATATACAACACAACCAAACATATTTAAATGTGGTTTTACTATTGTATATATATATATTCCTATATACAGAGTGAATATAATGTTTAGTAGAATTCCAAGTATTTCAATGATTTATTATATATATTAGAGATTAGATTTGAGATAATTAATAAAATACAAATTATATGCGGAAAAGTTTTGAACAAATACACAAAAAAAGATCAAATAAAATATTACCGACAATTTGTATTGACCATTGGACATTGTAAATTTTCGCATGATTTTAAATTTTTTGATGACAATTCATGATAATTTGTTTATTACAATATGAATTATGAATTTTAAATCATTATTTATTTAGAAAAAAACTATGTATATTTATAAAAAAATTATTACTCCGTTTTAATCAAAATTGTGTGAAAACATAATTTTTTTTAAATTCGTAAAATTTTTAAATTTTTATTCTTGTAAAACATCTTTTATAATCAAATTATATATTTAAATTTAAATACTATTGTATTTAATTAATTATATATATATTATAATTTATGTGATGTATGTAAATTTTTATTGAATTTTTAAATTGGTATAATAGAATTAATGCGAAAAGATATTTGTATATAATTATCATTGGTACACTAATCAAATTATTATTTGAGTAAATAAAACAATATAGTATAATATTATAATGTAATTAACTTACCATAAATACCTTGCTGAATGTCAATTTCATGATTGCGGTGATGCGTATAGATAATCTGAAAGGTAAATTAAGAAAATTGTTATTAATGTATCTATAGACCACAAATTTTGCTTTTCAATTGAGAGTTTAAAGGAAAAAAAATAAAATGAAAACTAAAAAGTTCTGCCATAATGTGCTGTAAAATTAATTGACATTTAAAAAAAAAACCCACAATAATTACCCCATACAATAAGTTACAAAAACAATTACATTTTTTTTACTTTTGCAAAAAACAATCAATGTTTCTAAATATATATTTTAAAGTAATAATCACATAATTTTTTTTTGTCCGGTCTACCAATTTAAGAATTCAATAGCTTTTATATAACTTTTTTTTGCTTAAAAATACATTTCAAAATAAGTATATTCACACGCGCCCCCCTTTATATATTTATACAATATACATGTATTATTAACATAACATAAATACATCAATTTTAATAAAGACTCAATCGAAATATTTATAAATTATATCATCAACGGAAAGATAAACAAACAAAAAAAAATTGAAAATTAATATTTAACAAATAAAATGTTTGGCGATAAAACGTTTCTTTATAAAAACTGGCATACCTACACTTTTAAATTTACTTTATTTATAGCTGTACGTACGATTTTCATTATACCATCAGATTTTTTTTTGTTCAACACTTTTTTGTTATTAATATTAGATATATACACTTTGACACCCTTTTTTAAATTCCAATAAATTCTTAAATGATACTTCATGAGTTGTGTATACAATAAATTCTCTTCACCATTGAAATGAAAATAGAAAAATTTCATAAAGGACAATACATAATATAAAATAATGGAAAATATGTTTATAGTTAAAGAGGTAGAATAACAAAAAAAAACACATAAATAAATGTACATATACACTTACGAATAAATATCTATATAAGATATATATTATATATATATATATATAAAGAATAAAGAGTCATTACCATTTAATAATTACTTTTCAACAATTTTTCCTAAGAAAAACACTTGAACCCTTTAATAAAAACTCATTGACTTTTTAGTGAAAGATTTAATAAAATCAGCAATAAATCTTTTTCTATTTTTCCTTTTTTTTTATTATAATACATAGATCCAGTATTTTTGAAATTTCACTTTTATATAAACACATAACTTTACTAAATATATATAGATATTAAAGATATACATATATTCATTTGAAATTAGATATAGAGTTCAAATCACTTTAATATAATAATATATGTACATATTTATGTGTGAATCGTAATGTATAAAATATACATAGATTATATTCTATCTATGTAAATAATTGTAAATTTATTTTCCATTTTAATTTAGAGAAACAAAATAAAAACGAATATAAAGATTCTTTCTTAAATTAGATATTGAGTTTAATGCTATATATAAGATATGCATATAGAAAATTAGGGAATGATAAATATATTGTATTTTAAAAATTTAGATATGTGTTTTACGTGAATAAAGCAAGGGATTTTTCTTCTTCTATTTTATTTAATACCTATATAAATAGAAAATTTTAATAACCGTATATATATTAAACATTCCTTTATTATATTATTGAAATATATTTTTATAAAATATCCTATTCCTTTCACTTATACGGTATTCCAAAAACGATGATGATTTTTTTAAGTATTTATTTGATACCTATATATACAGTCCTATGCATATATATATAATTCGATATGAAGAAAAGGTGGTAATTATATTTTGTGGTCGAAAATGTTTTTGCTTTCCTATGCAAACATTAAATTTTACGTAAAAAATGGAAAAACCATAGAATATTTTATTTATTATAATTAAAACTTTTAAATTTTACCATTTATATAAATATATGAATTGTATTATATATATATAGTAATAGAAAAAAACATTTACCTAATAAATACCTAAATACATATATAGAGATCTGAATATAAATATTATATATTTTTGTTTGTTCTGCATAAACGTTTTTTTTATATATTTGTTAAACAAAATGAAATGCTAAAAAAAAAATATAATATACCCTTTTTCTTGTCGATTTGAAGGTTTAAAAAAAAAAAATTAAATAATTTATGTAAAAAAAAGGGAAAAGCGACACTATACACTACTACCGCGGCCGCCACCACACCATATCCCATATAATATGTATATAATTTTCAATTTGAAATAATCGAAAAAAGGTATTCGAAAACATAATGAAAAAGTTACGCCTTTCAAATAATTGTCTTATCTACATATATAGCTGATATTTAAAATAAACTTTATTGTCTTTACTATTTATTCTCTATATATTATATTATATATTCGGATTACGATATGAACTAAACAATAGCTATAGAAGAAGTGCTCGTTTTAAATATTGTTTGTTTTTCTATTTAAAAGTGATTAAAATTTATTGGATTTGTTTGTGTTTTTATTTTTCAAATGCAATCTTCTTCTGTTTTTTTATCTGGTTAACTTTATATTCTTATTTTTTTCTGTCTTTTGAAAATTAATTGTATAAATGAGAATGAAAAGAAAAGCAGCATATAAAATATAGTAATATGGAAAATTTATTACTTTATATTGTTTTGCGTTTAAATTTCTTGAGATTTGATGTCTATACAAAAAAAAACTCTTATAAAAGGTAAAAAATATGTCGTTTACATTTTTTTTTTCTAACTATTCACATAGAAATTTCAAATAGAAATTATATTTTTGTACTTAGAGAGTTACTTAAAAATAATCGTGAACTAAAAATGTTAAAAAGTATTATTTAAATCTATGTAATTGATCAATGATGATTGATCACTGGTCGTGTAATAGAAATCATACATTACAGGACATTTCAAAATCCTTAAAGAAATGTAAACGTTTTTATATATTTATAAAACTTTCCAAAATAATGTTGAGAGAAACAAATATTTGGAAAAATAAAATCATAATATATGCAATAAATCATTAATATTATTAAATATATATATGTGCAGAAATGAATACAAATTAGGATAAATATAGATAAATCAAGTATATTTTATTTTCATTTTTCACAGCACGTCCATTTTTGAAATTGTAACATATTTTTATTTTTTGCATTTGTATACAGAAATAATTTATAGATATTTGTATATACATATCTATAATTTAAAATTAATTTATTTCTTTGGTAATAATTTAAAATTAATGATAGATAAAAAATGAATAATTTTCTTTGCATTTCAATATTTTTCCCAAAGCAATAGACTTATATAATAAATATATAATAATATTTTATACGATAAGAAAGATGAGTTTGTAATAAATGCAGTTTTTATAATATGTATGTTTATAGATTTTTGATTTATTTTAAATTTATATATTAAAATAATTTAATTTATAAATTATACCGTGAATTTTATGAATTATACATATATATTTATAGGAGCTATCATATTTTTGCGTACATTATGTAGTAATCTGATAGAAATCGCTTTTGAACAGCCAAAGAATCAGCATAAATGTTCAATATATTTATAGTAAAAAGAGTAGTAAAAAAAAACCCAGATAATCCATTAAAAATTTCGAATTCACAATACGTATTTTAATTCGATACACATATCAAACATCAAACAGACCTTTTTTTACTGATGGATAATTTATATAAAAAAAGAATATAAATCCAATTTTCCAGAAATAAATATATTATAAATTGTTTTAAATATATTAATTTATAGCGATATAAATATACATTCACAATGAAACTTTGTATTGTTTGTATATAATGTGTATATGAGAGGACCCGACATAAAAGGACAATTTTCTATATAATTATTATATATATATATATATCAAACCGACCACATATTGTTATTTTTTCTGCACAGCGAATGATGAATACAATAGACAAATATTTATTATAAAAATTCTCTACTTTTTTAATTTTTGCCAACAGAAAATAATATACAGAGAATTTTATTTGTATATATCATTGCCAATACACATTACTATATTATACGATATATTTATGTGTTGTATAAATAAATATATATATATATATGTAATTACAAGTAATACAAATATATGTACAAATATGTATAAGATATAAAGTAAACGTTTTTCATCCCTTACAAAAATTAATGAACGAATGAATGTTCAACCAGAAAATATTTTTATTGCTATAATCGTATAACATTTTATTTTCATCATATATACATAAATAAAATGTGTCCTGTGCTGTATATACGTAAATGTATGTCCATCGTTGTTCATATATATACGTATAAAATATAATATGTATACAAAAGATACTTATTGTAAATAAACATACCATATATGTTGTATATATGCATAAAACAAAAGGACAATGTATTTATGATAGTGTATATTATATTATACAATAAGTCAGTGACTCTACAGGCAGATAATTTTTCCAGTTATATTTTCCATACATTTTTCTTCACATTTTATAGATATAAAATATTATTCCGTATGCCGAAACATATATATATATAAAAGAATTATATGCATCATATAATATATTTATTCAGTAAATTATACCAGTGAGAAAAACAAATATTATTAACATTGTGTTATTTTCTTTCTGTATCCCATTCCAATATACACCAAACACCAATCCAATTGACTATATATAGATAGATATAATACATTATACATATATATTATTATTATTACTATGACAAGAAATACTATATATGAAATACTTATACTATATATAGATTTACGCAATCATGCAAACATGAGAGTTTCCTATCTATTAAGAAACCATATCGTAAATGTACATTTAAAATATTTTACAGAAAATTTTTATAAACAAAAGGAAAATTCATTTTCATAACATATGTGCTTTAATAGTTCAAATATATATATAATTAATCAAATGTTATTAAACATTAGAGTATCTTGCATATATATTGTTATATATAGACAATTCTTATATTTAATAATTATGATTTATTGAATCAATAATTTCATATAGAATTGAATTTTATATATTAAAGAAATACTAACCATATAAAGTATGCTGAAATAGAACAGGCAGACATACTCATTTACATTTATGCGTATATAATTCAGAAATGTAAAATGAGAACGTAATGATCATAAAAGATATGTATTTTTTTAAATGATTATATTTAAAGTACATATTTAAATTTCAAAATCACATATTCCATATAATATTTAAAAATTATCTCGGTTACGAATATATTCTATGTGAAATATTATAAAATAAAATGTAATCGATCAAATTAGAAAATTTTCATAATAACACGTTGTGACGTTGTATATATTTGGAAATTCAACAGATAATTTAACAATATTCGGTTAGACGAAATTTTACATTATACTTTGAGATAAAAATAAAAACCAATCAGAAATATATTTTTTACATAAATAAAAAAATATTTTTTACATAATTTTTTTTTGTTTATGTCTAATTTTAATAATTTGTAATTCACAAACAATTTTTCCAATTTAGATGCATAATTTAGATGCATAATGCTTTACACTCATTGAAAAATATAATCCACCTTATTTCGCTATAATGATGGACAATTTCGACAGAATGTAGTATATTTCAAGTAAAAAGACCCCAATTTGGATAAAAACTATATAATCCCTTCTTATATGTTTTCAATTTTGTTGCCAACTGTATTATACTCCTATATATATAAATATTTTATTATTGTATAGTTTTAATTTTTTTAAAAATAAAATTATTTAAATATTATTCATTCGAGAGGAAATGTTACACTTGAAATCACATAGCATATGTAATTAATAAATTTTATATAGTATATTTTTATTTATAATATATATGAAGTCGAAGTGAACAAAATTAATAACAATTTTTCTTACTTATTTTTGTATTATAATACAACATATATGTATATAGAAATACATTATATTTTTAAAACATATATATAAATAAACCAAATATATATATATTTATATACATATCTAGAGATCGACAAATGATAAGAAAATGATAATTAATATTGCAGATGTAATATATAAAATAAAAATAAATAATTGTACAATATATTTGAATTGGTATAGATTTGAAAATATAAAGAAATAAAAATTAATTAATTTTTTTTTATATTATTTACGCGTCTAGGATGTAATCTACTTCTCAGGAATATTATGTTCAACAATAAAATATGCTGATTATATATTGTCACTTTTATGTTATGTTAGATCTATATAGATAATTGAATAAGATAATGGTAAAACAATTCTTTTGCTGTATTAAATCCTTCTCATATTTATCGGTGATACGCTTAAGTAAGCATTTACGAACATTATTACATATTATAGGACAGATTTTCAGTTCGCTTTACTAAAAATTAAAAATTAAAATATTGCAAAACTTTTTTCTATATGAGAAACAAAATATTCGTTAAATTTTTAAATTATCACATGTAAATGAAAATTGAAGAAATTTTTTTCCATTTTTGAGAATTTTTTTAATCGTTTTGATGAAAGATCAGATTTTTTCATGTCCAGGAACTAGTTGTAGAAGAGATTTCTCTGGGCATATATTTTAATTTAAAGGCAAACATTTCTAAATATGCATTTTTGGTTATAAATTTATTATTATTTTTGAAAAACCTGATATAGCGAATAAAACTATCAAATAATAAAAATAATCTGTTTTGGATAGTGTATCACATTTACTAAATATATAATTATCGTCAACAATTTGTGAAAACTTTTGCCGACTGTACAAATCTATTAATGAAATAAAATGCGAATAAATTCATAAAGAAAAAAGTGGATAATTGACGTTTTATTTTTTGTGAAAGAAACTCTTGACATTTTCTTCGCTTTATGCACAATGTATGTGTAATTTTTTTCTTTATATATTTATAGTATTATTAATATATTTAATATTTATTTGCGTGTTTAAAAATGAACACTTCTGAATTTTTTTCCCGTAAATTATTATTATAAATAAAATAAAGTGGATACATCATCGCATATATACAGAAACATATACTCATATAATATTAATATTATATATACAAAAAGTGAATCTAAGAAGTAAAAAAAAAAAAAATTTAATTTAAATAAAAGAAATAATATTAAAATCAAAAAATTAAATAAAAATGTTAATAAATTGTATATTTATATAAATGTTTGTGCATATATATATATATATTTTAAATACTTTCCCTATCGTATATAGAAAGAAATTTTAAAAATATATCAAATGTATTTCTCTGTATATATAGTTTTTTATTTATTTATTTATTACATAAAATATATTTATTTTTTAATATTACCCATATATACCATATATGATTAAAATATATTTATATATATTTATATATATATAGATATATAATAGACATTTAATAACGTAAACGATTAAACGTTTGTGTAGCGCATCAAAGTCGTTCACTGAAGCATCGGGCGGGCGTCATTAGAACGTCATTGTACCATGGAGAATGTTTTCCCATCACCATTTTTTTTTATTTATATACGTATATAAATTAATAAAATATATTTGTTTTATTCGTTGATATATGATGAGATGTTTAAAGTTGTTCTCCAAAAGATTATTTAAAAAATATTCATCTTATAATATTCTATATGATGTGCTCCTCGAAGATATACACATAAAGATGATTTTAAAAGGAAACTTAATACAGTGATTTTGGTTCAATATTCATGAATTTGAACACAACATATTGAAAAACATATAAATGTTAATTATTAATTTTATGGTTTATTTGAAATGTAATGACAATTTTAGTTTTTCCAAAGACCTTTTGAAATTTCAATAACAAAAAACATTTAATATTCATGCAATGAAATTATAATTGAATTTAGACTTTAGTATAAATATATTATTTTTATTATATATATAGTTCTTTGATCTTTTTTGTGGGATCATAAAATAGTTTTTTATTATATTATTTATTTTAAAATAATTATTTTCACCTTATTATTGCATGTTCTAATTGTATATATGTTATTTATTGTATATTTATTTATGTCAACTAAATATTAATATACGATTGATTGTTTTTTATTCTCATAACAATCTCATTCGCATATATAATAATCCATAGCTTTGTTAGAAATTTTATTAATTAGGACAAAATAGAACTAAAGTTTAAAAATTCGAATTGAATTGAAATGAATAATCAGATACCATAAAATACAAAAATATTCCAATTCAAAACACAACGAAACACCAAAATGAATACATTTATAAGATTATCTTAAAATAAATGATAATATATACTAAATCTATACCAAAACAAAATAAATATATGACTCAATCCACAAAAACATAATATATAATTCAATTGATTATATAAACAAAATTTAAATAAATCATTTATCTTAATATCTATACATTATACATATACATATACACTAAACAGATATCCCAACATTTAATCGATGATTTAAGGATATTAATTCCATTAAAAAAAGGGATAGTTTATAGAGGAAATATTTAAACATCTATTGTATATAATGTTTAAATATAAAATTTATATTTATATATACCGACCGATACATAACGTAATCTATATCCATATCCTTAATTTAGATATCTTGTATTTATATAATAATGTTGTAACATTCTTGTTATTATAATATATACATATATTCCTTTTCTAATATAGTGATTGATTGAATCTCATCTATTTTGAATTCTTTATTATTTATATATACTTTTGATATCAAAATGTATATATATAGAATTCTATTTAACATTTGGTATTTAATGTTTGTTGTTTTTCTTCTAAATTTTCTGTGTATTTTAGTATGAATTGATAATCATTAATTTTGCAACCATTTATATATACAAATATTTTCTGTTTCTCCCCAATTTCGCAAAAAAACATGTTGTAAATTTGCGGTAAAACACAACCCTTTTATATTTGTGTTAAAATGTTCAATAATTTTAAAATGTTACATTTTTGTTTCATGATCTCTATACTTTTTCATATACTAGAGATAATCGTATGGGATATATACATAGCTATATATAGTTATGTACACTTTTTAATGATATATACGATTTTAAACAAATCAATTATAGACGCATATAAAGTAAAGAAGACAAATCAATTGAAATGAAGATGACAAATTAAAATATGTCATCTATAACTACATGTAATAATGGCATTCAGATTTTTATTTAGGTTTTTAGGTAGGTAATAATGTTTTCATATCCAAGTGTGTTCAATTTGAAATGGCGTGTAATGTAAAGGATTCATTTTCACTAAAAAAAAATAGGTGATGATTTGAATTTTATTTTATTTTTGAAATAAATTTTAAGTTATCATAGAAACTATTTTTGTTGATTTATTACAATGAAAAAATTTATCAAATTATAGAGTATATTTTTATACATTTTTTGTTTTTTTAAATTATTATTATCATAAAATTTTTTCTTGAAATAACAAAAATACAATTCAAGTAAATAATTACCTGTCGGAAATGTCTTCTTCAATTGATCAACGAAAGAAAAAAATAAGGATATAAATGAAAGTTATGTAAAAAAAAATTAATATATATTGCGTGTATAAAACTTTTATATTGTTTCTAAATCGAATTTATTAGATATATTTTTATTTTTTTGTGCTTTGAAAGAAAATATAAAAATTTATAAACAAATCAAAGACAAACAGCTGATATGTTGATATGTTGATTCCATCAACCTACATAGTTTTTTTTCCATATTTCTATACTTGGAAATAATTTATATCAATCAACATTATATTAAAAAAATCAATTTAAAAAAAAAATCAAAATAAAATTTTCTTTATCAAAAGTTTTGATGAATATTTCGGGTTGAGAAGTGTTTTTCATATATAGTTTTTATTGCACAATATAGAATATATATATAGTAAAAATTATTAAATGAAACCATATATATCAAATATAATATATTGAAATAATCTATTTTTATTTGGTTTATGGTTGCTTTGTATATATATAACATACATCCGTCCGTTTTCACTTCCATATAAATATTAAATATAGAGGAAAACTGAATAGTAAATGAAAATTTTACAAGAAAAACAATACACCCTGACAAATAATATATATTATATATATATATATATATATATAAAAGAAATGTATTGTAATACATTTTTCATAATATAGAATAAAGTAGTAAAATATATATATATATATAATGTATTTGATAAATATCAGAAAAAAATCTTTAATTTTTCAAATTGCTCTAAATGTATATGTATATCTATATATACATTACAAGAAAAAAAAAGTCGTAAAAGGGTTGAGATTGGATATTAAAATTAATTTATAATCAAGTTATGGCTGTATTATATATGACTATAACTAAATATATATATGTTATATTCGCGTATTTTTATATGAAATGCATATAAGAAATATATAAATAAAAAAACGAAACCGGGGGAAAAATTTTATGATATACCTTATAATAAAAAATCACCGAATATTTTCCATTTGAATATCAAAATATCAAAAAAAAAAAAAAAGGATATATAAAAAAATTATTTATTAAAAAAATTTTCCAAGTATGATAAATACACATAAAAGGAGGCAATTTTTATTATTTCTTTGTATGTTATTACGTTTTTTTTTTGCCTGTTTCTTTTATGTTACTGTGCTGCTATAAATACACACAATTTTTGTTTCTTTCGGGTTATTTACTTTAACAATATTATATATATGCAAGATACGATGATATGTATAGAAAATGAATTTTATATTGGTATCAGATGTCCTAAATAATTAATTAAAATATCGAAATAACTGATTTATCTTGATACTCTAATTAGGAATTATATTTGGATTTATGTTCCTAATTAAATTTTCTTTTTAGTATAGATATACGAAAGTGTATATATAATTCAGTCAGCATTATAGTGTATATATGTATTCATTTGTATAAGTCAATATAATATAATATAGAAGGGTATAAAAATATGTTGTTCATATTCGTAATTATATTTTATATTTTTGTTTTTAGTTAGAACTTGTCAAAAAAACAAAATGAAATCTAATAATATATTTCTATAAATGAATGTATTAGATAAAAGAAAAATAAAAGATTGAATTTTTTTTAAATCACAAAATAATGCAAAAAGAAAAAGGATTAAATAAACGATGGAATTACAATAATAAAATGCGTCCTTATATATATATATATATATTTGAATGACTCAATAAAGATTATATATATGCTTGATTAAATTGCCTCTATTGTATTTCAATAATATACGAAAACAAAAACTAATTTGTTTGCTTAATTAAAAATATTCGTTTTGCTTTTATATATTTCGAAATACATTGAACCGCATATGAAGTCTTAATTGTTGTTTTGAAATTTGGTCTGGATTACAAAACAACCTTGATATTTTTCTTTCATTACCTACATATTTCAATGAATAACCGTCAGATAAATATTTTTTAATATAATATAAATTTTTATTTACCTAGATCTAAAAATCAATTTTGGTATAGTAATGGAGAACGCCATTAAAAATGCCTTTAAAACATACCCGTCCATATACGAAAGTTTAAATTAGATCAGTCATTTCGGAAAATTGCTAACAAAAAGAAATTTGAAATTTTTATATTTATTTACTTTTTGTGTATAACACAAAAATGCCTTCAATGTTAATAAAATAATCGAGCTATTGAAATGTACATATATAAATATATGTCGTAGAAGAAAACTATGTTTCAAAAAAATAAAATATATCTGCTTTTCGTTCAACTTCCAACTATGTTTTATGGAGCATGATAAAACAACAACCTTTCTATAACAAACCTCGCTGTATATACTTTTATGTTCCCACAGCGTTTTAAATTTATAATACCATATACAGATATGTTACTACTAATTTAAAAATAATAATAATAATAATAATTGTATGCTGCTGATTATTTATGCATCTTAAAAACTGCCTACATACACATAAAATGTACAATGTACATATGCGATAATCTATACATCAGAATATAAATATTTAACTTCAGAAATAAACAAAATCATATATATATATTATTTTTTCCATTTATCGCATATATATATCGTATCAAAGTGCAACCATGTTTGGGTAAAATTATTTATTTGATATCATTTCTATATATACAAATGTACAAAACACTGTTATATATACGAGCATTTTAAACATCTTAATAATTTTATAATTTTCTTATTTCGTGTGTGTATAGATAAACAGCATATATACAATACAATTTCCATATCAAATGAATTTTAAAAGAAGTACATAAAGTATACATATATATTCATTCAATTCATTTATTTAATATAAAGTGTATTATATTAAGGATTAAAATCTATTTGAAAACTTTATTTATTTTATCGAAAAAAATTAAGACTCACTGTAATTTGATATTTAAACAAAGTTATTTGTGTGTAAGCTTCAACATTATATACCCGCTTGATATCAGTATAGAAACTATACGATATGTGTATATGTATCCAGATAATATAGAATGTATACATGCATTATTAATAAATACATAACAAATAAAAAACCGACAATGATGACAGCAAACAATAAAATCTGACTTTCTTGTCTATATGATGCATATATGTATAATATACATAGTAAGAAAATCTAAAATTGAAATACACAAATACAAAATGAATATATATAGTACTATATCAATTCATATATACGATATATAATGAATATAAAAAAAAATTGAATTTAAGTATTTTAAAAAAAAAATTAATTTTTTCTTTAATATTATTCCGTGACTTATTTTAAATTGTCTTTGTGATATGGTGGTTGGTGTTTTTTTTTTGCGTGTACGATGTTTGCAAAGAAACAATTCTTTTTCTATAACACAATAATATAATAATAATATTCTTATTTTTTATTTGTCGCATATATAATATGCTTCCATATATGTGATGCTGATGATCATCGCGCGTATATATTTGCTTTAATGTATAATTTTATAAAGATGTATTAAAAATAAAAATAAATAATATGATCAAGAAGCAAGAACGTATGGGAAACAACATGTAATATAAAGAATTCTTTTTGATTAACACAAAAAGATATAATGTTTTTTATAAATATATTATTGACTTTTTGACAAGATACAAAACAAAAAAAAATATATTTTGAGAAAATTATGACATGGAAAATAAAAAAAACGTTTTATATATGAGAATCCGATAAAATTTTCAAGAAAATATAGAATTAAACAAAATATACGATGAATAAGAGGAATATACATATATATACATCGATATTTCAATCACATATTATTTTATTTTTATTTTTCTGGCATATACACAAACATTTTCGTTCTGTATCTATATAGTACATATATTTTTATAAATACATTTTCAATAATTTCATCTTTAAATATCTTTATTATATATTAAAATATTAAGAATACGAGTACGTTTATTATAACGTAACATTCAAATAAATTAAGATATCTTTATCGTATATGTAGATTTTTTTTACTTACGTTATTCGATGCGAAGATTCACACTTTTAAAAATATATATATTTTTATATATACAATATGACTATTCTCGTATTATATATTATATATGGATTATTAATAAATAAAATTATAAAATATTTTAATTACGTGATTGAAATGTTTATTGGTTGGTTTTTCAAATTTTACGATTATTGTTTATTTTAAAAAATAAAAAAAAATTGTGAATATTTATTAAATGGTTGTTGCGTGCCACTGTGTGTTATGTTTTTCTTCTTTTTTATTATATTGTAAAAACAATATTTTTAACTTTTGTTTTGTTTTTAATTTAGAGGCTTTGATAATCTATATATGTGTATTATGTGAGTTGTATTTTTTGTTTGGATGTACATTGTACATATATTTGTTAAACGAAATAATTTAAATTTATCACAATACAAATTGGATATGGAAAAAAAGAATTGGACAAAGTTTTAAATGTTATCATAGCATATATTTATTAAAACGATATAACGATGTACCAATCAATTTTAGAATTTTTTGGTTTCTAATTTAGTGGGAATTTTACGATTTTTATCAATATATAATCCTGAAACTTTCAGCGATTTTTTTTTAAATTGTTAATTAATATTTTTAAATTAAAATAAATAATTTGGAATTTTCAGCTCAGTCTACTGTTAAACTATTGCCATAATTGTTTGAGAAACTGAGCCATGGAACTCATAAAAAGAAAAACTGAACTATAGTATAAGTATATTTTATAGGTTATAGGTTTGTCGGAAATATTCGGGGTTGAACTGAAGTGAAAAAAAATTGTATTTTTTTTTATTCTTAATTAAATTAACTTCTATTCCACATTTATTATATGTATATATAGACAAATAATAAACTATCAACTATTACATAAAATTTCTGTTAATCTAAAATCAAAATTTAACCATTAAACCCTACTGTATATATTTATTTTATATATATGA
Organism: Dilophus febrilis; assembly: GCA_958336335.1. Classification (NCBI taxonomy): domain Eukaryota; kingdom Metazoa; phylum Arthropoda; class Insecta; order Diptera; family Bibionidae; genus Dilophus; species Dilophus febrilis. Next base: position 12,175,758 of record OY284470.1, on the reverse strand, counting down.
TGTTTTTGTTATATCATATAATAATTAAATGTCATAATAAACAATTTTTTTGTGTTTTCCTTTATATACGGAAAACAAATTAAAGCATATTTTATTTTTTTAAAATATGATATAAAGATGACAATCGTTAACTAAAATATATAAACGATATTTAAAGTTTCTTTCTCAAAATATAAACGAAAAATAATAAAAACCAATATAATATAATATCATATATATATTTTTTTTAAAATATCATACAGTTAATAATAAAGTCATAAACACGTTCTTTTTTATTTATGTTTTGGTTCTTTTTTTTATTAATATTCATTTTGAAAAAAAAGACAAAAAATTCTCAATTCATATGATTAAAAAATAAATTAATATGAATATTAGAAACCAAACAAAAATAATTTAAATTATAAAAGATTATATCGATTTTAAACAGTATTTTTATGGAAATTAATTTAAATTGATTATTATAGCATAGAGAGAAGTTGTGATATTGATGATATTTATTTAGTATATTTATAATAAAACAAATTATTGGAATTTTTATTTATTTTGTTTATAAAAAACATAAATGTCAACAAGCATTTATTGAATTTAACTTATTAATCAATAACTTTTAACTATCTACCTAATATTATATATATGTATAGAAAACTATTTTGTACATCAATAACTATATGTAACATATATACAATATATTAATTGGATTCATGTAGGATTCATAATATACCATATATTTTATTTTGTATGTACTTATGGATTGATTTAATAAAATATTTTTAAATATTTATATATTTTTTATGTTAATAATGTATTTAAAAAAAAAAATATTAACATAAAGAATATATAAAATCTTCTTATTTTTTATGTATTCAAATTATTTGTTGTTATTTTATGAGTTCTCCACAACAACATTTATATATATGTATCGATTAATGTTATAATGTGATTATAAAATTATTGATTAGTAACTTGAATAAAGCTAAATTTTTCCAATCATTAATTTAGAAATATTTTTTCAATGAATCAAAATTAAAAGTATCGGTTGTAAAGTGTCATTTTCATGCCAGATTATTTATGATAAGAGAAAAATGCATTTATAGTAATAGGAGAATACTACATTATATAAACTTTAGCGGGTTCTAACTCTAAGTCTCCGAAACATTTTACCCCTTGAGGTGATTGTGCTACACCCTCAATCTATTCCATCTTCATACATTCATTAGCCCTGCCCAGGAACCTGACCAATTGAATGATGGAAATGGACATAACTTCTTCAGTCATTGGAAATAATTTGTCAATGGTACCGAAATTTATTATATACTTTCATATATACTTGCGAATGTGTATGTCTAGACTTTGTTAATCTTTGAATACGTCCAACACTATAAACCAAAGATATTCATTAATAATTCGCTCGCAATGAATAAATAGTTAGTTTTATCTATACATACCTCCAGAAGTATATATACCTATCTAATATATTATAACCATATACAAATACAATAATTAGAAATGCATTGATGAACAAAGTCATACAGTGTATCGATGTCGCTAATGATTTTTAGATAAAAATCGCTTATAAGTCATAATAAGAGGCGGTATATTTATTTCTGTATACATATTTATTTTCTTGACAATTCTATTTTTTCTTGTGTATAAATGTTTATTTAATATAAATATAGTGTTGAGTGGTTTTTTTTTTTCATTGTTAATTGTTCAATACGAGTATTATATATATACATTTTATTTTCCGTATACATTGAACCCAAATGAAAAAAAAAACAAATGTATACTGAAGCATATTATTTGTGGATGAGCTATTAACTTTTAATAGTTAATAATGATAATAATAATAATAATAATAATAATAATAAATAATAACAATAATAATAATAATATTAACTAATGATAATAAATATACAGAATTAAATAAGTGTATTTCATATTATATGTGACAATATAAAATATAATATTGAATTATTTTCTACATTTGTATTTCAATCATATGCATGATAAGTGTAAATATTTATTTATTTTTTAAAAAGATTCAAAGTTATAAATAATTATTTATTTTTGAATAATTTACATTCCTATTTTAATATAATTTCAAACATATATCGTTGTTTATGGTTGGTTAATTAATATATTATATTTACTTGGTTATATCCAACGACACTTCATATTTTCTTTGGTTGTTCCAATGCGATTTTATTTAAAGATAAAATAAATATACTTTTATTTTTGTTCTTCATTATGTATGTATGTATATTGTACACATAAATATATAATGAATATATAGATACTGTACTTTATATTATATTTCATTCAATAATTTTTTCTATATTGACACGACAAAGATTTTAATAATTGATAAACATTTCAATATATATATATATGAAATTATGTATATATGCGAACGAGTATATAATTAGATATGAAAATAAAAAAGAAAGAATTATAGAATGATTCTTCAAATTACAAAGTAAAATTTTTCTCATTATATATAATTATTATGTGTGTATGGTTTTTTTTATTATTTCAAATTATATACTTATATATTACATTCGAAAAAGAATATATTCGCATTAAAAACATCAGATGTATATGCAAGAATATATATATAACTATATACACTATACACTGTGTTTGTGTAATAAAGAAATTACAAATTAAAAAAAAATCCTTTGATTATGAAGGATCAAAATTTCGTTATTTTTCCACTTATGTACATTTATGATATTTTATTAAATTCTCAATATATATATAAGTATTATGTATATTTAAAATGTGTAATCCTTTGATCTTTTAGTATGTATATGTGTGAACAATATTCATATGCATTTTTGAATGTATCTATACAAATATATTCGTATATTTACCTTGCGGCGAGGTAATGGGTTAAATATTTTCCTTTTAGCATCTCATATGAATAGGATATGCACGTATTATATTATATATGTATAGAGGTACATATTTATATATATATATATATATATATTTAAAATTTAGCTAATATATTTTATATGAATAATGTTAAAATTTATATATTAATAATTGTTTTAAATATATATATAAATATATTTATATTCCTTTTATTATAAAATATATATTTATATGTATACGTATGCATGTGTGATTTTAACAAATATGCTAATTATAAAATTTATTTTAAAATGAAAATATTCAGAAATCTAACAAAATGCTATACACATTATTTTATTATATGCGTAATATTATATGAATTAAATTATATATTTATATGCCTTTATTTAGGCGAGATTTTTCCTAAAAAAGCAAACAAATTTCTATATAGGATATTTAAAAAATTTTACACTGCATTCCTTAAATTTCAATGTACCTAAACATTAATATAATTAAATTTTCATTCATCGCAATTATAGCATTCTATTTAATGAGAATTTTAACTCTAAACAATAACGGATAAAATTTGGTGAGTGCAACGTTTAAACAGTTTTATATATACATATTTTACAATTATTTCCGTCACTGTTTATATATTTAATGCTTGCATACATACAATAATAGGTAAATAAAATGTTATTAAATAATATTTTATTTTATTTTTTTTCATAAAAAAATATATTAATAAATGTGTATGCGGTTTTAATTAAATAAAATTTATTTTTTATATATACACATATATATTATGCATGATTTTAAAATTAATTTTTAATTATTTTGTTTACACTTTTTTCAAAAATACAAAAAAATAAAATAATGAAAATCAAAAAGGAAAATTTAATATATAACGAAAAATATTTTGGTATACACCCAAATGAATTATTTTCTTTAATATCGTTTTCAAATTTTCACCTTTACCATCGGATAAAACATATATTTTGTATTTGTACTATATTAACTATTCCAAAAGGAATGTTTCAAAAGAAATAAATATGATGAATATATGTAGATATAGAAATGTACATATACGAAAATAAAAAGGTCACTGTAAATCTTTATCACGAATTTAACGTTTTAGACGAAGGAATGTTTTTAATTATTTGAAATATATGTATATAAATTATGTTGTATATATATAAATTATGGGTTTTCTATATCTATATATTTGAGGTTTCCCTTATTTATATCTGTACTTTTATGTATGGATTAACAAAAATTTGTAATTTGTTTATATAAGAAAAACCAAATCATGCATTTCTGACAAGTCCTTTTATATATATAAATAATAAATGTTTTTTTTTGTTAATTTATAGTGTGTATGAAATAATTCAAAAATTCCATGAATAATTCCTTAAAATTTTTTATTAGTTAATGTTTATAGTTTAATAGAATTATTACGATGTTAATAGGAACAGGCATTAATTTGAAATTATCATTAGAGCATTCGTGGTGGTGATATTTATCGAATGTTCATAATGAAGCTAGTGTACATCTATGAAATTGAATAAAATCTTTGATTGTTAATGTTGATATTAATTGATTGAAATGTTAAAATTTACGATTATTTCCAACATTCTTTTTTATTGATAACACAACGATTTCAAATAAAATGCTCTGATATTTTATAGTATAATGTAGTATATTTAAACAAATAATAATAAGTAAACTAATGGAATAATAAATGTATATGAAAAATTGTCATATAACCCTATATAGAATATACCTATATGTAATAATAATAAGTATAGATTAATTATTTCATATATATAAATATGAAGGTAAAATATAAAAAGCTTTTAATATGCCTTTGGCAAATCATACGTGAAATTGTATAATATATAGTACTATAGATAGATGACGACTATTTTTTAATACAGAGTTTCATTTATTTTTTAACTTTTATTATAAAAAAAATGTATATTATTCGTATATATAGATTTTTTTTTAAGTAGAGATGTTTAAATCATAATATGGTATATATATATAGACTCTATATATATGTATATTATATATATTATATATACATGTTTCAATGTACCTTTATATATATTTTGCAATAAAAAAAATTAAACAAGAAGAAAAAAAAAGGGTTATGAATTATGACGATGTCGTCGTTATACGAATTCTTCGACTGATGGTGAACATGATCATCCTGATGATAATGATGATAATGATGATGATGATGATGTAGACGAAGATATTTTTTTATTAATGATGATGTAGCGATATACATTCTCTAAACTAAAAAAATATATATATTTTTTAATAGGAATATACACACCATATAAAGGTATTTTTTTTTGTATAAGAGTTATAGGGTGCAATGGAATTGGGATTGGCGATATGAATACAACAATTCATATAGATTTTTTTAAGTTAAACAATGATTTGAGGGCGGTAAATAGGAATGCAATATATATACATATAAATATATATATACAGCTCGATTATTATTTTTTTATTCCATTTTGAGGCTTACCTGAATGATTTTTGACTAACCATAAAAAATAATTGGGAATGAATATATAAATATAAAAAAAATATTATATTATTTATTAAAGAATTTATGGGTGCAAAAAAAATGTAAATGTGAATATATATGAAAAAAAAAATGATGGAAATTGGAAAAAGGATGGTGAAGTTTGAATAATATATGTACAATATATATATATTGAAAATTGGTGGTGATGGTGGTGATGGTGGTGGGATTTATTTATAGAAAAAAAAATATAATTTATATATTATATTGTAAAGGTATTTTTTAAATTAAAAGTTATATATTTTTCTTTGAACTCTTTTGTTTGATTTTTCTGTTGTTTTTCTTATATGGGTAAATTTGGTTGGATGGATAGATGGTGTGTGTTTTTTATTAAATTTAACAAAAGAGTGTTAGCTTATTTTTCTTTTGCTTTTTTTGTTTTTGTTATTTTGAAAATTTCTTTATATTCATATATATTTTTATAATACTTTTATTTCATTATTTTTAATTTTTTGTTGAGTTATATGATTTTTTAACATGAATATTGTATAAACATTTTTCTATAAAATACCATTCGAATTATTTTTTTTTGTATATACGAATAATATATATATATAGTAAATTTATTCGAATAGAATGTTATTTGTTGTATTTGTGGTATATATATTTTGTATATTTATTTAATAACAATTTTTATATATTGCAAATAAATATATACGAATAAACGTCACATTTTGGTTCAATTAAAATTGAAAAAAAAAATTAATTTGTAATGTAACCATATATTTGATTACTTTTTTTATTATTCCATTTTCCGTATTCTATTATATTTTTTATTTATTTATTTTTTTTTTTAAAAAACATCATTCCACAAAGTAAAATGGTACGATGCGAGGCAAAATGCTGGAAAAATAATGAGTTAGATTTTCTATTTGAGTTTTCATAATATTATTGTATAGTATTTTATTTATTATATAGTTATGTAAAACTTTTTCATTTAACAAAAAATGGTATTTTTATGAATGCAAATTAAATTAAAAAAATGAAACGACAAGAAAACAATATAAAGATATAATAGAAATATAATTTTTCAATAAGAACAAATCAAATAAATGTGTGTATATAGTGGAGTTCATTTTTTTAATTATTTTTTCTTTATTGGTATATATTATGTTATAAACAATTATAGAAATTTAACATTAAAAAAATACAAAACAAAAATGGTTTATGTAATATATAGCCTTTTGGAGTTTTGAACAACATAATATTAAAACCACATTCCTTTTATTGAAATCAGCAAAAATAGAATAAATCTTTTTTACATCACATTAACTAAATTAAGTCATTAATTTAAATGTCGTAACAGCAGAGCCGATATTTTATTGAACATTTTTTAATATATAATGCGAGAATAAAATATATATAAATAAAGTTATATATTAAAGAATTCAAATACATCTAAATTTATGTCATATATAAATACAATGTATATGTATAAAATTATATAAATATGTAGAATGATAATTTATTTATATGTTAATTTATTAAAAAGAATCAATATAATAATTTTTGAAAAAAAAAAAACGAAAACAAATAACCGATTAATAAAATATAGGAATATAATAAATAAATAACAAAAAATAAAAACAATATCTATAAATAAATACTCTTATATATTATTCGTATATACGAATAAGTATCGCACCAACGCATTTAAAAGTCCATATATATATATGTGGTGATAGAGATAAATACCATGTATCAGAATATTATAATAAATTTATGAAACTATAAGATTTAACAAAAATAATATCGATAAAATTACAATATATCCAACAGCTATTTGGAAAATCACTTACAAAGGTATTATATCAATTACAATAAAAAGGTGTATATATACTAATTTAAATACCCTCGGTAAAACATTCATGATAAAATTGTAATATTTCCAAGCATTTTCTGTAAACACATTTTTTGTTCTTAATTTTTTTGAACATTTCTATTAACCAGAACAATAAAAAGTTCTCAAAAACGTTTTTGAAACACAAAGATTTCCTAAGAAGGAGTATTTGTTAAGGTTAAAAGTGATTGAATGACCAATTTTTTATTGTTTATCAAATAATAATACCAAATAATATCACCTTTATATAGCAAAATTAATAGATGTGAAAAAATTATATTTATAAAATCTAATATTGTACAGTCGTATATATTTTTAAATTATTTAATAACAAATATATGTTTAAAATTATTCGATTCATATCATTCAATAAATTATGGAAAAACAAACGATTTATTTCAAAAAATAAAATCAAAAATAAAATATAATAATTTATTGATTGTTTATTTGTATAGTTAAAACAAGTCACACAATAAAAAAATAAAGAATATTAAAAAAAAAATACATGATAAATAAATAAAAATTTTAATCGATAATTTATTTTTTATTAATATTTTTGTAGTTTTTCTACAAAAAAAACACATAACTTTTATTTGAATAAAAAATCAATATAAAACAATATTTATTTATTTGATTTTTTAACATATCAATAAAATAAAGTAATCGAAAATAAAAAAAAAATTATTTTTAAATTTTTTCTATTTAATTTATATAGAGTAATTTATCATTTTATTTAATATGTGAATTCCTTTTTTATTTTTAGATTTTGAAATATAAAGAAATATTTTATTAACATTGAAATTTATTTAACCTATAAATTTATTTAACATATATATTTTCCATTTGTCTTTCACTCAATTCATGTGGTACCCATTTTCCCATAATCTGAATCTTTACTATTGCTTTTAAGCGAATGCTAATATATTCTTTAGACACATTTAACACTTGTGCAAATTTGTGTTGCGTTTGGTTTGGGTCGTCATCCAATAACTACTGCGCAGTTATTATTCATTTTTGGTGTATGTGACGGGAGGTCTTGCAAAAAATTTCTCAACTATTTTAAGCAATTATTTCAGCATATATATATATATAGATTTTTATTCATGAATGTATCAGAATTAATGAACAATAAACTATAAATTAATTATTTATACACAAAATAAAATGATTTAAATTCCTTGCGATTAATTTTTTGCTTTTGAATTTTTTTTCTGGTATATAAATTATCCACATCCGAAATCTTAAAATAATTATTTAATTAAAATAAATGTATATTTTTATATATCGTAAGTAATATGTTTTATATATACAAACATTTTTGAAATATTAACCATAATATTAGACATTTATATAATTACTATTTATTTATAATTGAAAATTATTTATACATATGTTATTCTGAACGGCGATAGTCTCGAGAACATATATAAAGTAAATAGGTATTTTTGTATATGAAAAACCCATTGTCACACTTAAAAATTATAAACATATAGTTATTTACGAATTATATTTATTATATATTTTTATATATAGAAAAATTAATATATGAATCAAAATAAATTCATATCAAAACATTGTAAATTATTTTAGTAAATAAATCATAATATTTAAGATTGTCTTAATGTACATAGCTCTAAATACATTTTATATATATATATTTCGTTTTTAGATTTAAACTAAAATGAAAAATGCAACTATAAAGTTATGTGTATGTATATATTATTTTTCTATATTTTGTGATATAAAAATATATACAATTTTATCCATATTATATTTATTATTTATGTACAATAGTGTATACACGATGTATAAAATAATTTTCCTATATACATATATCATTTATGTATGTACGAGTTGTTGCGCCACCTCAAATGTAAACAACTGATTTATGAACTGTTAAATTTTATATTTTATTTTTTTTAACTCTATACATATTTTGTATTAAATATACTACTCTACCACTATAATATCGGACACCTTCTATTTTATTCGTATGCTCGACTTTGAGATGCCGCGAAAGGACTTTACACAATAATTTTTTAATCCTTCCAATTTTATTTCATAAATTTATGGTTTTAGTTAAATAATTGCGCAGACAGAAGTAAAAAAATTTTTAAATTCAATTAGTTATGGAATTTAATGCAAAATGATTCAATTTAACAAAAAAAAAATTTTACCATTATAATATCGGATACTTATATTATACGCCACTAATCTCCTTTGTAACACTTCCTTTGGCCTATATGACACCATCCATTCTCTTAGATGTGGTATTTACTAAGTTTTTGCATTCATCCGGTGTTTTTGTATTCCTCATTTCAATGATTTTTCCTTGGAATTCTTCACTCCTTCAATAATAACTTTCATGTCATGTATTTACTTTGTTTTATTAATACCCACCACGATTCTATTGGACTTAAATCGGGACTTGAAGATGCCCACTTCTAAAAGTGTATTCCTTTACCCATTTCTTTAGCTTCCAACCAGTTCTTAGTTGCTTTAGCGGTTTGTGGTAGAGCAACATCGTGTTGAAATGTATATTCGCCGTTTGAATATAATTTAATAGTCGATCGCAAAAGATAATGATTTAATATATGCATGTGATTTTGGGAGTTAACCGTACACTAAATGAAATGTAAATTAATAAAATTAAGTAAGTAAATTAAAACAAAGAAACTACTCCCTTTGAAATGTAAATTATAATAACTGGCTGAAAATTTCACAGTGTGTTTTAAACAATCATAATGGAATGCTTAATTTTTTGTGTGAATTACTCGATTATCGGAAGCACCAACAATAACAAATTTACATTCATCATCAAAAATATAATGCTATCCCATTGCCGCAGAACTGAAAATTTTTTATTGTGTTCTTTTTTGCAAAACAATTGGAAGGGACTTTGATTTGTGATGAAAAATTATTCGGGATTATTATTAGGAAAAAAACATTGTTTAATAAAATATGTCTGTATTTTTATCTTATATTCATATAGTTCGGTTTATGAATTCATTGCCTTGTCCACTTTCGTGCGAATACTTTTTGGATTGCTGTTGACCATTTTAGACTTATATCACTCATAGAAGTTCTCCTTTTTTTCACAGTTGCGTTTATCACGATCAGTAACATTAAATTTTAAACCACTTTCAGTGACTCAAATGAACCATATTTAACCATATTTTATTTAAATATCTGATACGGTAGACTTACAATTAAGTTCTTTAGGAATATTTCGTATTATTCTTATTAATAATAAGATTAAAAGGAACCATACAGCCCCGATTTAAGTCCAATAGAATCGTTGTGGGCATTAATAAAACAATATAAAAACATGATATGAAAGTTTCAATTGAAGGAGTGAAGAATTCCTAGGAAAAATCATTGATATGAGGAATACAAAAACACCGGATGAATGCAAAAACTTAGTAAATATCACGTCTAAGAAAATGGATGGTGTCATATAGGCCAAATTAGGTGTTACAAAGGAGATTAGTGGCGTATAATATAAGTGTCCGATATTATAATGGTAAAATTTTTTTTTTGTTAAATTGAATCATTTTGCATTAAATTCCATAACTAATTGAATTTAAAAATTTTTTTACTTCTGTCTGCGCAATTATTTAACTAAAACCATAAATTTATGAAATAAAATTGGAAGGATTAAAAAATTATTGTGTAAAGTCCTTTCGCGGCATCTCAAAGTCGAGCATACGAATAAAATAGAAGGTGTCCGATATTATAGTGGTTAGAGTAGTATACGAGAAGTCCAAAAACACATAACAAAAATCTAAAAAATTTCTGATACACCAACATCATATATATTCATATATGCATATATATAGTTTTCATACGCATTGTAAAAGTGTATTTTAAAAATTGTTTTTCTTCCTTTTTTTATTTTTTTGGTACATGCATATAAATACTTATAGACTGAATTAATGTTTGTGGTAAAAATGTTCAGTATATATCCATTCTATGTTTTGGATTGGGTTTTTAAAAATAAAAATAAGGAATCTAAAGCAATGGTTATATAAAGAAAAGATCTGTATGCATATACATATGCATAAAGATAACAAACATAACGATCGTGCGACATCATCACAGGTATATCACGTAAAAAATGTATACATATCTTTATTTGCAAAAGCTTACCGTGTAAAATCTAAACAAGAAATAAATAAATTCTTGATATATTGTCTTCTTTTATTGTATTTCATCTGTGTGTGTTCCTTTTTATTATTTAAAATATACAGGTGCTTCTATAAGATAAACGCGGTCAAATAGAGCCGGATATTATGGTGCATTCTTAGTCTAAATCGGTAAATAATGTGGTTGATTTAGGTCTATAATTCCATAGAAATCTATGTGTGGTCAGTTAGAATTTTTATCTTCAACAAAATATTGTCTAAAGGAACATATATTTCATTTGTGAAAGGTAAAACAAATTTTTCTGGTAATATAGATTTCGAGAGGTTCCAATAAAGAAGATCATAGAAGAATTTCAACTTCGAATTATTCTTCATAGAAAACGGGCTTGATGGATGGCACCCTGTATACAAGAATAAGTGTATATATTCACTTCACATATATGAACCACAGATATTATTGAAAAGTTGTATCTTTTAAATTCATGCATTTAAAAAAAATTTAAGTTAGCACACAACATGACATATACAACACAACAGATAGATTAAACTATTTATAACTATTTATAAGTGAAATTAAAAAAAATTATTTCGCATTCAATATATTAATAAATTTTCTGATTATGTATTATATTAATCAAATGTATGGAATATTGAAAATGTAGAATACAACTGATAATTTAGTTTTTTTTTTAATTAAAAAGTTGAATTTTTAATGGGTTAATTTCATCGGGGGGTTTTCTCGGGAAATCCATATTATGTTGAAACCATGATCATATTAAAATTAATTAAAAATGAAATGTATTTATACTTTTGAGTACACATTTCGTAATCATTTTAAATAAATGAAATTATTATACTCCCTCATTCGACGATTCGAAAATGAAAATTTTCCTCACTTTATTATGACATTGAAAACAGATATAATAATATTTGAAATACAAAATTATTTACACTCACGCAATAAAGGATAAATATAAAACTATAATAATATACGTGCATCAACCAATAAAGAAACCAAATATTATTTATTATTATTACATTCATATACATAATTTGTATTTAAAAACAATTTTACATTATTTATAAACAATTCATTCTATATACATTAATTAAAAACAAAATAGATATTTTTATGTACATCGCATCTTTATATATGTATGTGAACATTAATTTAATTGGAATCTTTGTGTCTTTTTTTTGTTGATAATTTTGTAAATGCACATTAAGTGGAATAATTTTATTATATATAAAATTAAAAGCTATATTTTCGGTTAATTTTAAAGTATTTTGGCATTTATTATTATTATTATTATTATTGTTGTTATAATTTTGTTTGACATATTTTATTATAGAATTTTAGAGATATGTGCGCGCCCATATATCCAAATATTATATATATATTCGTGTTATTATTTAAAATATAAAGAATTTTAAAAGCATTAAATTAGGAAAACTGTCCAAAATGTCTCTTAAATCAAATATTTATGGTAATGAAAATAATTATAATATTTATTCATATAGAATTACAATTTATTTTCGAAAGAATGTTTTGCATTAATGTATAAATATGTATAGATACCATATTATAAGCATATATACAACATTTACACCTATAAATATCTCATTTGTACTTATTTGCTAAATGATTTTGGTTTTTGGTTTTTACTGTGTTAGCCTTATTTTTTACTAAAGGTACCAAAGGGATATTTTTATATAGTAAAATAAAAATTAATTCCAAATATATATGGAATTTTTGTAATTAATGTTGATTATTATGGAACGATAATACTACTTTTAAATACAATGTTGACAAATGGTATTTATTTAAAAATACATATATATGTCCTCTATAATGATTTAATAAAAAATTTACCATGAAGTTCTAAAAATATTTTGCATGCATTTAAAAAAATAGATTTATAAATTATATTTATATATAGTAATAAGTTTGTGTAGAAAACCAAAATATTTCTATATTTCTGTTTCCTAATTAAATTTTAAAATATGAATTTTGAATAATGCTTATGGTGGTAAATATTTATATAAAATTATAGTTATCATCAACTTGATTTTCTTTATTCCACACACACGCATAGATTCAAGCCAATGATAAATATTTCTGATCTGAATTTTGTCATTATTTAACAGTTCGGTGTATAACACTAGCAATATACATTTATTTTCTGCTTGAAAAACTCAATCCGCCTTTGAGAATGATTATTGAAACTATTAACAAAATGTTAAAACCGTACACCAACTTCACAAATATCAAATGGATAAGTTAAAAATAGGGATATACAATGTAGGGATATAATCCCGGATATTCCGTAAAATGTTAATCAAAAAATCATTTTCAACAATTGCGTGACCTATTGCGTGACCAACACCAAAAGAATGTTAATCAATTTTCACACATTATCTATAGAATATATATAACGTTTATTTTTACATATCTACAAAATATATTACGAATACTATTTGTTTAGGTCTCATAAGTCAATTTTAAGTTATTGAATAAATTTCTATGTATTACTAAAACAATTTAATTATCATAGTTAACAGAAAAAACTGTATATTCTCATCATACTTGTAAAATTGATCAACTATTTTATTATCCACATATAAGTATAAAAATATTTACCAGTTAAAATTTAAATGATATACACTTTTAAAAATTCTTAGAAACAATATTAAAAACTAATAAAAAATAATTTAACGCTTAAATTACCTAAATTTTTATATTTTTGGATTCATTTGAATATAGAATTATTTATTGTTAATATGTGATGATCGCCTATCGTCAAATGTAATTAAACCTTTATAAATTCTTTTCAGTTGATTGAAAAGAAATATGTATTGTCAAAAAAAACCTTAAGAAATATAAAAAAACTCTTATAAGACAATCGGCTCAAATAATTGATTCTATATATATATAGAAAAGAAAATTTAATTTTTTTATAATTAAAAATAAAATAAAAATATTTGAATATCGAAATTATATTCTGATATTATGAAAAACATTTCTTCTATATTAAAAATTTCAACATAATCACACAATCTTTGTTTTTTTAGTATAATAAAAATGAAAAAAAAAACATAAATAAATAAAATAAAATATAGAAAATATATTGAACCAATAAAATAAAATAAAATAATTAAAATAAAATATTATCATATATATTGTGACTGTGCGAGATAATGTAAGTACCATGTTTAAAAAGTCATAAAAATGTTATTCGCTTTTTAAATAAAAGAATCTCACACAGATTTTTTTTTTATTTTAAAGTTTTAAGTTTTTTTTTATATTCCGAAATATATTAGAATTATTTCAATATTGTTCAATGTGTGTTTTTAAATTTGACATAATCATAAGGATTTAAATCTTAAACTATAATTTATAAAAAAAAATATTTGGTAATATAAAACAAAAAATGATAAGTACCTATATAATAATATACGAATATATTAATAGATATAGCGTGAATAATAGGTGACAACAGTTTTATGATCAATTTTATTTCTAATACGGTGTGATTATATATATAATAGAGTATATATACATACATATATATATATATATAACCAAATCATCTGTAATAAAATTTATATATAGACTTTAATATTCTGTATTTCTAAATCTTCAAATAAAAACTAAAATAAAATAATAAGAATAGAAATCGAATAGAAAAATTGATAAAATAAACTGTATACGTCGATGAGAGTCGATGCGAAGAACTAAATATATATAAATTTAATTTTTTTTAGTAACATAGAATAAATATAAATAAATAAAATAAAAAAAAATCTTAAAATTGAATAATTAAATTTAAAGATAAAAAAATTTATTGTGAATGTGTGATAAAAATATTATAATTATTATATAAATGAATGAAATATATATATAGAATGCTCGCCTCGAAAAACACAAACACTAACCCAACAATTTCCATATACATATAATAAGATTTATTTCTTTAATAAAATATTAATTTTATTTTCGTTATTTTTAGTTTGATGTAAATCAACAAGTATTAAGAAATCATATATATTTATTTATATATTGATGGTGTTGTTTATCAAATTGTTTATATAGACATAAACAAAAAAAAAATAAATAAAAAAACTGCAAAAGAAAATAAATTTTATAATTTTCTTAATTTTCAAACTTTAAATGAGAAATAAATAATTGTTTATATTTTTCTTTAAATATTTAATTTATTTATCACATCACATATACATAATATATTTATATATCAACAAGCGCGATATAACAACACGTCTGGTCATGCAATATTTTCAAATATTTAATTTTTTATATTGTTTTTATTTTATTTTGCTTTTAATATAATCTCTAAGATTCGTAAATGATATATAAACATACAAATAAATAAATAAATATATGTAAAGTTTTTATATTGAATACATTCTATTATAATAAATAAAGGAATGTATTTATTTATTTTTTTTTGATAATTTTCCAAGAATTAAAAAAAAATGAAAATTTATTATTAAACACTAATTTTTTTATTTAAAATTTTATATTTATTATTATTATGTTATTGAATGTGTGCGTTTTTTTTAATGTATATATTGTCGAAGAATATACAGAAATACATAATATTTAAAATGAATTTAAATAATATATATAGCCAATAATTATTTTTTAAATATATATGAAGTTATTGTAGTTATTCTTAACTTATCGCAAATATACGCGATGAGTGCCAATTTTAAATAGTTAAATAAATTAATTATGTTTTTTCGTTCATTTTTTTTCTTTATGAATTATGAATTTTCTAAAAGAATTTAATTATAAGAAAATGATTCTTAGGGACTGGAAACCCTCATTTTCTATAAAATATTACACATTTTAAAAACTATTACAAATCGAACCAGAAACATACCAGAAACAATAAGGTTTTATAAAAATAAGATATTTTGGTTAGTGAATAGTAACATTTAAGATTAGATGAATTAAAATTGAATTCTATTATACATATATACATATATATATAAAATATTTTAAGTATATCTAGAAAAAATAAAATATATAAATTTTTCTAGGAATTAAAATACTACATGAAGATGCATATATGGATAAAACATACATGGATAGGATGCCGAATAACTTCAAAAAATAAAAATAAAAATAAAATAAAACTAAAAAACTATAAAATAAAATATATATGTAAATAAATAAATTTTTGTACATGAGATGCATGCAATGATTCGAAAATTATTATTATTATTATGATTGTTTTTTCTTTTTCTTTATTTTTTATTTTAAAATGATTATCTACAATATACTATAAAAATAATAATAATAATAATAATTGTATAATACAATAATATATAAATTTTTTTTTAACTCTTCACGTATTTATTTTTATTTATATTTAAAAGGAGAATTATATGTTATGAATAAATTAAAGCGATATTTATTTATTTTTTTGGTTCATAAAAACGATATATTAAATCTTTTGATTTTCTCTGTAAAGAGATATTGCATTTAATATATCATCACATCATACGAGTATATAAAATAGCTTGCAAACATGTTCATCATAAAATAATCACAAATAAAATATGTTTTTTTATGAGATTAGGAGACTGTAAAAATAAAGTTAATAATGATCATGTAATGATTTTTTTTTGTATATATTTATTAATTGTTTTTTGAAATGAAATAACAAAAATAAAAAACAACAACATATTCATATATGTATATCATTCGTTTAATTTCACGGTTTTTGATGAAAAAGAAAATATTTTATAATATATGTTTTGATGACTATATTATTATCATATGTAAATAATCATATGTATGTAAAATAATTTAATATGAATATACATATATATTTTTTAAGACTTTTCTTTTATGACAGATGATGAAATAGTAAATTATATTAAATTCGAATACGTTTTCAAATATTAGATAAAATATTATACGTACATTTTAATAAATAAAATTATATTAAACCGCACGCATCTAATGCGCGAGATTTGAATTCGAATTTTATATATAAAATTTAATAAAAAAGAATAAAAACTTATTCATATATATGATATATTACGATTTATAGATAATATAAAAAATTTAATTTCCGAAGGATATGTATTTTGTTTTTTAATTAATTGTTTACAATCATATAATAGTAATAAAATTATTAATCTTAAAAAAACGTGATTATTTTTTTATATCTTTATACATGAAGATTTTTTATTAGTTATTTATAATATATAATTGATGTTTTTCGTTTTGAGTTATTGAACAATATATATTATATGTGTATATTATACATGACTATAGCGACATTCGAATATATTTATAACTTATTGACATTTTTTATATTTCAATAGATTGTGTTTATTAGGAAGGATGGATCAGGATCTCTTAATACATGATGAAAAATACGGAATTTTGTAATCCATGTTGAAAAATACGCGTAATGTTTAGTTTTTAAAATCAAATTACACTTAACGGTAATATATACTATTTAAATAATTAATTGTGCAATATAAACATTTTCCATTTGGAATTTTAAATAATATTAAAAATAAGAAAAAGAAAAAGAAGAATGAAAAAAAAATTATCTTAAAAACTACTAAAAATGTTTATTTATTGTTAATTTTTAAAGTACATATACAAATAATTTCTTCACTCAGCTCAGTAGCCAAATGTCGCGCAGGTATATATACTACTGATATTACATATTGCATAAAACTCGTGATCAACAATTTGTGTGCTACCAAATAATAATGAAAAAAAAAATAAAATAAATAAATAAACAAATTACAGATAACATCGTAGCAAATTGTACAGATGAAGAAAAAAAAACATAAATATAGTGGTAGCCCCATCGTTTCGATGTTATCTGGTATTTTTTCTTTTTTAAAATCGTTTTAAGAATATCTGTATTGTGTATATAATATATCTACATAATCGGGTATATGTATACCTTTTTATATAATATCACTCTTAAAAATGTATAATGTATACTGTATATGTTTATAAATATATATTTATATTCAATTGATCAGAAACATATAAAATATATATATATGTTGAATTAAATGAATAAAGATTCATATATACATATACAAAATATAAACATATTTTAAATGCGATGGAGTGAAATTATAATATACACATTTTTTAATGTTTATACTGCAAACAATATAATTCAAATCTGTTCTGTGAATCTTCATTCATATAATGTATAATTAAAATTATATATTCATTTATTAATTGATAAATAATTTAAAAATAATCATTAATACAAGCAACTAGTCGCTGTTTAAATGTGTCAAGGAGGTTTCAGTGGATAAAGAATAAGGATTTTTAAAGAAATAATTCAGTGAATTGAAATGGCAAATATAATTCTTTAATATTCCAACAAATATTTGGATTTCTTAACATTAGAATTCATCTCTGTTTGCTCGCATATGTATAACTTCTTACATCTCTATACTGTATTAAATAACACATTATTATACAATAAGTCACTATATTATATCATATAAACATATAGATAAAATATATGTTGTAAACAATTTCATCATTGACAGAATATCTGTATTTATTATATACAAATAAAGCATATATATAAATTGTAAATATACCCATATAGTTAAATTTGTACATTTTGAAAAGTCGACGACAAATTGTGCATAGGAAGGAATGTAATGCTTATATACATATTTTAAAGTATTTGTTACAATAAAACATTATCTTATGGAGAAGAATAACAAAAAAAAAATAAAACAAAAAGTATATACACACAATTTTAAAACGTGCTGTGTCAAATTGTTTTTCAATTTGTAAAAAATTCTTATACACCTTTTTTATTGCAAATCGCATATACACAAATCGTTTAAAATAATTTTATATATTCATATACATATATATAAGAATTTTGTAATTATAAAAATATAGAAATAGCCATTTAGCCACTACTGTTTTTTTCTACATACGATGATATTTATAAACATGTAAAATAATGTTGTTAATTTACTAATATTATATTTAAAACATTTTTAAATACAATACATGGTAATAATAATAATGGGATTATTTTTGATATTAGACTCTATAATATTATACATATATAAAAGTTTTATTAATATGTTTTTAAAGCAATTTGTGGAATGAAAATTAGTGCATTAACACACTAATTCTAATTATAATATGATTGCTTTATATATATACACCTATCTAATATGTGGTTGAATACATGTATATAATTTTCAATTTTAGGACTTTCGAAGGACCATATGTTTGTAATTGTTTTTAAACAAACCGATTTACATTCGAATAATATTGTAAATGCTAAATACATATACATATGAATCTTTAAAAATAAATATATATTTTTGTTACACCATCATTTGTATGGGAAAATGAGTGTTTTTGTGGAAATAAAAGTATTAAAAAAGCTAAATTTAAGGAAAATATATCCTTAATAATAAATGTTTCTATTTATAAATTATCGTTTGAACACTTTTATCGTTTTTAAATGATTCTGGGTGAACGTTCATTTGGTATTACATCATACATTCTGAATATATCTTTAATAAGTAATGTGTTTAATAAATAAATCTTATATTTGGGTAAAACAAATTTCATTATAGCGACGTCACTACATAACCGGTAAATGTTTATTGCTACACCTAGTATATTATTTACTAACAAATATAGAACAAAAAAATGACATTTAATTCTACGAATGAAAATAAATGTTGAGGATTATTGTAATTAATTAAAAAAATTATCTTGATTATAAAATCTATATTAAAAAATTCGCAAAACAAAAACAAACTAAAATCAAACAAGCCGACAAACAAAAAAATATCTAACGTTACACTTGTTTTTGTATTGAGTATAAAAAAACCAATTAAACATTCAACAAAAAATTATTACAATCCAGTTTTACTTTTATAAACAATCTAAATTATATTATAATTGTGATAATAATGTGCTATGATGGATATTCTATACGGACGGATACATGTAATCTAATATAAACTATAAACAGTAAAGTACGTATATTATATATAAATAGTACTCTAACACTTGTATGAGATAGTGTGATGTATATTATTGAGCATATATGCATATAGATTATGTTCATTAACTTTTGTATTTTAATATTTTTTTTTGTATATATCATTAACTAATATATTTTTAACATATATATAGGTATTAAGAAATATATATAGTGTATAATAAATTTAAACTTACTGGGCGGTCCTGAAAATTAAATTATTATATGTATTTTAAGTCGCTTATTTTCCTTTGCCTCGCACATCAAATTTAAATTTATTAGTGTAATATTTGTATTGTGTAGAAGTAGCAATAAATAAAAATATATTAGATTTTCATTTTAAGACTTTGCGAGTGTGTTGCATAGGTGTTTATTATCTATTTTGTTTTTTATTTCAAAAATGGTTTATATTTAATTTTAACTTTATATGCTATATGTAGATAGAAAATAATTGAAAACTCAAACGTATATTTTTAATGCAAATCTACCAACAATATTTTAGGGAAAACACAGTTAATAAGTTTTTCGAGTACAATCATTTTTAGGAAAAATTGACACAAAATTATTCGGTTCGTTATCACTTTATAATCATATGAAAAAAAAAGAAAATAAACAATTAACTTAATGGCAATTTAAATTACAATATGTATATTCATAATTCATAAAAAAAAACTACCGATATTCTGTGCGTTTGTTATTTAGTAACAATAAATTAAAAATAATTGTATAAAAATTCAAGTAGCTATATATATAATCGAATATAACAACATACTTTTATTTTATTTCAAATATCATTATAATGAATATAAAAAAAGAAGAAGAAAAAAACGATATGATACGCAGCTGATAATTATTAAATGAAGAAGTTGTTTTGTGTGTAAACAAAATATATACAAGTTCATATTTAAATGCATTTATTTATATTATATTATATATAAAACCATATGACTAACAAACAAACATCAACAATCAAATGTATTGAAAGAAATTTTAGATAGTATATATATATATTAGTAGAAGTTTATACAATATATTATATGTATATTTACTTCCATGTACATATACATAAAATTTAGAAAATAAAATATTATAAAAATAAATATAAATAAACGCCATATAACATAACAGAAAGTGGTAGTAAATTATCATTGAACATTTAATATGTATTTTATAGCATTTCTCTAACTAAAATAAATAATGTCATTGGAATCGAATGGAAATATATAGTGGAAAAAAAATTAAAAAAGGAAAAAACAACATTAGTTTAAAACGGATAAGTTAAATTTTAATTTTATTAATATTATATCTTCCTATAACGATTCTATATTTACTTGAATCTATATGCAGTGCATTTATAGTATAGTTGTATATGCCAGAATATTTATATATTTTTTTTTTATTTACTTTCGAAGAGATAGTTATCCAATTAACACGAATTGAATTTGTAAGAAAGTAATAAAACTCTTTTAAAAATAAAAATATCCATATATAGAAAACAGATTTGTAATAAAAATAAAAGAAATTGTGCTTAAATACAACTTATTATATTATTATTATTAAATTAACTACTGTATTTTTGTGAATATATACATTTTTATAGTATTGTTTTTATTTAATTTTTTTTTTTAGTTTTAATGGTGGGAATAGGGATGCATTTTTTATTTTTATGTTGTTATGTCTCTTTGGAAACAATAAAAATACATAAAATATAATATATACATAAAGTGCACCCATCAAATATATACATTTTTATTATTTTTATTTCTATTTTGATCATAAAATTATAGTTTGATGTTTGACCGAACATTTATCTATTTAAATAGATTCAATTTTAATTTTTGTATACTTATACAATGAAGAGAAAGGGTTGATTTTTATTAAAACCAACTAAAAATCATTTATATAAGTATATAAATGTTTAACAAAATGCGTAAATAAAACTAATTATGACTACCAAACAAACTAATAGAATAAATAACGAAATACTTTTTATTTATTTTTTCAAATAAACAAATAAAGAAATAAATTACAATATGAACTATATGTGCTTATTTTTTCGTTCTATTTTAATGTAATTTTAAATTTAAAATTATTTAAAAAAAATACAGATTATTTATACAATACAATAAACCAAATATAAAATTATACAATAAAAAAATCACGTTGACTTTCGTCAAGAAAATGAATAAATATAAATTTAAAATTAAGGTCACCACAGTTTATGTTTACGCATTTAATTGAACAGAAAAAAAAATTGGAAAACATTAAAAATCATACATTTTATAATAAATTTTCTGAATTCAAAACGAAAATTTTAATAATAACAAAAATTTTTTATAATATAATATGCATAAGCGATAAAAATGAATATAAATAAATTACAAAATGGTTCAAAATTTATATGTTATCTTTTCATTGGTATTTCGAAATTAAATTAATTTGTTTTCATTTAATTTTGTTTCTTTTTTTATATACTTATGATGTTTTTAAATTTAAAATTTTATAAAATTAATTTTGTTATTTTTTTTTTGGTTCTTGTAAGAAATTCTAGAAATTAAAGTGTGAAAATGAATAAAAAATAAAATAAATAAAAATTGAAAAACTGATATGTTTTGACAATTTCATTTCTGTTTTGTGATTGATTTATGCATGCACTTTTCACTTGGTTTTGTTTTATTTATTTTATTCTCTTACGTTTATCAAATTAGTGGTATATTCACATATGAAAATGTACGTGTATTCTGTATAGGATCAAGTTGATGTTATTTGTTGAGATTTAGAGATACAGTGTTTTATGATCAGTATATCAATATGTAAAAGTATTAAAAAACTTTTACTAATTTTTACTGTGTTTTATTTAAAAAGAACTGATTGTGAAATAAGTTCTATCTGTAAATGAATTATCAATCGCCAATGTTTTAAATATACTCTATAATAAAACGAGTTAGTGTCTTCGTAAAGGACGGTAAATGTGTTGTAAAGGAACAGAGCAATTTTGGATTTCAATATATTTTGAATCCATCCATTTCTTTTGAAGCTGGACGGCTCACTTATTTTATGGATTACATATAGTCATTTTTTCGTTTTACGAGGAAAGATGTGAAATCATTTTAACTATAAGGTTGCAAGATTTTGTTTTATCGTAATATATTTATATATCTTATATACTATTTTCATATTCTTTAAATAAAATTAATATTTATTGTTTATTTTATTACAATAGATTTATCTCCGTACACAGTCAAGATCTCTTTGATCTTTAACGAGTTCAAAAAAAACTGAATAAATTAATATTTATTAAAATTAAAATTAATCACAAAATTATATTTACTTTTAACCTCTCTGATACAATTTTTCCTTTTACAAAAAGACATTTAGTATTTGAATAAATCAAATATCTCATATGATCATGAGAATGATCATATACATTTACATTACATTCATAATTGCATATACTACTATCGTTATATCGTTATAGATCTAGATCAAATGCAGATTCAATTTACTTCCAGTCGTGGAATTAGTTAGGTAATTAAATTGATTAATTCTTATTATTATTAGTAAAATTTATTACAAGTATTCTATTTTTAAAGTTGGACTTTAAAGATTATTGTCAATAAACTACAAAAATATTATTCACAAAAAAATATAACCGGTATAAAATCTGTACAAATAATATATTAGTTAAAAATTAGTATTAGTTATTCTTTCGAATTCTTTGGGTTAACAAATCAATTCAAAGCCGAATATTATGTAAAAAATTCAATTAAGTATGATTTTTCGTTTATATATTTAATAGTTTGATGTAATTTTTAAAGTCACATACAAATTCACATAAATATCCCGAAATTTCCCAAATATTATTAACAATTAAAACTAATAAAAACATCCAAAAAGTATTTTATTTTAGAGTTTTTAATATCTAAACACTAAACTATAATAAAACTGTCATCCAACTAAACAAACAACATCGAATTTTATTATTATTATTACACTATTTTTTAAATGAAATATTAAAGTTAAAAGAGGTAATATTTGGCTGGCATTAAATGTTAAAAAAAAAAGAAAAGAAAATAAAACAAAATATATAAATCCATATGCTTCCTAAATAAATCAAATTATAATAGTTAATAATTTTCAATGATCAGCATATGTTTGTTTGAACTAAATATACATCATTTTATTTTATTTATTTTTTCCCATTTGATTTATATGTACGATAATTTAAATAATAACATTTGTTTTTTGTTTTCATATAATATTATATATGAAAATTATTTATTACAAAATTTAAGAAAAAGATAATTACAATTTATAATCATATTAATTATATTAATTTTGTTTTTATAAATATCTGAAGTAGCAAGTCTAAAGCTTATCGTTTTTGTTAAACTATATTTAATTGGTTTTGTCAATGAATCAATTGAAATCAATTGATTTATTTAGCAATATACTCGCGTACTCGTACAACTAAGAATTGAGCAATTTTAATATTTTTGAAAATTCATATTTCTTCAAAAAACCAAACTTAGGAATTGAATATCTGAGCGAATTGAATTATAATTTAAACCGCATTTAGAATTATATATTGTACGTCATTGAAATTAAATATTATTATTTTATATTTAATCATTAATAAATCATTGAATTAATTCATAAATTATTTCTAGATATACCATATATATATAGTGTGAATCATCATCGTGTTATATAAATTAAAAAAAAATATATGAAAAATATTTTAATTATTTTATAGATATACATTCTAGATATAAATATATATATCTTCATTCCTCATCCAATATCCCCAATATAAATACGACGTGAATTTATTTGTATATATGGTACATTGAAGATGAGAGAGACTGAGACATGTGGTTTGAAATTTACAGATTAAAAATGTACTATAATAAATTAAATTCTGTCATACATAAAATGAGGTATGGCTTTTTTTTTTAGTATGTATGCATATATACAATATTTTTTATTTATGTATAGTAAAAAGTATATATATATATATTTATATATTATTATAAACAGTATGTCACTTTGCTTTCGTCATATATTTTATTTAACTCTAATTTATACAAAATAAATAACATAAAAATATTATTTTCTTTTCTTGAAATATACATGTTTGATACAATTGTTTGTACATATATACACGTAAATATGAATTCAAGCAACAAAATAAAAATGGATATACAAATAAAAAAAGGTGTTCACAGGTAAAGAATCACGTTACATTTAGTTTGTTTATAAACGATAAAATTCGGAATGCTAAGGTAAGGGAAGAGATACAATTCCAATTAAGGATCTTTACGTTCAATATAAACATCTAACCAATGATTATAATATATAGTTGGAAACGACATGTTAAAATAAAACGATTTTGACCAAATAAGATACAAAAAACAGTAGATTACATTTAGATTTCGATTCCGGAAAATTGAAAACTATAAATTGCATTTGGTGATTGTAGAATAGTCTTCAATTTCTGATAATACAGATACAAATACCTTATATTTATAAAATAAATGCAAAAAACCAAGTAAAAAAAATTCTTTATATTTGACGTTCATATTTGATAAAAGATTACGTGCGATACGTACAATAAAATACAATATTTCCTCTTATAAATTTAATTTTCCGAATATGAAATATATGTACTTATGTATATATAAGAAATATAAATAAAAAATTAAAATGAAAACCCAATGAAATCCATTGGGTATAAAACGACGAATGACTATATCTATATATTGTATATATATATTTATATAGAAACGTGTTCTATATTTTATCTTTCGTTTTTCTTCAGTATTCATATATAAATATATATATATATAGATTTTCTACATCAGTCGCATGAATAAAATCAAAATAAGTCAACGTAAATTTATTACAAAATTAAAATTTTCATATTTTCTTTTCGTATGTTCTCTTATTTTTTACATATATAATATATGGCATATAACTATATCGGAAAACCGTATATAATGAATATTTTCTTCTTTATAGATGGAACAAAAAAAATTATAATTTGATATCAAATAATATTTAAATATATATTCACAGATCATACATCTGCAATCTGTATATATACTAAAAGATTCTCATTTCTATATTCACAGTTTTCATATATATTTAAAATATAAAAATAATATAATATTGTCATTATATGTATACATTTTTTAATTACAATTAAAAAAAAATCATTCATTAATTAAAAGTAAGTATACATTATATAATGGAATAGGTATTTATAAATGCGCGATATGATATTTGTGCAACAATGCATTTACAATAAAGATCATTGACCAAAAATATATATATAATATATTATATATAGAGAGGTAATAAAAAACGTTTAAAATATATACATAACGGAGTTAAAAGACATTAAACTTTACTGATTTATTTAATTACGTATCTATACTCGCTATACATACATATATTACATATAACTATTCATAAATACAGATAACACAACAGCATAACAAAACTATTTATAATATAAAGCAAGAGAAAAAAATTTTAAATTAATATAAAGTGCAAATAATTATTAATTCTGCGCGCGGTAAGTGACAGAATATGAACAGATCTTTTTGCATAGGTTTACATATCCAAAGAAAAAATATATTCAACGACATGATAATTTACTTCATAATTTAATTGAAGCATAATTTTCTTTATAATTTTTTGGAATTTTTATAAATAAATAATAGATTGTGTTTTTTGAATAAATTTTTATATACTTATATATTATACGTTTTCGTTTTGGTACAGTGAATTAATAATCGTGTAAAATTGTATAATATCTATATGTATATATAGCAATTGTGAAAAAATGTATACAATTTAAAAATTGCATTGAGATCTTATATATACGAACTATTGGTAATAACAAAATTAAGTTTTTAATCCTTTAAATTAGTTCAATGTTCTTGAATAATTCATTTATTTCTTTTTATATATACGTAATAACGATAAAGTATACATTTATTTTTGGAAATCTATTCAATAAAGATATATAAAGACGGAGGTAATGTGGGCTTAGATTCATCCCCAATAAACTAATATATTCAAATTCATTCCCAAGAACATCGTTATTGGATGTGTATGGGATCTTCTGGAGGGCTGTGATCGGAAAAAACTTTGGGGAATGTAATTTCTATATACTTCTATATTCTATATAACATATACCTAAAGATTAATAAAATATATAAAATATAACTAGATTTTAACTGTTTTGTAATAGGATATATATAGAAAAAACGAACGTATAATAATAAGTTCTGTAATTAAATGTAAGTATTTATATATTTACCTTTATGCACATAGAATCAGTGAAGTACGTATATATAAACATATCTTATCAAAAACTATATACAGAAATTTTCCTGAAAAATATAAATGAGAACACACATATTTTTAATGCATACACCGCAGTACATATTTTGTACAAAAGTTTATAAAGAATCATTCTGATAAGAACATATATATATTCATTTGAAAAAGAAAAATTATATGTTGTTCGTATTATTTTCTATATGTATAACAACGCATATATAAATGTATACTCTATATATATTTTATGCTATTGTATGAATGCCTGTTTGTTATTTTTTTTCATTGCTGATAATATGGGTGATTGTTTAATATACATATCTGTATATATACATATATATTATGGATAGGAGGAATAATGTGGTGATGATTATACATACATGTATATTATTCTATATTATATAGCAAATGTTAAAATGGATTGAGAAGGTGTGAAAATCATGTTTGTGAGTTTTGTTGTTTGGAAAATATATGTTATATAGAAGCATTAATTCAGTTTTTAAACCTTTGTAATTTTATTTAATTCAGACACAAAGTAAAAGTCAAAAATATTTTTTTTCATTTGTATATCCGCATGCATATATGTACTTCTATCTCTATAAATATAAATATTTATAATCAAACGTATATATATATATATATATATATATATATATATATAATATCATAATATGTATATATGGTGTTATTCCATTCACATAAATGTTTTTAGAATATTATTATTGCTCTATGTACCATTCATCCGCATATACTATATATAGACGATACATATATAAAGAAATATATAGGTATAATAGGTGCATATATACGTATGTGTATCTTCAAAAGGGTTGGATTAATTAATTTTAAGACATTTAGAAGAAATATTCGTGTACATATATTTTACGTTTATAGATATGTATATAAATGTATAATATGATATACATATATATGAGTTTATCATTGCATACATTTTTAACATATACAATATAGATATATATAATATATACATATATTCACATATTAATATATTATTATTATTTTATTTATATTTTTTTTTATCATATATACATATATATTTACTGTATATAAATACTACATGCATGAATGAGGGTTTTAAATGACATAAAGTAAGGGTTACGTTTAAATTGTTTTGCTTTTGTTTAACATTTTTGACATATTTATTGCTTAACAAATATGTATAACAACTGATATAAAAACAGATAAAATACTATATACCATTATACATATATAGATATGGATATTGCTTGTTTGTTATTATAAATATATATGTATATGCATAACAAAATAACAAACAATTAAAAAATTATATAAAATGTATTTACGATACATATTTACATATATATTATATATATCTATCACATAATATATCTATATAATATATATTATAGATATATTTTGAAAGAATGATTGGATTTCATAAAACCGTTTAATATTAGTGGTGGTACTTAGGAACATCAAATCAAATGGAAAAAACAGCCGGATACATAAAAAGTTTTTAGAATAATTTGGAGGAATGATTTTCTTTTATCATCGTATACATTATTATTTTATTCTTATAGATCATCGACACTTTTCTATCGGTTGTCTAATCCTCCATGGTCGTTTACTTACTACAAAAATACATATTATTGTCTTTTTTTCGATTTCGTGAGTTTTAGGGTTGTCACTAAAATTAATAAATACCTATAATTACAAATTTTGACAAATTAAAGCATTTGTTTTAAAAGCCTAAACAATCTTATTTTCATTTTTATATATAAAGCATAAAAATATCAATTACAAAATCAATAATTTATGTATTAACGTCAAAAATCATATACATATACAATTAATTCAATTGCAGAAAACATTATATAGTATATCTGCAATTACATTATCAATAAACTACAATAGATCATTTATCATTATAAAAGTAAGTGAGAAAATTTTATCTTTCTTATTTATGTATTGCATAATAAAAAATATGAATATTATAATAAATGTTGCAAATATATAAAAAATAAATGAACTGCAAAATAACATAAGCAAATAAAATATGCTGCTTCAAGAACAATATACGTCTAAATCCAATCTTTGTTTATATATAATCAAAATTGGAATGTCGATAATCTATCATTTTATAATTTATGAATAAAGACAGACAGGAATAAAAGGAAAAACATGTACTTATTAATTCTTCAATGAATAAACACACAATTTATTATAAAAATTTCGTTGCGTGCAAAAATACTTTGAGTATACGTGTATTTTTGTATGTAACGAATTTTTTTATCGCACGATTATAAACTGATTGTCATATATAATATTAAAAATATATTTAATAATTTATAGTTATTTATAATTATAGTGGTAAATTAAGTCATACGCTAGTCACTATAGTACTTGTGTATTCTTAAATCTGAAATCTAGATAAGATAATGTTCATGTCCCTAGGATACGATTACCATTTTGGGATCGTTTTAGGATTGTGGATATTCTAATCCAAATGAATTTATTGAATATATTATAATACTTATTGCTTGATAGGTTTCTTGATATTCATGTAATATTCTGGTTTTCCTTAATAGTTAGGATATATCGATTAATTTTAACTTCATAAAATATAACAATAATATATATAAGTATATAAATAAAATTGAAAAAAAGAATGAAAATTATTTTATATAAACATAAAATCTTACTCGATTTGAACATGATATATTTATACCATATATCGACAAATGTATTTTAAAAGAATATACGCACATAATAAGATTGTTGTAGGCTGTACAGAGAAAATGTATTAGTACTCATGTATGATTAAATATATGCAACTGTCTATATATATATATATATTATATCATATATATTATATACACTTTATAAATATATTTATATATATATATAGATAGATAGGGATACATATAATATTGTGTTACTTGTTTTTAAACATTCAGAGATATAAATATGGAAATATACAAAATTATTACAAACATCTAAAAAATATATACATATATATAGCTAATGTTGTAGCTTATCGAATTGATAAATTACCTAGATAAAAGGTGTGACCAAATTGAATGTTGAACATCCATAACATGATATGTCTAATATATGTATAATCATATAATGCAATATATTCTATGTGCATTTATATATATAGTGATATATAATTTTATTTGTATATCTATGATTTCAATGTACAATATTTAGTTTTGTTTTGTTTTTTTTACAAATATAATAGTATATTAATATAAAATTTATTATATAAATATAAAATGTGAATGCGAACGACAATGCGATTCTTTATTAGAAAAATATAATATCTATTCCATATATTTTAATATGTTCTTGAACTTTATCCTTTATTTTTCTTACATACATCAACATTCAAAATTCAATATTTATATTCAGTGGTTGACAAAAGTTATCGAATTATTAATTTACCATAAGAATTTTTACTAAAATAAAAAAATCAATAAATGGTATATTTTCAAGAACTATATATATCTGCATTTCCCAGAACTTTTCTCTGATCACAATTAATAATTTCCTGTATATATAAAGATATGATTGAGAAAACTTATAGTATACGATGTAAATAAATAAATATATATAATCATATGACAGTGTTAAAAATATATATTCATTGAAAATATGTTTTTAAAACACAAAAATATAAACATAACATAAATGTTATATGTATTGTTCTATTTGATAAATGAAACCACATTTTTCATTTATTTATATATACATATATCATATATACATATAATAAAAATGTTTCTGTATAAACAGATTTTAATATAATTTTGAAAAATTTCGTTCAACCATACATACCAATTTCTGTACATATAAAATGAAAATCATACAATTAGGTATACAATATACATATATAATATATGTATATAGAAATATAATTGTTGTAATTGCCCATGTACAAGATGTACAAGAATATTTATATAGTTTATAATTAGAAAATTATATCAAAAAACAATATTATCATTTTGTTATTTTTTCCCTGTTTTGTCATTACCAAAAAAACAATGAAAATTTATTTATATAATAAAGTGACATATATACATTATTCATTGTGTATATATGAATATATACAGCACAACCTATATATGGTATACATTTTATCATTTTGTATACCTACATATATGAAAAAAAAATAAAATTATGCATGTAGTAGATTGAAAATAAAATGACAACTAAATTCCTTAATTCTATTATCCTTTTGTATACAATGAATACATGTTATTATTATTATTATTATTATTATAATTATTATATGATTATAAAATTGTGAATTTGAAGTAGTTGAAATTATAATACATCAACAGGATGTTCCCTATAAAGAATATCTATCTCGAAAACAAATTTTTCTCATTCCTGAATAATTATTATAAAAATGTAAAAGCAATATAATGTTTTCGCGTTAAGTATGTATGCACCATTCAACTGACGAATTCCTTAATCCCATGTGTGGTTTACATTTTTAGATTATAATTTTTTATAATTTTCTTTCAAGTGTTCGTAGGGAAAAACACCTTGTTGTTATATATAAGTAATTTATATAATATAAAATTTTATATCACTATCGTATATATAAGATATTTTATAAATAGTAGAAAAACATAAATATATTAAAATATTTTGATCATCGCAATCATACAATATACAAAATACGAGTTCATATAAGGGTAGCAAAATTTTATGTGAATTGTACCGTAAGAGTCCATCAC
Source organism: Dilophus febrilis (assembly GCA_958336335.1). Lineage (NCBI taxonomy): Eukaryota > Metazoa > Arthropoda > Insecta > Diptera > Bibionidae > Dilophus > Dilophus febrilis. The sequence continues at coordinate 12,143,194 of OY284470.1, read as the reverse complement.
AAGAGAGATGTTGCTGTGCATATACGTAAATATATTTAAAATATATATATATATATAATATATATATATATGTATCTAAAAAGGAATAATATAAAATTAAATATAAATATTTTGTTTGAGCTTTGTATCATTTATCTATAGCTATATATATGTGTATATTAATATCAGTATATATACAGATACACGATGTCTGAAATTACATTTATATATAATATATAATAAATAAATAAATATATTTTCGTATATAACCGACGATTGGTTTTAGTGACCGACAACAGCCTTCTGTTTTTGGTTTCATAAAATTTGTGAATTTTTTACGATAATTACTAATTAGTCGTACGAACAATATGTAACTCTGTGTTAAAATTGAAATTCGAAAATAACCGAAAAACACAAATGTTTCTATGTTTTTAATGGGATTCGAACCCAGGATCACAAATTTTTCTAAGCATTTTATTTTGGCATCGTTTATCAGCTACACCACAGAGTGGCTATAATATTCTTTATATATATATATATATATATATTTAAAAATTATAAATATATTATATAGGTATGTAAAATATATATACATTTAGATATAGTGATGGTGTTGAAAACAGTTTTGTTGGATATTAAATGACATTTTGTTAAATTACGTATGGGTACACAAACTCACATACACACATAATATGATGATGAAAAACATATTATACATACATATATATAGAGGTTCATCATATATGTTTTTATATTTATTGTGTATAAAATCTTTCCCTTTTTAAGTGTCTTCCTATATTTTGTAGATTAACCATTTGTTTATATGTAAATACTAAATATATAATATATATAAAACAATTTAAATACTAAATAAAATAATATGTTTTTGTTTAGTGTTTTTGTGTTCATTTATTGTTTAAGTTGATTGTAAATATATTATATATCTATCCATCTATCTATATATACCATATATAAGTATATTTGGTCTTTTAACAAATACTTTCATTTATTTAAAATATGTATATATGTTTGGTATAAAGAAATTAAATAATATAATATACACACATAGTTACATACAAATATAATACTCAATTGCAACTTTTAAATGAACTAAAATTATTCTTATACATTATAAAATTATATTCAAAAATTGTTTATAATATACACAATAAATATACATTTTCTCTCTAAAGCTTTAGGCTATAAATGAAAAATCATCAACATCACTGAATTTATATATATATATATATATATATATATAATTATTTTTCATTATTTTATGTATAAATAAAAGAAAAGATAAATAATTTTATTTGATGAAATTTTTCACATGTTTAACTTATTTGGTAGTTTCAAATATGAAAATTATCACAAAGTTCCATATATAGACACATTTTAGGTTTTGTATTTTAAATATATACATATAGTTTAATCAGAATTGTAATTTTTGTACACATATATTCCTGTAACCTAATAAGATTGTTTCATTTTTTTGTTTTTAAATAATAAAATGAATTATATTCTAATAGGTAATTAATTCATTGAAAATATGTAAAATATCATTAACACCTTTTGAGGATCTTAAAATATGCATTAAGATGAAATATTATGTAGTTATATGTAATGTCATTAGCACATGCATTATATATAATAACCGTTTACTTCATTAAACCATTCGAACCAATAAATGTTAATAAAATAAAATATTCTTATATTATATATAGAAAACACTCAATAAACTATTTATAAAATTTAATTAAAAAAAATGAAATGTATATCCATATAAGAATATCTATATATAATATAAATTAATACCTCTATATCCATAGAAATCGAATTCGTATATACTTATAAAGGGTCGTCAAATAGGAACTATATATGCGGTTTTAATTTCAATTTAAAATGTTATAGGTGATTTTGGTTAATTCATGGTATTTTTAGTTTTATTAAAATTTTGGAATACTAATTTACCAACAATTGGTGTTCCAAAAATTGCAGATTCACTTATTTTAAAAAAAAAATGCAATTATTCTTCCAATAAAGTATTCCCTCAATAGACAAACAATCACTTTTATTTCATTTCAATTTCAAATAAAAGATAAAGATACCCCTAATTTGATGACCATATCTTTTTTTTTGTATTTTTAAAGAATAAATAAAACATGATCTTCTTATATACATGCATGGTGCAACAGTCCACGCATTATATAAAATATATCATTATAACAACAACTGAATATATATATGAAAAGAATGAACAAATAAAATTTATATTCATAACAAAATGATTTGAAATGATCATTAGTTATATTGATTTATAAATGTATTAAAAGTCGAATATAGAGACTATATATATAAAAATATATATGTATATAATATAAAATATCATGTATTTGATAAAACAACACTAATTTATATTTTTATGTTCGATTTTTCAATTTTTCAATATAGTTTTTTTTTATTGCAACTTGATAATGGAATTTTTTAGTTTATGCGGGAATTTTTTTGATTTCATAAAAAATAAAAATAATATCATCACATATAACACACCAACAAATATATTATAATTTATATATTTAATATAAATATATTTATAAATTACGCTTATTTTATTGAATAAAAAATAAAAGGAGTCAATGTGTTCCAATGCATCTTAATGTATTAAAACGGAAAAAATGAAAATAAAACTAAATTAAGAAGAATTGTAAAAATAAAGGTATTAAAAACAAACTCGTTTATTGTATTTTTTCCACAATATAAAAATATATAAAAAGAATATATGATGTAGAATCGAATATATATTGTATATATAGTAAAATATAAAATAAAAAACAAATTGTTTCTTTGACTTAAATACACAATTTTTCGTGCCATACGGTTATTGTATTTATTTATTTTTTGTTCTCTTCCTTTTTATATATTACAAAAATAAAAATGGTATTTATTTTTTTTTTCTCAATAAAATTTGTAAAATGTCAATTGATTTAAAAATGATTATAAATTAGAATATTATCTTTATGTATTTTTGGTTTATTTCTTATACTTGAAGACTAACGTAACGTATAAAAATAACGTACGTTAGGTAGTAGAAGAAAAACAAAAACACACCAAAGAATTAAATAAAATCGAAATAAAATAATAATAAATAAATAGTTTAGTGGGTACGAAAGAACAAGGACCTCATGCAGTGAATTTTATTTGTTGAATGTGTCACCGATAACACCACACGAAGAGATGTGTATTGTGTATGCGTATATAGTAAAAAGGTTGTATAATATAAACCATATAAAGTATTTTGCAAATGATGTTCACATACATATCTATATATATGTATATGAACTTAAACTTATTCTGTAAAAAAAAAATGTACGTGGTTTTTATATTAATATATATATACATATGATCTGTTTTGTTTATTGAAAAATGAAGCTTAAATTAAAATTTATTGCAAAAATATTGATGTTTATTGAATGTTTTTTTTTTTTTTTGAATTTAAAATTTATTTCTTTATTATCTCATATCGTCTATAGGTAAATATTTTTATTTGTTAATTTTATTTGCAAAAGAGTTACAAGAGGAGAGTCATTTGAAAATGTATAAAATTCCGAATAAATAATGTGAAATACACAAGCATATGTAAATTAATACAATTCCGGATATATTTTTAAATTGAACAATTGTTTCTTAATATATAGGTTGATACACACTTTTGGTCTCAATTGAATACGAATTGTTCTAGTATTCTTCTGTATGATTTTACGATAAATTTGATTGATTTGATTGAATGCAGGGAATCGTAATAATCGTTTGCAATAGAATAATGAAAAGAGATATATACATTGGTATAGTACATTTGATATTATTGATACTGAAAAAGGAAAAAAAAATGTTATAATAAAAATAAAATTGAATATTAATTGTATACATGAAAATAAAATATCTGTAGGTATTCAAATGTAATTTCATATTATATATCTATATGAATGAATACTTCGACTTTAGACGCATATATTCAACACAATACAATAATAAAGCTTGTGCATTAAACATAAACAAAACAAATGATATAAGTTGAATTGAAAATTAAATACACATATATCCAACGTTTATTTTGTTATTTACCCACAATAACAATAAATAAATATACGTATATATATAAACATAAATAAATAAATAAATAAATAAATAACAAGTTATAATTTTATTAATGATCAGCCAGAATTAACATGATGTATCAATAAATGATTAATATAATTGAATTAAAATAAATTTCAAAATTTTATATTTAATTTTTTAACACCTTTCAGTTTATTGTATGGTTGTGGTCGGAGTTTTTGGGAAAAATTCATTTCAAACGCGCAAAAATTTGTAATTCAAAGTGTATTTTACTATAAATCTCTCAATCGACTTAATATTCTATAATCATATCTTGGGTTTTTTTTTTTCAATTCAAATTTTGAAAAGCCCCATTGGTGATAATTTTACGAATTGCATAAAAATCTTAATTTTCTTCTGGCACTCAATGTATTAAACGATTAATATTTGTTTATAATATATACTTTATACCATTATCTTAATACAAAATATAAAACATTTATTTTTTGTTTATTTTCAAACATAATGTCAAAATATAATTTTATATTGTATAGTTATATAATATGAATATAAATAAATGTTTATTAATGACAATATTTATTTGTATATCAATTAATAATAATTTTTTTTTTTATAAAATTTACATTTAATGAATTCAATTTAATATACCAACGTTTATCATTTATATATATTCTTAATTCGTATACCTATATAGACAGGATTTTGAATAAATTAAATTTTATATTGGTTAGTAACTATATATTTATTAGAAAATTCACACTGATGTTGTTCTCTATATAAATGATGTATTTCACTGATTTAACAATAAATCAATATATAAATATTATTATTAAAACAAGCGTCTCACATACAGAAAATAAAATAAAAAACAGTGAATAATCTTATAGGAAATAGAAGAAGAAAAAAAATAGGAATAAAAAAACATTGTATTTAAATATTTGTGGTTTGTTAAATATAATCGATAATCATTAATTATATGATTATATTTTTTTATTTATAATTTTCCAAAAATAATTCTAGTTTGTTTATACTATATAAAAAAATGTATGTACAGAAGCTATTAGATGAATACCTTTTCACGCTAAAAAAATTGATGTATATAAATAGTTTACAATGAAATTTATATTAATATAATTTAATAAATATTAATCATATATTTTAATGGTAAAAATATGCAATGATGTACGTAAAAAAAATTATATAAAAAATACTAAAAAATAATATTACAATTTTAATTGGTATAGAATATAATATAGCATTATTTGAATCCAAAATTTCAACGTTAAGTTTCAAAATTCTGATTAAATTTTTACGTAAATCATGAATTACAAAACCCCATATATAGGATAAGAATATATGACATGTTTACAAAAAACGATAATTGTTATCATCACCAAAAAATCAAAAGTTAATGTAATTTTTTTATTTATATATAGTAAACAGAATATAATATCAATATTATAAATCATTTTTCACATAGAAATACAAATAAAATGATATTATTCAAATTCTCATCGTTTTTTTATATGAGCTAAAAAAACATACATATTTTGATAAAATATATAAAAAAAAATTTATATTTTTGAATGCATAAATTAATTCTTTTTCTTTCTATACCTATATCGTTTACCACATTCGTTTTTTATTTTATTTTCATACCAAAATTCATATAAAATTATTTATTCACACACAGTTAGAACCATTTCCAAACAGGTGCTAATATAAGAATTTACAGCATATAAATAATATATATCAACACACAGCATATAAATAATTTAATTTTAAATAATTTGAATTTAAATAATAACAAGAACAAAATAAAGTTACTTGCATATAGATAATCAATATTAAATAACAAAGTGCAGTGCACTAACACAAAATTATTTTATATATGAATTTAATGAAATTAATTATATATTTTTTATTGTATGTTATAAAAACAAAAGATTTTAGCTGTGTGCTTTTCCACCACTCTTATTTGATATACATTATCAAAAACCCAAAGCAAAATAATGTTATGCAATAAATTTGTATAGCCAAAAAAAAGTGTTTAAGTTTAGTGATACAAATCATTAGGTGAGTGTAGGGTAAAAATAGTAATATTAATAAAGGATTAAGAATAGGACAATAACAAACCTAATATGTAAAAACGTAATGGATAAATAAACTGTTAATCATCAAAGATCATTGATAAATTTGTGATAAATGAGTATCAGTTATGAATTATTTAAGATAAAAAAACTAAAAATAACGAAGATGGATGAAAATCAACATGGTTTTTCGCAAAAAAATATAATGATAATATCTGCACATTACAATGAAGCATCAGAATGTTTTTCGTTTACCGTACCAAACCAATATATTTATACAACATACAATACTCTTTAATCCCCTATACATTTAAATTAACAAAAAATGTTTGTAAAAAATAAAATACTAAAATTTATATATTTTTTATATAATAAAAAAAAAGTTCTATACAGTGATAAAAATCTTGATTAATTAATTTCACAATATTATAATTTGCTTTATAACAGCTCAAATATATACAATAAATACATACAATTTAAATCATTATATTATTGATCACAATCATCAGAAAAGAATGATAAAGAAAAAATTACTTTAAACATTTTGTTATTTAAAAACATTTTTTATAATAATCTTTAAATAAATTGTATTCTTTCTTGTGGTATTTTTTAAAAATAATTTCGGATTTCAAAAAAAAAAACTAAATTACATTAAAAATCACATAAAGATTTGTCAAAACAAAAAAAACTGATTCATATTTAAAAATAGTTATAATTATTTGGTTTTCAATTCAAATTAAAATTTTCGGAAACCTTTGAAATGAAATAAAATGTTTTAAAAAGATACACACAAAAAAAAAAACAAAAGAAAAGAATTAATCAACAATCAAAAGAAATGGTAAAAATAAAATTATAATATTCCACCATATGTCAAAAGGTTATATTCCTTATTTTAAGTATATAGAATTTCAGTTTATACATTTAATTTATATTGAATATTTGTTATTTTAAACTGAATTATATCATAAAATAAAAGAAATTAAATAATAATTTTCGTATGGACATCAATAATAATAATATAATAGAATATAGAAAGAAAAAAACAGCGTGTATCCTATAATTTCTTATTAAGGCGGTTTGTTGTACGTGTATTAATATGAGAATGTGTATTAAAAAGAATGCAATTATGAACCGAACAGAAATATATTACACATAAGATATAGAGAAATATGAAAAATTGATAACAATTAATAATAAATAAAATATATATACAAGTTATATTATAAATTGTATCCTAGAAAATAAAAAAAAAGGATCACCGTGGATTCAATTTGTTTTTCATATATAACATTTTTTTTTTGTATTTTTATTATTATTTATATTGTTGTGATAAATACAAATTAGAGGATCATCATCTGTGTGCAAGGTATAAATGTTATTATAATTTTACGCACATATATATGTTATGTTGTATATGAAAACAAAATATTTACCAGAAATCCGAGAGTATAATATATCAATATCAAAAAAAATACTCATAACATTAATTTAAATTCTACTTTCTTTTTTCTAAATAAGTATATATATGCCTTGAAACAATATTAATAGATTTGCTAAAAGAAAAAAATAAATAACAACAACAAAAAATCCCTATAAGACATAGTAAATAGAGAAAATATAATTAAAATCAATAATCCCAAATTTTTGTACAAAAATTGAATAGGAATAGAAAAAAAGGAGATTTATTAATGTTTGAAATACAGGAAAAACAATATAAATCAATGTATATATATAAATATCTTTTAATATAAGTAGTAATTTAAAATTCAACCCAACGTCCTATAAAATCCATAACGGAATAACTTTTTTTGTTTTCTTTGAAATATCTAAAATCTAGATATTATTTTAGATTTTGTATATTTGTAGATATAATAAAAAATATATTTCTATAATTTATAAAGAAAAAAAAACGTACCAATTCTTATATATATGAAATTTCATATATTGGTATAAAATAGATTTATCCCCATAAATCTATAATTTAAATATATAACACGTTTTGCATAATAAAATTAATTTTTATTTTATATAAACTCCACTCGTATTACGTTCATTTTTATATTATTTTATTCAACAATCCCATAAATAATTATATATTTATTCCTAAAGCAATATACATAGTATATTTACACAACTATAGAAACATTAACACGAAATTTGTCAAAAAACTATTATACCCTTATCAATTATAAATTAAAATATAATTTGGTTTGTCTAAATTTATTTTTATTTTCTTTATATAAATATATAGGATTAGATATAAAATTTCTACGAAAAATATTATTAGGTTTTATTTTTAATAATTGTATTTCATTTTATAGTTTTATTTATATAGTTTTTTCTTAATTAGAGGTGTATTCATTTGTATTCAAAGATCGTTTTTGTATGTTTATTTTGTCAATAGAATGATTTTATATAACGTACGTCCTTATTTATCAATGGTTTGTTTGTTTATGGTTTTATTATTTTTATTCTTTTTTTTTTAAACTACACTCAATAAATTTAGAAATTTAATATCAAACGTCGTCGAAAAACGGTCATATAAATTATATTATTAGAGAAATGTTAAAGAGATTTTTTTAAGATTTATAATAATAAAAAATACAGTGATTAAAGGATAAAAAGTGATATGTGATGCATTTATTAAATCGAAAATATTTTGTATGTTTGATATTGTAAATTACAGAAGTCAAAATTAATGTGATTTGGAAAAAATGAAAAAAAATATATAATAAAATAGAAAAATGTACGTAGTTTATACATATTACAATTTCACAGTGGTTGGAAACCGATAAAAGGAAATACTTTAATTCTAATTAAATTATCCATCTGGGTATGCAAGATTATACAATTTAAAGTAATAATTAACTTTTGAAATATAAAAAATTTTAAATTATTCAATACGAAATTAAAAATACGTTTTTTATCATAGTAATAATAATAAAAAAAATTCAATAAACAATATACCATCATGTATTTATTTATGTTTTATGAATATACCAACATTCACTGGTATCACTGACAATAACAACAACAAAATGAAACCTATATATCATAACATAATTTTTTATATGTTATAAAAATTAATTTTAGGCACGCTTTACAAAATAACCACAACATTAAATATATGTATAAATTAATATATAAGAATGCAATATTATTTAAAAGAAGGTATATTAAATATACAAATAAGCATATTTAAGTATAAAAGGCGAAAAGATTAAAGAAAACCATATTTACTTCATCATCATAAAAATATGATCTGTTTGTTGTCAAACCATAACATTTATGCTATATCCATAAATATAATAATTCTTATGTGGTTATTATTGTTTTAGAAAAAAAAAACAAATTAAATCACTATATTTAATATACCAGGTGCTTTTTATTGGTCAAGAGGTATACAATAATAACAATACAAAAAAAGAAATATTTTTAAATACTTAAAAACATTTTATTAGCAAATTTTTCATTATTTCATAAACAATTTATTCTATAATAATGTTCTAAGCTTATGCGTAAACTTATTCTAAACTTATGCGTATAGTTCTAAACCTACAATACTTTAAATTTATTTATAGTGAAATAACATAAATATTCGTTCAGTATCTTTCTTCAAATAACACAAATATCCATTTAATTTCTTATAATATGTACCATATGTGTGTTTTTTTTATAATAACAAATTATGCAATACAGATATTCTATATAAAATATAAAACAGTGACCAATCAATTATTATCGAAAAATAAATTTTTATGTATTTCCTTTATACAAATATATAAATTTTATTGTAATATTTATGTTATTTTTTTATGAATTGGAAAATAATTTATATTTATTTAGTTATTGTATGTGATGATTTTTCATTATTATAACCATATACGCGTCTTAAAATAAGATATATGGTATATGAATTGACAAGGTGTTGTCACGTAAAAATATACATGCAAAAAAAAATAAATAAAATCAAAAACTCTATATATTTTTTATTGTAAAATTATGAATATTTTGTTTATTTATAAATATATATAGTAAAATATATATTTATTATTATAATATCAATGCTTGCCGACAAAATATTACAAAATAAACGTAAAACCATATTATTGCAATTTCCATATTGTATATATGATCGGATATGGTTTGAGAAGTATTGGTAAAAATTGTATGTATTATACTACTTACAAAAAATAAAGTCGTTCAATTAAATTTTAGTGTATATATTTGTTATGAATGCAACATAAAACACGCGCCAATTCTTAGTATAATTTTTATGTTCAATTTTCATGTACAAAATATGTTATTATATAAAAGTATATATGCATGCTGTTTATATACAAATGTATATATATAAATAATAAAAATATGTATGTACATTGTTATTATTTTAAATTTATCGGTTCATATTTTGTGTCATGAAATTGATATTTATTTATTTTTATTTTTTCAATTTTTCTTAATGTATTTCTATAGAAAATATATGCAGTTTTATTTTATTTTTGTGTATTGTGTTATGTAGTAAAGACAAATCGAGTTTATTTTATATGCAAATATATAAATGGGTGGTCGACATCTATAAATTTATTTGTACTTTTATACTATATTGCAAATAGTTTTTTTTACTATTTATTTTTTATTCAGATAATTCAAAACAAAAAATTATATTGAAAAGTATTTTTGTAATTTATATATAATATAGCGTTTATTTGTTGTATAGATGATGCCTGAATTTGCCCACAACTATTTATTTTTCTTCTATTATTTTTAATAAAATATATATATTATTTACAAAATAATGTAAATTAATTTCAAACGTGCTGAACTAAATTTTGTAGTTTTTTTTATATATAATTTTATTTTCTATTGATTTGATATGAATTGTTTTTTGGTTTTGTCAGGATTGATTTTAATGCACAACATTTTTATTAATATGCATAAAATTTTTACTTATAAAAATAACATTCACAATTTAATAAAATTCCTATATGATTTTCATTTTAAAACAAAATAATTTTTTTTTATATACACAGAAATAATAATAAATGTATATCATTTGAAGCGGTATATATTTATTTATTTATGTGTCGCACTCTTGAATAATTGAATCCCATTTGATAATTCACCATATTCTGTAAATAATCTCATCCATATAAATTAAAAATAATTTATATATGTATATTTATTTGTTAAAATTAATGTTGTCACAATATATAGTATTGATATAGCTATATATGGATGGATAGATATATAATATATAAGTGCAATATTGCGAATGTATAAATATAAAATATAAATAGATTATATTAATGGGATACACAATCGAAATCACATATTATACATGTATATATATATATGTATTAAACGTGTATTTATATGGTCAATTTATAAATCATTCAATATATACACTCACAGCAATATATATTCAGTTTTATAAACAACAAAACTTATATATTCCATTATAAAAGAAATTTGTTTTGTATATTTATATATTTTTCTGCGTTTATTTCTCTGTCTATATAAAAGTTGCTATATAGTACAGTAATATTTATATTTGAATAATAGATATTATAGTGTTTTTATATAGCGAAAAATTTAATCATTAATTGAATTATAGCCTTGCTGCTTTTGCCATATGATCTTAATCTATGTTTTATTGGTTTTATTACATCTAATACATTTATTAATTATACAAATTTTTACCATATATATCTATTATCTATATATTTTCTCAATGGTAGATTTCTTCGTTCTTTTAAATATATTTATATCAAAATTATCACGTGCTAATAAAATAATATGTAACTTTACATTCACAAAATAATTCAGGAAATAATGTTATAATGCGGAAATATTTTTATTATCTATATATGCCGATTACAAATGAGTATTTTTAAAGGTATATTATATGTATATAGTAAATATGTGTTAAATGATTTTTAAATTAATATTTAGAAAATAAAATTTGATTTTGATATCCTGTGAATTATTTTTAAGGTTTTCCAGACGCACCATTCCATATTGTAAACAATCAAATTCAAAGAAGAGTCGGTATAAAATTCACAAAATATTTAAAAAAATTGCATTTGTATGTAAAATGAAACCACATTATTATATTGATATTTAAAATGATGTTATATAACTGAATTGTTAATTAAACGATAAATTATATAACATATAACAAGCTCTTAACTTATTTATGCTAAAAAATTCATTCATTTTTATATACAACAGACAAACTAATTTTCAATTTTCTTTTGATTGATTTATTTAATTATTTTTCTTTTGAATTCTTATTTGTTTTTCAATCTCTGAATATTATATTAAGTTACGTGTGTATATTTCAAGTGACAGGATGTGTAAAACTTAGGCCGGACAAACGATAGGATATTCTGAAAGTCCCATGTAAAATTCATAAATGAAAATATGGAATCCGATTTCATTTGATCAAAAAAATATATCCGAAAAAAATAAAAAGTAAAATAATTTATGTACCAATATAATTTATATAAAAATTTGAAATGTGTGCTCGATAATTGCATAGTTCAATTATAATTATACATATAGATATTTTAATAAATACGATTTTCATAAATAAAAGTTAATTATGCAAAAAAAGAAAAACAAAAAATATCTCTAAATACTTATGTACGAAAATTAAAAATTAAATAAACCACGCATAACATATCATAACATATACAATAAAATGAATTTCTTGTGTAATTTACAAAACTATTAAAATAAATATTGAATAAGAAATTTTTCGCAATTATTTACATACATAATATTAATATATTGTATATGCATAATTATTATATAATGTCTTAATTTAAAAAGCGCAGATAAATAAACATACGAAATAAAACGTTAAGATCGGTCGGTTCGGTATATAAAATGATAATTAAAATATATAACTACATATATGACACATCTTTCTCATTATTATTATACAGTCAGTATTTATTTAAAACATGAATAATATATAATATTAACAACATTAATAAAAATTGCATGTAGACATACCATAAAAAGTTAAGTATAAATTTGTATGTAATATAAAATTTGAATATTTCATTTAATGTAAAAATAAATATTTTATTTTAAATAAAAAAAACAGTGCAATAAAAATTGCATCTCATAATAAAATCGTATAAAACTAAATATAATTTTTTCATAAAATCTTGTATTGAAATGACTTCAATTGCATCAATAAAACGATAATTATTATTATTATTATTATTATCGTATTGATTCAATCAGTGAGATATTTATTTTTAAATAATTCTTTTTCTGGTTTAGATGAATATAACAAATATGTATGCATGTTATATGAAAAGTTGATCGTTATAAAAAACATTTCATTCGGTGTATTATGATCTGAATAAGAGAATGTACTGAAAGAAATAGATCAATTTATTCATCTATAGTTTATAGTGTTACAAAAACATTGCAATCGCAAAAATTTTGCAAATTAAATAAATCATGCGGCTTTCGAATTGGAATTTTATTATTGCTATTACTAACAATAAAATGCTGAATAAAAAGAAATATAAGAAATATAAATAAATGAAATTTAAATATTCATGCATTCCTATCGTATATAAACGACAGTGTAATTAATACAACTAAATATAGAAATTTCAGCGATATTTTTATGAATCAAAATATTAAGAGATAAAAATAGAAATCGCAAAATATGAAATCAATAAAAATAAGCAAATCTATATACATACAGTTAAAAACATATAAATAAACCTCTATTAAATAAGTTTATGTGTATTATATTATTATAAAAAAATATTTAATATTATTAAAAAAAATTGATAATTACAAATTTTCTTTATCATTTATTTATATCTGTTTGCATGCATGCATATATGGATAAAAATCATTTAATTAGATAAAGAGATATAACAAACATTTTATGGAAACAATATACTAATTTTTTTATAAATTGTATAAACATTATCGATTTTTTAATAAACACGATTCGATAAATGAATAAAAATTGTATTTATTTTTTAATGATTTCATCATCTCTTCAATAAAATTCAAGTTTGTATTTTAATGTGCAATATCATATATAGTAATTTTGCATTTTATTACATTATTTTTATAGATCTGTAAATTGGATGTATCTGATTTTATTTTTTAGTTAATGAATAAATTTTTATTTATATTATTATTATAAAGTAGTAAAATAGTTCGATTTTGAGTATAGGAAAAAAACCATGATTAAACAAATAAATATTAAAGAAGAGATACAAGAATGTTTCATATTTAAAATGTGGACAAATAAAACAAGTTTCGATGTTGTTGGTTAAATAAAACGTATATTATATGCAAAAAGCAAAACCACCAACAAAAAAAAAAGGGGCATATAAAAATAATCAATTAATTGTATAACATTTATTCATTCGATTGTCGTGTGAAAGCATTCAATTTAAAAATTGTTGTGGGAATAAAATTGATGACATCCATTCGTGTTTACATAGAATCGAATATATTTCTGACAGTATATACGATTGAGTTAAGTCGCTAATTCTCACATACATATTTGATTATAAAAACACATATACATATTTTTTTTTGGTTCTTATATAACAATTTTTTTTTACCAAAAATTCCTTATGAAAATACTTTCTGATATAGAAGCGATTATGAATTAAAATAAATGTTTATAAAATATATCTATATTTTTTTAAAGATTTTTTTTTTCGATATCTTTAAAAATAAACCAATATATATACTACAAATAATCAATTTGAATGAAACTTGAATTATTTAATACGTCCAACAAACAAATTCAGTTTGTTAATAAAATTAAATGAAAAATAAACACACACAAAAATAAGTTTATAAAACACCACTGAAATACCGAAAGCAAATCGATGAAAAAAAATATTGCGAAACAAAATGCACATAATATATATTATTATATGAATATATATTAAACAAACAAACATGAAATATTCAATCGAAAAATATTTGAAATGTAAAAAAAACCACAAAACACATTGAGAGTAAATAAATAAATATAAAAGAATTATTAATTGATGAGCATGTCATAGCTTCCGAAATAAGCAACACATCATCGCTGTATCTTAATTATTGATCTTATACAATTAATTTTAATGGATTTTAATCAATTATTATTTTATTCGTTTAAGTAATGTATAAAGTATATATATATATATATATAGAATATTTTGTTGTGTCTATCTATTTTATAAATCTATACCATGAATATATGTATCTATATAGTTAATGTCTCTAGTTGCGATTCGATTATTTTTAAAATTTATTTACAATGTTTTATATTAAGAAAGAAAATAGATATAATGTAGTTTATATAAAAAGATAGAAAATCGTATTTTATAAACTATATCTACCATTTAATATAAAATACTTATATATTCTAAATAATTATAAATAAAAAATATACTATATATAGTATATAGATTTTAAACAGATTATAAAAATTAAAATTTTATTCGATTTGGATATTTTTATATATCTGTTTCGATTTGAAAATAAAGTGTAAATATTTGTATATTATATATAAAGTAAAATGAACAAAAATATTTGAAATTCATTTCAATTTCGATTAATATCTTTTTTATATACAAATAAAAATGTATATAGAAATGTACATTTTTTGCTTATATAAATATTTATTATATCAAGTATTTTCAATAAAAAATATTTTTACTTATACCTATATTTTATATATTTATAAAATAAATTGAAGAAAATATAAATGATAAATGGAACAAAGCATGTAATTTGATTTAAAAACTATATAAGGAGAAGTACAGTACAAATAAAAAAATATTTTTTACAAATGTTAACAAAATAAAAATGAAATTCATATTTCTGTATTTTATAACATAATTTGCATGCCAATTAAATCGTACATAATTAAATTCAAAAGAATGACAAAGTGTTTAAAAAATTACCATTATGAAATAAGAAACAACTTCAACTTCTTCAACAAAAACTTCGAAGCATCAAAACTATACCTATATATAAAGTTGTTGAAATGAAGAATTTTTTGAGTGAGAAACCCCGAATGGTAATAATAATATTCGATTATTTATTTATTTATTTATCATAGGAAGCATTAAATATTTATGCGTACAAAAAATACATAAAATCCTTATTAAAAAGCTATATCAGAACTTCAATTTTAATGTCAATGACCGCAAAATGACAACTGCATAATGAGTTGTAGGTAATAGATTTCTTATGATATATCATACTTTATATTTCTATCATTTATAATTAATTGTTTTCAATAATAAACTATGTAATACCTTTCAAGGCGTTTGTTGATCAAGGATTCTTATGAATAATTTATTTTTATGATTAATTTATTGATAAAATTATATAAGCACATTTATTTTTAAAAAAATGATATACATATATACTTATAAATAGAGATATATAATTCCTTTTGTAATTACAAAATATATAAATTCCAGATATCCATCCATAACCGTATATACACTCATATTTATATATGTATGTATATAAATAGTCAATATAAAACGTGACCTGTTTTATCATATATATAAAATTATTATTATATATGTATACATTTTATTGTATATGATATTTTATAGATAATCCTTTTTTGTTTTTTTTTAACTTCTCATAAACTCCCTCGATACATATATATATTTATTATAGAAACATACTATTATACGTTACGATGATCCAAGTTATATAAATATTCTATAATACAAATTACAAATGGAATAATAAATTTTTTTTTATAAAGAATTTTACTACAAGTTTTATGTTTAAAAATCATCATCGTATATCTGAAAAATATATACAAAATATTATATGTTTTTTATATTATAAAATTTTCTATTTTTGCATAACTATATATTAACTATATATACTTGTACATACATATGTATATAATTTGCATATATAGAATTATGAATATATATGGAAATTTACGTTTTCTTTAAATATGATGACGTTGCCTGTTTTACATTTAAATATCATTTCTATATGCATTAAATAAATATATAATATATCCTTTATCGTATATATAGATATAGATATACGTATATATTTAACAATTTTTTTTTCCTATATGTTTATATATATTTTATATATATTAATTTTATACATGTATATTGTAAGCAAGGGTATCAAATATGTAAATGAAAAATATAAAATAAATGTATTAGAATGATATAAAGAGTCCAGTTTGAAAAATCCTTTGATTAATTAATTCTATACCCTCAGAAATGACACGTTGCTCAGAAATCATTAGTCAAACAACCACCTTTTTCACTGTATGAATATGTATATATACAGAATAACACTTTATAACAAAACATAGTACAATTTATGTATATAGACGTATTATGTGTTATTTATATATACATATATGTCATATGGATATCTTTTAGCATATATGCTTTTCTATATATATACATTTTGGCAGGATATACTTTATTTAAAATGTTCGTTTACCATCAAAATCATCACAAAATACATCATCATTTTCCACCAGAATATGTATACTATATATTGGATCCATATTGGATCATGTATACATGTATACTTAGAGAGTATTGGATATTTTCATTCTTATACTTTATTTTATGTGCTTATTTATGCTAGATATTGTAATGTATATGTATATTTGTATTGCTAGACGAAAAGAATGGTTGAATGGTTTACTAACTGTCCATCCATACAGTTGCAAATATATAAGTATAATGGATATATGCTTAAGGATATATGTATCTAAATACGATGATGAAATGATATTATAGATATATGATGGTACAAACCATCAAGTTGACTACATATACACTAATTCACATATATTTATTTATATATTTTACATACTATATACGTATATACATATTCTATACAGTAATAGGAAAAAAATAATTTTTTAAAGCTCATCATTTAACCCATGGAATTAAAATTTTTCAGAAATATAGGCAAGCATTTATACATATATGATCTTTCATTTTATATGTTTATATATAATGACAAAATTATTATAATAAATGTATGTATATACAATGTAAAGGGTGTTAAAATAAGGGCACTCAAAGTAACATTTGAAAAACATATACAATTATATGCAGAATACATGGTTGAATAAATCTATATAACTCTAACTATATTAGATATACGATGCAATTAATCAAAAACACATTTTCATACAAACAAAAAATATACAACTATTTTATTATAGATATACATGTACTAATATAAACATTTATAATTTATATATGCATTTTATATATCAGTGCAGGCAGATATATACAAGAAAAAGAAATTACCAAAATTTAAATGAATATGCGGGAATATCCAAAATATGGTTTTGTTAAATATAGTTTATCTTGAAAGCATATAAACTATAGGTGAGTTGAGTGTATATATAGAATTCGCTATAGAAACAAACATATAATATTTACATTTATAAATGTAAAATTGTAATATAAAATGTAAATCCTGAATAAATATCCTGTTGCGTCGTTTAAAAACCAATATTTATTTATCTATATATTTTTGATAATTTTATTTAAAATTTATGCTTTTTCATAATGAATTAAAATGTTCTCCTTAAATATTGGAAAAGAAAATGTTCAGCATTTATTCAATTGGATCAAATTAATTAATAGCTTTGGTACATTGTGTCGGACGCATCCTAAGATTAACAAAGTCTACACATAAATACGCAATTGTATATGAAAGTATATAACAAAAACTCATCATGGATAAAAATTACATTAATAGTTAATATTAATGATTTCTAATGGCAAGGTAAAGGGCAATAATCCCGGAAGCATAAGCAAAAGAAAGTTGACATATTAGATTGCATACAGCATCAGTTGTTAAATAATAATAATAATTAACCAATAACTCTGTGGTGTAGTTGATAGAATCGAATAAAACAGAAAATAAAAAATTTGTTTTAAACTTTTCGGATATTTTCCAATGCAATCGTACGACTAATTATACTGACATTTTAGTAGATACAAACACTTTCTCTGCATAAAACAATCAAAAAACCATCTCATTTAAAAAAATAACAATATCTAGTACGGGCTTCTGTCAAGCAGTGTGTATGATGAAAGATTTATAAAACATAAACTAAATGATATATATACTAATTACCACATACAATTTACAAATAGAATCTTTATTCAAATTATATATAGAAGCATTTTATTACGAAATAAATTATAATTAAATTTGAAAGAAAAAAAAGAAAAAAAAAATACAAAACCAACATTGTCATATACTATATACAGAAAAAAGGATATATCTCTATAATATATAGATATATAAAAATTTGACCACAAAAAGTATTTTAAAATATTTTCTAATTTTCTACCATATGCGTAATTTTCTTTAATCTAAATATACAAATGTAATTGTTTGTCCATATATACAGTTTTATAGATCATAAAAATTACTATTTATTATAAACTGAAAAATGAATAACAATAGAATAAAGAAAAATATAATTGAATTAAAATTCTTTAACCGCACGTTACATTTCAAAAATATTTATATATTTTATGACTTAATATGCATACCTTTTAAAATATACATATCTATCTATAAAATCATTTGTAAACACCTTCAACAAAATACATTTCTGTTTTTTTTATTCCTGTATATATTAATGTTATCTAACTCGGTTGTGTTTTATTTTATTATATATATTGTATTTATTGTGCTTGGCTACCGACTTTCTTCTATTCCATTGTCATTTATTTAACCACCACTCTTAAGGCTTATTTTGAAATTGTATCCAAAAAAATACTCATAATAACATAATAAAATTAAAAAAAAAAAATAACAACCTCAATAAAATATAAAATTCATTATCAAGTTGCTTTTTAGTTGTATATTATTATATATACCATCGTCGCATATCAAAACCATTTGATTTGAAGAAATTTATTTTGCATTAATTATATTATAAAACAAAAAAAGGTATCGTAATATTTTGGGAAATTTTCTAATGAAATTATTTTATTATCTTTTAAAATTATATAAACACAATTTAAAGAGATAAAAAAACCCGATCCTTTTTTAATAAATTTTAAATATCCAAACAAAATACAAAAAATAAATAAATAAATATATATTTAGAAATTAAACTTATAAAAATAAAAATAATATAATAATTGAATTATAAAAATAAATATATTTCTTAATTTTATTATTATTATTTTATATATAAAAATATTTCTTATTTCTTATAGCACAAAAAATAAAATATCCTTGTTTATTTTGATATTTAGACACACAGGTACATTCATTTATAGTTATATACATTATTCACAATAAACCTATTAAATTATTTTATGTATTTTGAACATGTACAATTTTTTTATAGTATTATATACAAAAAAAATAAATAAATTCATGAAGTAAAAAAAAGGTTCATAACCTTTAGATTTTATTATATAGTTTTTCAAAAGAAAACACAAGATAATCTAACCGCTAACCGAATCACAAATCCACTAACTTAAATATTAACCTGTTCTTCCTTTTTTTTTGTTTTAGTTTTGTTTTCTTTCAATCTCATATCAATTGTATATTTTTATATTGATAGGTTTGTTTATAATTTATTTATTACCGCATTTTTTTTTTGTCATTATTTATTTTGATTTTAGAATATATCGATAAAAAAAAAGATCGATATAAATGATAAATTCATTTTTTTTATCGATTCGTTTCTTTTCTGTTATGGATAAGTAAAAAATAGCTATAATATAAAAATATGTATACTAGGCATAGAGAATAAATCATCGAAAGAAAGAAAGGTAGCTCATTCAATAAATTGGAAAGTTTATATATACAAAAGAAAAAAAAAGGGAAATTTATGGTTAATATGAAATTGATTTTATCTTATTTTATTATTTTGGTTTTTTTTATTATTATTATTATAAGGCAGGATGGATATCATCAAAAATTTATTAAAAAGTAAAAGAAGATATTTTGGAAATAATAAAAAAAATAAGAAATCAGAAATTAATTCTCTTTCCAAAGAATTTTACTATATTATTATTAAAATTAAATATAGATTAGATATTTATAAAATATAAATATAGATTTGATTCAAAATTACTATATATTTATTTTTAAATTAAAATAACAGGCTCAATAATCGTAAAATATCTAAACTGTTACTCCCAACAAATAATTAAAGAATTATTTAAGTTTAAAATAATATAGAAAAATATTTATAAATTTGTTAAAATGGATGTATTTTGAATTAAACTAATCCGTTAGTCTACATCATTCAAATTACCTTTCTATACGTTTTTACGTGCACCTGTACCTACCTAAGTCATTTTAATTTCAGTACATATTTGTTTATAAATAAAAAGGGATATGTACAACACATATAATTTTTTATTTAAATTATGTTTTATACCAATAATGTACATATATAGAAACAATTTTAATTTTAAAAATCCTTAAATCCTTTTATGTGCAATTGCTTTAGCATATAATATACCATATATATATATGATAATCTGATGGTGATGGTGGTGGTTCTCAGACATATCCTGGGGTATTTATGATAAAAAGGAAAATAATTTTTTTTATTTATAAAAATAATTACGCATCATATCATATATATGAACTCAAGGTAGGTCTAGGTATATATATACAACAACCACCCACAAAACACACACACATACACTTTTCTATGATGCATTTAAAATTTCAAAAACATAAACTTTATTGAATAATTATTTAATTGAATGAATTTTTTTTTACTATTATGCTTCTTTCTATTTATAAATATAAAAAAAAGAATCTAATTTCCATTTTAACACCATCTTTAATGCATTTTATGGTTTTCATATGATAGACAAATAGTCTATCGTATAAAAATAACTCTATAAAGTGTGATATTTTATATGTATTAGATGCGTGCTAAAATTGTTATAAATTCACTTTTTTGTATATATATATATAAGAGTTTTTGTGTTGTATTTATAATTATTAAAATAAAGAAGAAAAAATTTATATATTTTATATGTACGTATGGATTAAACATAAAGGCTGATTTTTTTTGTATATAAAACATTGGTATATTATATATAAAATATGTATATAATGCATTTTAATAAAGCTTGTTTTATTTTTAAGGTGTACACCATCATACAGATATACAGATATAGATAGATAGATAACATATATATATATATATATATATAGACAACAAAATATGAACTTCAAATATATATGGTTGTATAGCAAAATGATAAACTTTTGAAAATGTCATTATTCGCACCTTTCATCCTCGATATGTATACGATATGCCGCATATATATATAATTTTCTATTTATACACTTTGTTCTTATATATGTTTGTTATATCTATAGCACCTATCTATCTATCTATCTATATATATATATATATATATATATATTTATATATAATAGATCAAAAGATCAAAAGAATATCTAAATTTAATTAAAAAAGGAAACACTATATGAAATAAATAAATAATAAAATATATATGATAAATAAAAAAAAACCATATGCCACATAAAAAATCCTTATAAGTGGAAAATATTTCTAAAGTATCATATCTAAATATACAACACCTATATAACAAATACATTATATATATTTGTATACATACATAAATTCACTTTTTATTTTATGTATTAATTTATTAAATAAATATTATATATATAAACAAATATCAGCAGATATGCATATTGTATTTTATAGATCATGCATCTCAAAATACAAGAACAAGTACAATATATATATATAAAATATAAAGAAAAATAAAATTAAACAACAAAAAAAACGCACATAAAAATATGATATGTCAGTCAAAGAGTGTGCATATATACGCGATGAATAAGAAAAAAGATTATAAAAAAAAACAATATAATCTTTGATGATAATCAAAATATCATATTTAAATTGTTTGTGTGTTGTGTTTTTGTATATTGAAAAATAAAAACAAAAAAAGTTTTATATGCCGGCAACGACAATTTACACAAAAGTATCACATAACAAAAATTCCTTCATTATTTATGATATTCGCTCCTCTTAATTCAATCTTTATATGTACAAATATATTTAATATTATATATTCTATATAGCCATATTATTGTACAAAAACTATAAAAAATTTTAAAAGATCATAATAAGCTTCTTGTTTATTTTTAGATCATTAAACAAATAAAACAATATGATATGATGATATATAATATGTATAAGTGTATACTGCATATATATATGTTATATAAATAATAATAAATATACATAATTTTTAGTATAATAAATATAATTTAAATTTTAATTTTTTCACAATTTATAAAACATGTTTTTCTGATGTTATTTATATTTTTTCAGTTTAGCCTCACAAGAGTAAAAAACCTACCAAAAATGATTCATTTCAATTATCGCGAATTTGAAATTCTGTATCGTTTACATATTCGTCTATATACTATATATATGGTACATATATTATAGGTTTTGAAGTTAAATATAAATTAATTTTAGTTATAATGCTTTGTATATACTTTTTTTATTTAAGCCTAAGGATATATTGAATCAAACTTTTAAATGTTTTCTATATGAGTTTTATAATTGAATTGTAAGGATTTTCCACTATAAAGGACATACACAAGAACATACTAGGAACCATACACTAAAATTTGTAGGGGTTTGTTGAAGAACGTAGAGTCGAGAATGAGCAAATTATTGCCGAACATCGAAAACGGTGGAAGGAAATAAAAGTAAACGTCTATTAAATGTTTATATCATGAACATTTAATGATTTTTCCGATTTTCCATAGCCATATGATCGATTAATGTGTGAAATGTCAACAAATAATGATTTCCAAAAGAAAATTTTATTTTAATTATATAAATATTTTTGATGATATTATTTCTAAGAAATAATAGAAGAAAGAAAATATGTATTATAATAGTAATAATAATAAAGTTGCTGCTGCTGATGTCTTGTCAAATATGCTAAGGGCATTTTACATTTCTATATGTATATAAAAAAAACTATGAGTTGTATAATTAGTTTGTTGAATAACAAAAAAACGTTGGAGAATTTCAAATTAACTAAAATTTAGTTTGTAAATTTAATGCATATATATAACAACATTAAATCATATAAAAGAAGAAAATTCCTTTTCATATATTAATATATTTTTTTGATTCATTTTTATATACATATAGATTATAGATATTACATTTATATTATATAGATAGATAGATACATATACGGATATACCTTATTTGAAAGTGCATAAATATATTTCGTGAAATTATATGTAAATTGTGTATAAGGAGTATGTTGTACGTTTTCTTTCTATATATATGCAGACAATTTATTCTTTATACAACCATATATGTATAAATATATTTTAAAATTAACTGAAATATGCATTCCGTTTTCATCAATTTTATATTTTCACTAACTATATGCATGAAATTATGCATATAGAATTAAAATTCTGTATATGTAAAGTGAAAAAATAGTTTATAACAGTTTCTGGAAATCAAAAAAAATATAAAAATGATTTAAAAAAATATTGGTATAAGATATCAAATTTTTATGATTTGTAATAATAAATTATTTGGTTTATATAAAACCAATAATATGTCCAACATTTGTCCAACATTTGTTTAGTATTTTTAATGAAAGAATTAAAATAAAATAATCGGGGATGAAAATTTATTGATTGGTTTTTAATTTTAAATATGAAAAAAATGTTGGAAAATTCATAAGTACCCAATTCAAATGACTAAAAATATATATATTTTAGAATTTATGTAAACAAAAAATATAAACATTAATAAAAGAATTTTCATCTGGAAATTAAATTTGTAACAATCATATATATATAAATGTGTAGGTCTAATCATTGAACATTTTATACCATATATATGATAACTAGAAGGTTATCATTTCTCCATATATAATATGTCAAAAAACATCAAGATTATATATTTCTATTTCGTATTCAAAAAAAATCCACATCTGCTTATGCAAGAACAGAAAAAAGAATTTTACTTTTTTATTTTTTGGTTAAAATTTAATACCGCTTCAATCCCTTTTATAAATAAATTAACCCTTACATTTTTCCTATATATATATATATAATATCTATATTGTTAATACATAAATTTACGTATATAAGCACGACATTATTTTATATATACGTATAAAAGAAAGGATATATACTTTGACGTGGACAATTGGCCATCGGTTTATGTTTATATACGTATATACATATATATAAATGTATTTATACAAAGAATGACAGACAGATTTGATCTGACATTTTCTATATATGAATGTATATCGTATACATTTAATATTATTTGACTATAATAAAATAATCGGTATATTGCATATACTATATATATATCAATGTTTTCCTGTATAACCATATATATATAACCAGGTTCCAAAAAGTATATATGCATAAATGTAACTAAACAGAGAAAATAATGCTTTTATAAGTTCTCTACAATCATTTATTTTTATATACATATAAATATCATATTATATATATAATTATATTTATATAAGAAAAACAATATATCATTTAGAATTAGAGCAAATATATCTGTTATCCATATATTTCTCTATAAATAAATAAATAAATTGTATGATTGTGTATTTATATACCGAAATAAATATATATATATATATATGTATGATTATTATATATTAAATATATTTATATATATATATAGTTTTGATATCAAATAAGATAAATGGTTTTTGTATTATAATATTATTCAAAACAATTAATCTTATTTAAAGGTAAAATTTTCACATATGCTAAGTTTAATCATATATAAACATATCGCATTTATTTTCAAAAATACACATACTTACATTTATATAATATTAATCTATATTTACACGTTTTGAATTAGTTAAATTTGGACAGTTATTAAAATATGTATTTCATATATATAATTCGAAAAATAGTAAACCTATTGATGATTAAAAATATTTTCTATATGTGACATTATAGAAAATTGGCCCTATATCAAGCAGTTATCATTTTTTTGTATATGCGGTATATATACTTGAAGGCTTAAAGAAGAAGAATATTTATATATCATATATAATTAATATTTTATATATATATATAGAATACAGTTATTCCACGTGATCCATGTAAATATCCATAGATTTGATTCGTGTATCAAAAATAGGTAAATAATTTTTTTCATCGTTCATCATTGTTCATCAAGATATGATTCAAAATATACTTTTCTAAATGCAAATGCCAAATAGTTGTGACATATAAAGTATTCAATGACTATTTCGAAGAATTTGTCCACAGATCAATTATCAAATAATATTTTTTACAGTAGGGGACCTATAATTCATGCAGGTATCCATATATTGATATTATTTATGCCGCAATAAAGTTATAGTGAACTTTTAACGAGAATTTTTCTTAAAATATGTGAATGGTTGTGTACATATATATAATTTTAAATAAAATTCATATGTGGTGACAAATAAATATACTCTTGTTTGCGTTTGTGTTTTTGGTAATAGTATGCTTTCATATATATAATATAAAAAAATATACATGATATCTTTTTACATCTCGTATATATAAGCTATAATTAAAAAATAAAATATTATTTGCATTTTTATTATGCAAATTAAACTAAATGCATGAAAATAAAATAAAAAATATGATCAATCTGGTATAAAATATATTTGTGTACAAATAAAATAACCTCTCTCACGATATTCGTTTTTTTTTTCATTCATCACAAGCATTTATGTAAACAATAATTATGATTCTTTAATATTGTAAATAATATATTAAAATAAATATATTACATATATGAATATGTGTGTATAAAATATATATATATATATATACAAATATATGTAAATTATTTGAAAGTTATAAAAATGACAATTTTATCAACTGGTCTTTTTAATTTTTAACATAGGCATGAAAGCATACATATATATATATATATATATATATAAAGGTACATCATGTCTGTCTATATAAATACGTAATATGAATATATATAATATATTATAAAATCTGTTATACAAATATATGAAATGAAAAAAAATGGCACAATTCAACAACAATTATGCAAATAATGTCGTTTAAAAAATGTGGAAATGCAGAAGTCAATTCATAAAAGTCAATACACTCGTTGGAAATGTCACTTTTTTTATAAAAAGATTAGTGTAAAATGACTGTTTTGAATTTTATAGAAAATAAACAATGTTATTTTAATATTTAAAACATAATATTAATTTATTTAAAGTAATTATAAGGGGAAAGAAAAAGAAAGTGGTATGTTCATTAGTTTTTTTAATTTGGTGTATTGTACCTAAAATTGTTCTTTTTTTATTTATATATACATATATATATAAAATACAGTTTGCTTCTAAATCCTATCGTTAATATAAATAAGAAATGCTTTTTATATAAAATATTAAAATTGTAATGTTTGGTAATAATCGAATACATATATTTTAATTTAACAATTTGCAATAAAAATATATACAGGTATTACAGGTATATGTTAAAATATATTCTATATATAAATATAAAAATTTACATGTAAAACCTCAAAGTCGCGGGTCAAAATATATTGTAATATTTATTATATGTATATGACAATAGATGTTTCTTAAAGATTTGATTACTTCCCTATATTTATATTTATCAAAAAAAAAATTAAGACGCATACCTGTTTGAATCAATGTCATTTAAGTTTCATAGCAATGTTATTATAAGAAATGGTTTTTTTAGATATATAGATATTTATATACAAATATAAAATCTACATAAGTTTATTTATTTTATTATTTTTTTATAATAATATTTTTTATAAATATATTTTCAGTCGATTTATTAATATAATAAAACAAAAATTGATACAAAAAAAATGTAATTCATTCGGTAACATTTCTCATTGTCGTCTTATACATATTATAGTTTTATTTTATTTTAAATATATACTAACAAATTACAGAAACTTTTATTGTATACATTTAAATCATTTGTCTGCTACATTGAACTGTATGTATTGCATTGATGGATTATATTATATTCGTCCTATAATATTCATATATTAATTCATATGGTATATTGAGAGAGAGAAAAAAAAAATTAAAAATAAAAATATGTTATGATATTTATAATATTTCTTTTTTTTTTTTTAATATTTTTTTCTTAATATTTAAAAGATATTAATTGCTAACATTTTTCTTGTTTTCAACATTCGACATAATAACGTGCAATGAACACAATAATGAAAAAATAATATTTATAAAATCAAAGAGAATATATCGAATAAAAAAAAAAAAATAATGAAAAATGTGTACAATTTTTGTATTTTTTTTTTGTTATTCAAGTTAAAGAAAAAAAATCTTTTAATAAAAAAAAAAATTATAAGATAATAAAACATATTTCTGGATATCTATAGGAATATTAATATATTTTTTATACACAGGTTATTTTCTTTTAAAAAATACAAAAATATACAAAACAAAAAAGATATACACGCATTCAATTCATTCAATTTGTTCAATAAATCTGTATATATAAAATAACGATATATGTATATATACATTTATATATTTCGTGTATTTCAAGTGTGTTGTTCTATTCTTTACCATACAATCACAAAAAAAATATATTATTATTATTTATATGGTTATAATTTGCGTGAAAATATGAATCAAATTTCATATTTCATTTATGTATAAATCTATACACACCATCACTATATATATATATTAATGTTCGACATTTGTTACAATTCGAAATGGTAAAGGGACATTAACATATATTACATGTATGTGGATGGACGTATATTAGAGGTTTTAACCTTTTAATGTTTGCCGGCAATTTTGAAATTTTATTATGTGTAAATTATATATTTATAATAATAAATTTATTTATTTACAATAATAAAGCGTTTTTTTTTATGTATGGTTTTATTTTATACTTATAGGTGGAAAGAATATTATTGTATAATATGCTTTTAAAACATTATTATTTTTTTCTTCTTAAATTTATTCATAATATACAAAAATGTAATGTATGTGAATTTGTGCGGGTTATTACTCATATATCGTATATTTTTATTGACCATAATGTGCGATATTTATATGTATTGTACATTATTTTAAATGATTAGCATTTAGAAAATTTAATTAAAATTTGCACAATTCAAACAATATCACACTAAAATTATTATGTATTAATTGCGTCGTATGCTACATTTTCTTTTAACAACCAAACATAATGTCGCAAAGTTTTCTTTGACAAATACCGCTAGTATATAATCAAAATACATATTGATATAAAAAAGTATATATGTAACTTAAAAATTAAATTTGAATAGTTATTCCAATCTTTGTTTTATATAATTTATATAATATATATAATATATATAAAAAAACGGTTTTCCTTATTTATGTCTATATTAAAGTATCTGAAAAAATTGTATATGTTATTTGGGAATCTAAACAATTTCCTTTCTTTTTATTTATTTTTGAAAATTTAAATTACTTTTAAATCTGTATAAATTTTAATTTTAATTATTTAGAAAATCACAGTTTTAAAGTAATATTATTATCAGGGTTTCTTTTGTTTGTTTAACATTTCTTATTTTTATAATCATCATTATTAATCTACTTCACGTTTAGATTTTGTATAAATACATATAAATTGAAATGATATATTATCATATAAATATCTGCTAAACTATATATGGATATAAATCACAACAAAAAAAATGATAATAAAAAAAAAATGATAATAAAAACAAAAAATGAAGAAATTCATTGAGAAGTTGTAATTCTGATTTATTTATGACAAATAAATAATTGTTATATATATATATATATATATATATATATATATATATATATTCATCATATCATTTATTTTTAATTAAAATACGTTCATGTACAATTTTATATTTTATAAGTACGTGCTCATCTTCAGAGATATAGATATATTCTTATATATGTATATATGTACTTACACATGATTTTTCTATAAATTATATTCCATATTGATATGTGAGTAAATCAAACGCATACAGCATCAAAATATATATATATGTAATATCCATAATTGGATAATTATTAAAATTAAACAAATATATAATAAACATTAAAATGAATACGATGAAGAAGGAACATATATATGAATATAATGTTATACAATACAATAAATTTACTGCAGAGATCTTTTATATTGGTATATTTATATATATATAAATATGTAAAGTTGTTTTATGTATAAAAACAATTTTAATTTTATGGTAAAGCGTGCTAAAGATTTTCTAAAATGGATAAGACTCTTTCATAAATTCACTATATATATACTTTTTAAATTTATATTTGTATATTACTATTATTATTATTATTTTTATTATTATTATATACAAACAATATTCATCCACAAATAAAGATATATATGAATACGATAATAATAATAATAATAATAATAATAATAATAAAATAATAAAAATAATCATACTACAAAGAATTAAAAATATGCTGTCGACAGTAACTCAATGATAATTTTAGGTAAATTTTAAAATCATTACATAATTTATATCCATCACGTAATTGAAAACTCTAAGAATAAGGTAGGGCATTTTTTGAATAAAATTCCTATATTCTTAACATAAATAAAACCTTCAATAGAATCATTTTCGTTCAACAAAACCATGAAAGGGAATTTCTTCTAATCATAAAACCTTAATAGTTAAACAACGCCAATTTCTCATTATTTCAAACCCATATTCGATTATGTGTCAAATTATAATGTTTAAATAATTGTAAATAAACATTTTGGAAATTGATCAATTACTTGGCTGAGTAAGTGTACAGATATGATATAAAAGGGCATATTTATATAATATTTATATAAATATATATATATATATATATATATATATATAGAATTAATACTATATAATTTAAAATACCGATAAGGTAAAAATATTTATATATGTTTTATGTAAGCATAAACAAATGTTTTATTTAAATAAAATTGTACGTTGCCAAAGAAAATCATTAAAATTATTATATTATAAAAAATTATATATTTAAATTCTTTTTAAACAAATTGAGTTCTTTTTTCTTAACAAGAAGTTGTCATTGCAATGGTGACATATAGTTTAATAATAATAAAACCAAACCATTATATTACAAAAAAAAAACAATAAATAAATAAATAAACTTGATTCATCTTATTTATATTTTTTAGTTTAATATATAAGATTTTATATAAAGTATATGAAATGTGGATAATCTCATAAATAATTTTGCTTTTTGCTTTTCTTCAAAACAAAAAAGAAAAAAAGGAACCGAGGGTATTGTCATTTATAAACACGATGATCTATAACACAAGAAATTATATAGTTATATATATATTTTGGTAATTCTATATAAATATTCAGCCAGTAACTTAATGGGCCACAAAGTATATTACTTATTTTTGTGTGTTTTGAATGACCTAACAAACCGAGATGGATAAACTATATATTTTGTTAAGGCATTATTTTGAATAACATTTATTTGTTTGTTTTTACATCGTTTATTGTTATATTAAAAAAAAAATAAAATAAAAAACAATTTCTGATGAATTTCATTTAACATTTTATTCAGGTTGTACAATAATAATAAACGGCTTACATTATTTATTTTTTCAACCATTATCATCACAACCATATAATAATAATAATCAAATATGCATGTTTTAAAAATATGATCAAATTTTGACCTTTTCCCATATAAATATATCAAAAAAATAAATAAATTGTAAATGATATACCAAGAAAATTTAGTGAACTGCATTTTTCATCGTTCTTTTTTTTGTGCGGATAATCTCCAGTGGATATACCTATATAGCATATATATTCGCATAAATATATATTGCAAACATAAATGCAGTATCGCCTATATATGTATAGATATGAAATAGAATACATTAATAAACGACAATATACATACGCATTAAATGCTAATACATAAATGAAACAGAAAAAGGACGCATATTATTTGATAATCATCTAAATGTTTTGAATGTAAAAAGCAATTAATATTTTTTTATTTGGATAAATTTATGATAATTGAATTAACTTAAATTGAAATACATTTCAAGAAAATGCATATAACTATATATACCAACAATATATTAGTATTTATTCTCTTCAGATGCAGTAGATCTTTAGATATTCGTCATAAATCAGTCGGGAAACAAAAAAAAGTTATTTAAAAAGTAAATTTCTGTTTAACTAATAAGGATTCTGCTTTGATATTTAAAAATGTATAGTAAAATATATTTATGAAATGTTGAATTGCACAACAGATAAGGATTTACACGTTTTAGTTTTGTATATATATCAATGTCGTTAAAATGTTGATATATAATTGAATACACATATTTAAATTTATTCAAGTTTTGTTTTAAAAATTTGGTTAAATTAGTTAAATGGTTTCGCAATGTTGCAATAGTTCACACAACAGCAGATTTTATAATATATAATGAAAATAATTCAATAAAGAATGAAATTTTTTGCATTTAATACCAAACCCCTATATTAAAAATTCAAATTTTCACAATTTCAAACAAATATTTTGAAAGCTAATTGAGTAATTCAAAAATATCGGAAAATTGGACAGACATGATAAAAAAGGAACAGCATTTTTTTTTCTAAACTCATAACTATGATGTACTTTACTAAAAGTATTTAATTATTTAACTATAATTAAAAAATCAAAATATTTATTGACTTGTGTGACAACCCCCATCCATATATATGTTTCCATTGACATTATGACTTTTGTATATATCATCATTCCAAAACTGTAATATAAATGTATATAGTTTTTATTACATATTTTTTATTTTTTAAATGAATAAATGACAGTAATATGAAAAATTATTCACATCTTAATTTAACTATTTTATTATACTATGCCGACATCATCATTAATCCAAACATAAAAAAATAATAATAAATATATATTTATTACATTATTGAGATACAAAATATATATATTCATTTTTTTAATACAAATATATTCATTTGTCAGTGTGAATATGATCTTTTACTATATTATACTCTTGCATTCAAATACAATTTAATATTATTAAGATATTTAACAAAATATAAAAAAAATACGTGCATTGAATAATATCCATATTATATATATTTATATATATAGATATATACTTTTATCTCAAAGTATTATTATATATTATTCCCTATAGAAATTTATTATAGTCTATATATACAATAAAACAAATATATATTGATTAATGATAACTGTCAGTTAATATCCATCATCTTATGAATTCGGTTTCCTTTCAATAAATATTTGTATATACGTGAGTATGAAATACATATGTCTTATTTGGTTATTTTGTTAACATAATAATTATATTATGATGATGATGATGATGATGATTTAAGAGTAAAATCTATATATATTATATATAATAATAAATAAACAAGGTGATGGACAGGTGCCAACGACATAAATATATAAATATTTTTTGTCATTTTACAAACATTTTAGTCACATCTAATTTGTACCTTTTGCGCCGCATATTATATCAATATACATATATATAATGATCAATGAAGTGAAGACAGAATAAGATCAATAACTTTTAAGGTTAAAAAAAAACCACCAAATCAAATATGACTTAAATGTATTATATTAATATTATGTATAAATAATATGTAAAATAATTAATTAAAAATGAATTAATTTAACATTTTTATATGCAAACTGTTTTCAGATTCTTCCCATATCTTTACATAATCAATTAAACGATGATTGGAAAAAATTTAATTTGTATATTCTATAAAATTCACATACCTCTCAGTTTTTTTCGTACTTATATAATAAATTATATAATAATATTAGGATTTTTTTTTATTTGGTTTGGTGTATGGTGGTGTGTGAAAATAATTGTATTTGGTTTTATATAATATACTTAAACATATTTATCTTACAATTTCATTATTATTTTATTGTAACTCTAACTATATTATACTATTATTAGTACATAAATATTATTATTTGTTTTTAGATTTATTTTTTATTATTTGTTTTTAGACCTTATAATTTCTTTTTCAAGACCAACCGCAGAGGTCTTTGAATCGATAATATCATTTTGTTTATTATTATTATTATTATTTCTTTTTCATTCTTAAAAAAAAATGATATGAACTTTTTTAGCTCACAGTTGTTGTTACAAACAAATATAAGTATATATAGCAATATAAAAATGTACAAATCTATATGTGTATATATACAAATATGAGGATTTATAATATGTTATAAATATGTTGATATATACTATATATATATACATTCAGATTGGAAATGATGTATTTGATTTTATGTATATTAAATTGAAAAATAAAAAAAAATTATACACTTTGTATATTGTATATGATATTATATGTAAATAAAATACATATTTTTACATTATATACAAATACTAAAAAAAACGAAATCCATTTAAAATATTTTATTCCATATCATTCATTGTTTCACATAAATTTTAAAATATAGTAGTAAATATAGTATATATTTTGTGTCCAGTGTGAGATCGTAAATAAATATCTGATATATTTTGTCATGGACAAATTTCTTCGACATCGACCTTTTCATCTTGATCATAAAAATAATGTTAATAACGTAAAAGAAATAACAACAGAAAAAAAAACACAGAAAATATTATTATTATAAATACATTTACAAAATATGATAAAATAATTTTATTCATTGTGTTTTTTTTTTTTTTTTGGTTTTCTTTTTATGTTTTCGAATTTTATTGTATTTGTTAATAAATCACTCGAGTCTTATTTGGTTCAATGAACATTAACCATAAATATGTAATATTATTTATCAATAAGTTCATTTAGGTTTATATCTATTAATATACATAAATCTATTCTATATACCAATAAATAAAATTGGACATAAGTAAATGTATAAATAATATGCTTTCAATATTATCCGATATTTGGGTATTCGTTTTTTATTGTTTATCAGTAATCATTAAAATTATAGTTAAAAAGTTTTGTTTTTTGGTTTCATATGAACTTTTGTGATGCATTTTTCAATTTTTAAAGGCACCTATTTATATGCATGACAAAATCATAATGCAGACATTTTATAAAAGGATCATTAATTCAGTATGCTAAATCGGATCTCAAGAGTATATTGACTTATTGGAAACTGGAAAGGTTTTTTTAAAGATAAGAAATGGGTATATACTATATTCTTATGGTTTCTTATATACCGATAGCAGAATACACTATTTAGCAAAATTTTGTCACTATTTAGTAAAATTTAGCAGAATACACTATTCGTTTACCGAATCCATAGGCAAACAAATGAAGATATAAAAAAAGTAATATCCTTTACTATATAATATAATCATATAATAAATATTATTTTTAAAATGCCTATGTGATCATATCTATATATTACTATATTACTTATTATTACTTTACTTTTATATTGTATGTGATTTTTTAATTCAAAATCAACAACCATAATTCTAATAAAATTAAATAAAATAGTCTATACCAAATGAAATTACAATTTGACACATATATTTTTTATATACATAAAATAAATGAAAAAATTCCAACAATATTAAAATAATAATATAATTTAATTTATACACAAATTATATAAAGTAATAATATAAAATTGTATGATATATAAATTTAAAAAAAACCAAAAATATTATATGTTACTGTTGCTAATAAACACATTTACAAAATTCATTTTAATGCGTTAAATTATAATTTGTATTGTATATATCAATAAAACATTGTACTTTCATTATTTTGTCATGAATTTATATATCAATATTTATATTTTTTTTTAATGACAAAAGCTGGCAATTTTAAATATAAATATTATACCACCATCATTGATAAATAAACAAAAAAAAAGACCAATAAATATATATGATATATTATTTTGTATTAAAAATATTATGTAAAGTAAAACATTATTGATTGTAAAAGAATAAGTAAAACAAAAAGTGATTGCAGGTGTTTTATATTATTTAGTTTATTTTTTTTAGTTCTTTCATATCATCTTAACATTTTTTACATTTTTTAACCGCACACAAAATACCAATAATATATTAATATATATATATTAATATATTAATATATTATGCATATATAAAGAAAACTGAACATATATTTTACCAATATAAATGATATGCAAGGTGAACTTTCCCGTATTTTTACTATACACTATAGATATTATGTTTATTTCAGTTTCGTAATGTATATTTTTATATACACACAATATTTTTTTACCTCATTTAAATATTTACATTAATGAATTTATAACCGTTTGAATTACCTTTGGGGTAAATTAAAACACGGGTTTCTACATTTATATATACATATAATTAATGCTTAATTTATACATTAAACTTTCAATTTTGTTATATCGTGCGTTTATTAAACAAATTTGACACACACAAAAAATGCATTACATTTATCAGAATTTTTATTTTATTGCGTTCGCTTTGGGTTACAGTGTTAAAAAATTACACAATTTTAAACTCTTTGGTGTTATCTATATATATCAAATTGGAATGGTTTACATTGTATGATTATATTTACCATAAGATATTTTTTTAATTCTATATACGAATTTTTAAAAATTACTGATAAAGTTATAAAATACATAATGATAAATAACATATAAATTGGTGAGTGTTGTTTTTAATAGTCAAACTAAATAATTAGTATGTGTTTGATATATGCAAATATTAAATATCACATAGTTTATTAGAATGATAGAATGTAGAATATATACACAATAAAAAAAAATCGTTAATGAGCTCTTTAAATAATCCATTTTTGTTTTTTTATATTAAATAATTATTTTTATAAATCTGAATCTAAAAATAATCTTTTTCGCTTAACTGTACGATAGCACATAGCATTCTCTTAACTAAACGATTTTGATTGTATAAATGCAGTCTGAATTATAACTTACGCAATGCATATATGTGTTATATTGTATATATCTATTTTAAGAAGAAACATAATATATTTCATGTATTGTAACTATATACTTACATTGTGGATAATAAAAAATACAATTCAAAGAATTTGATAATATAATTATATAATATGCAAATTATAAATAAATAAATGTATAAGAAATGTTTAAAATATACAAATGTTATGTTTTACATTTTGTATTTTTGGTTTTATTTGTTTCCAAATCATAAATGTGTTTAATAATTATGTAGTTAAAAATACACGTGACTTCCTATGGAGAGCATCCATATTTATATATAGAATTAACATAAAATTAGTAATTATTTATATAATTATTAAATATAAAAATACCTACTAATTAATTGTTTATGTAATAATTTTTCCACGAAAATTGTCAATAAAATGAAGAAGTTAATGAACTCAAACATAGGTGAATTTCATCTATATTGAAATATTTAAAATAATTCAATAATTTACCATTAGTTGTTTAATAATTTTTTATTCAGAAAATTCTTAAACAACTAACGGTATGTTCGTTTTCTTGATCTATTAAGCAATCTGTATTCAGAAATCAAATAAATTAATCTGTGCGATAAAAAAAAATAGAAAAAATCAATCTATTTTGATACGAAATTTAGCAAACGAAAGTAATCATTTTTATCAGATTAATCTGATAAGAGATAACACTATAAATGAGGTGAATTTAATCAATAAATGGCATTTAATAATTTTTATCAATAATCAATAAAATCATCAATAAACAATAAACCAAATAATTAATATTGTAATGTGAAATAACGATCTTATAGAAAATATATAAATTTTCTAAAACTCTGAAAATTGTATACCGTTGAAATCTTTATTAAAATGTCTCATGTCTCATATAACGTCATTTTCATATTTTCATTTAATAAACATCTATATATCAAAAATATTTCATATATATAATATATACATGTGATATTGTACCAATTTTCGAATATAATTTTCCTTCAAAAAATCGGATATTATCTAACATACACGCCAATTTTTATATATATATATGTAATATAATTATATACATTAAAAATATAATACTTCTCTGTGTACACCGTCAAGCAGCAATATCAAATTCAGATCGTATAAACAAAAGTTTTTAAAGAAAATTTTACAAATATGTTAAGACTTGTGTATTTATTGGATATATATAAGAGAATATGGAATATATAGAAAAATAAAATTTGATAAACGATTATTAGGGGTAAGATAAATTTTAATTTAGAAGAAACATATATACGCAAATATATATAGAAAATATTGTGTAATCATAATTTTAAAGAAAAAACTTCTGTATATATATAAAAGTATATGTTCGTGTTTATCTATATATAATATATTATAAATACATACGAATAATTTTTTAGATGACAGCTGGATTTCGTTGATATCTAAAAATGTTACATACAGATGTCGAAAAGTTTTTCGAAAAATATGTAAAATATATTTTCTTATTCTTACTTTTTTTTTCATATTTTATTTTTCCATTAAAATATTTATTCAACGAAAATTTCAAATTTATTTAACAATGTCAAAAATCGAAAGATGTACATAATAAAATGTCTAAATTTGTCTATATTATTATGTTTCTGCGTCGTTGCATCAAAAAATGTTCATCAAATTAAAACGAACTTTAATCGAAAAGTTAATTTATTTTATTATATATGGCAAAAAAGAAATAATTGAATTTTTTAAATTATCTTTTTTTTTTTTTAAATATACAATGTCTCATTTTATGTAATCTAATTATTAATCCATATACATACATCGGTTGTATATTTAAAAATCAATGTTTTTATTCAAGTATTTTCAATATATTATCCAAAAAATTTGTTAACTTTACAGTAAAAAATTGTGAAAAAACTCAATTCACAAAAAAAAACTTTCTCTGGAAGATTAAAATTTTTAATTTTATTGTTTTAATATTCATATAGAGAGTTATTTTCAATGAAATCCATTTGTAATAATATTTTATTGTAAAAGTAATAAAGTGTTTTTAAAATTAGTTTTAAATTGAGAGGATATAATCAAATATGGAAAAACAAGTATATTGAACACGATAAATAAGGAATAGTTAATTATTTGATTCAATTTTCCATGTAGATCTTACCTCAAAATAAGATATTAGAAGATATAAGATATAGATATAAGATATAGTAACGATATTCGACATTTAAAAAAATCCCTTTTTTTGTATTACTTTTATAATACTCAATGGTATATGAAGGAATTAAAGAAAAACGCAAATGAATTTCAGTAAATCACACATAATTATATTATGACGACATTTATTTTAAATTGTAGCCGAAATTTGTTTTAAATCTAAACTACTTGCAAATCGTATATCGTTTTCGGTACCAATTGGATCTTCACGATTTTCCGTTGGATATTTAGAGTTGGACCAAATTAATCGACGAACAAAGGGGGCCAGTAATTGTGGTTTTAATTTCTCCGGTTTATTGGCACCCAATATAAATGATGCTATCGTTGCAATTAGCATTGTAATTAATGCACCAAATAATGTATACCATAAATAGGATATATGATAAATTCGAAAGCCATCATCGTCCTCACCATTCAATATTGTATCTTGTTCAAAAATTCCT
This sequence comes from Dilophus febrilis, assembly GCA_958336335.1. NCBI lineage: Eukaryota > Metazoa > Arthropoda > Insecta > Diptera > Bibionidae > Dilophus > Dilophus febrilis. The sequence continues at coordinate 12,103,271 of OY284470.1, read as the reverse complement.
CCAGCTGTATCTGTTACATTAATTGCCAACATACTTAATGGATCACTTGATATAAAAGTATAACTACAACCATGTGTGAATACTGGTTTTGTTTCATGTGCAAGTTCACCGGTTGCGATGGCCGTTTGTGCTTTTGCACATATCCATGCCATTATACCTAATCCGGTTGCACCACCAATTATAGCACCGGTTCCATGTACCCATGGCACCATAACGCCCATCGTGAATATACCCAATAATGGACCATTCGTAACGGCACCCAAACTCATTGAGAGCTGTAATACGGCTCCGAGTTTTTCCACCACCAATACAAGTCCAACACATATAGCACCAAATATTGCAACAACCGCACGCATTATATAACCAGTATGTTTATCGGATAATGGTTGTTTTAAAAATGTTTTAAAAAAATCTTCAAGTACAACAGCGGACATTGAATTTAAACCCGTTGAAAGTGAACTATTTTTTTTATAAACATATTTTATAAAGTAATAAATGTTTCATATTTTGCTAATTTTAATTATTTAAATCAATACCTTAAAGCAGCACTAAATACGCCAGCCACAAACAGTCCCGGTAAACCGGGATAATCACCTAAAATATCCATAACCAATAGTGGTAATAGTTGATCTTTTTGTTTGGCCAATTTCGTTGTCAACGGATCACATTCATAATATGTGGCATATATTAATAATCCACAATAACAGCACATACCCAATAATAATAGAACACCACCGATAAAAAACCATAGCGCTCTAAAAAAAGTATATTATTTTATTTTAGTAATACTTTTAAAATAAAACAAACAAACACTACCTTCTAGCACTACCCAATGTTGGTAATGATAAATATCTTTGAATCATATTTTGACTAACAGCATTTGTTTTTAACCAATATGCAAATCCACCAAATAATAATGACCAAATCGTATGTCTGGATTTCATATTAAAATCAAAACTGAAAAAAAAAAATTAAATGTTACAGAATTAAATTATTTTGATATACGGTATTTTTATTTCTATAATTTTTTGTTTAATAAATCATTACTCAGGTCCTTCAATTCGTCCACTGGATGATGCACGCTTCCATACATTGCTGAATCCACCAACATCGCTTGTCCCCTTTATTATAACCAAACAAATTGCACCAAACATGACAAATGTTTGTACAACATCTGTCCATACGACGGCTTTTAAACCACCAACACACGTATAAAATATACAAACAATACATACGATTGGTGTTACTAAATGAACATTAATTCCAGTAACTAAATGTATTTATAAATAAAATTAATAGATATACAGAGAAAAATTATATTCTATTGTACAAATTTCAATTTATTTTCTTTTCTAACCTTGATTAAATGCTAATGCCGGTACATAAATTACAATTGGTAACCATGTCATCTAATTATCATAAATGTTTAAAGAATAAAAATTGAATAAATTGTATTTCATAATGATTTTTCTTCTTAAAATTGTGCATATAGTTAAAATAATTTATTGTATAATTACCGTTCCGAATGTAAATAAAATTGCACCAAATAAACGCATTTTCTTATCAAATCTTGTCTCTAAATACTGTTAAGAAAATGTAATGTAATATTATTAAGAAATACGCTTGCGTTCAAATGATATCTTACGAAAAACAAATTATTTTCATACCTCATAGGTTGATGTTAATTTTAAATCATGAAATACAGGTAAATAAATGTATGTCATAACAATACCCATTGTTAAAACACCACCGATAACGTACATATATTGTGTTCCATATACATAAATTTCTGTTGGCGTTCCCAATAAAGAAATTCCCGATATAAAACTGTAAGTGAAACATTTAAATAATCGAATTGGTATTTTTTTAAGGCTTACGCAACCCAAGGGATTGATTTTAAAGTAACGTAACAGTGAAAATATTTAATAATTATTGCGAATTCACGGTTTCACGATTTAATTTATCGTTAAAAACACCGTTGAATGGAAGTTACTATATGTGGTGAATAATACAAGATTTATTAGAAAAATTTGCAAAAAAAATGATGTAAACATTAAATAATAAAATAATAATTGTGCTTTTATGAGGATCGAATGAAACTCTATACACACTGTTAAAAGAATATGAATACATTTTGTTTAATACTGAATATATAAATTGTACTCGAGAACAATTTGTAAAAAAATATCAATGTCATATATAAAATCTCGCGATATAATTCAAGTTCATGCTTCATATTGAGATCAACAAACATTTTCAAAATATATAATAAATACCTTGCAATTAATGACATGGTAACAGGAAATACTTTCATACGACGTCCACCCACTAAATAATCAGCGGCTTCCGATGATTTTTTCGATTTCTTTTGTATAAAACCAAAGTAAATACCAATCATAGCACAACTAATTAACATAAATAAAAAAACCAAATAATCGGGCCAACCAAATTTTTGCAATGAAATCTTAACATCATCAACACCAGGTCCAGCCATTTTTCAATATTTTATTTCTAATATAAATGTATGGATATATAAAAAGATATTTTTATCACAAAACCAGAAACAATTTGCGTTATAAACACGGCGCGTGTATAATGAAAAAAAAAACACTAATTTATTATAATTAACACAGTCACAAATTCACTTAATAATTTTATTTTAAAAAATTAACAGTCTAATTACATACTAATTTTTTATTAAAATTAATAATTGCTTACAATACAATTTTTTGCGCTTCATTTATTATATATTTTTTATACTATTTTATTTTTTTTAATTTATGTTGTTTATTCACAAATTATTTATGTCCTTAATAAAAATATTATACTTTTATGTGTCATATCGGTTAATTAAAAACTTTTTGAGAAATTATACCCAATACAAATTACAATTTTTTTAGTTAAAAACAATTTCAAATAATAAAATAACTTTATTTTAAATAGGATTATTTTCGATTTTAAAAATAAAATAATATTTCGCCGAATGCAATGATAACAAAACGAAATGATGTGAACGAATGATAAGCCAAATGCTAAACACACTAAATATCCAATCTGTGCCAAAGTTATGATTTTAAGTAGAAAATTAGTATGATTATTATCTACATGTATATTTATATTTATATATACTAACAAAATGATATTATTTAAATTGAACATATAAGTCCATTTGAAATATAAATAAATGAAAATTGACTGAACAACAAACATTAATAGATATATATAACATATACGAAACAATTGTAGTGTATGAAAAGAAAAAATAAAAATATGTGCATAAGATATATGCTAAAAAAATTATATTATAATAAATAATATTATGATTATGGTTTTGATACAATATATATTATATACATGTTGTTTTAAAATAATTTGACTATATTTAGTCTGATTTTAAAGTTTTATAAATTAACAAGGTTTTAGTAAATTCAATAAATTTTCAAATTAACAAAAAAAAACCGTATTGTCTTTGTATCTTTATTCATAAATCGGCATGGGCATTTATTAGCATTATGAAAAGCTGATGCGATAAGTTAATTAAAAATCTAAACACAAGGGATATCATCGTCAAATATCTTGTTGCCTTTAGATTGTTAAATTACAAAATAAAACGAGACATCTGAATTTTCTTTAGATACTTAAGTAAGTTAAGATATTTTTAAAATTAAATAAAACCTTTGCATATTTTATGTTGTTTTCCGATGACCAAATAAAAATTGAACTATTGCTATGATTTTCACATTCGCTTCTTTCACTACAAATTCTACAAATTCAATTTAAATGTGTTTTTTATGGCATAAACTTTTCACATTGCTTTCATATTGTAAAAAAAACACATAACATTCGTATAAATAATTGAAATTAAGAATAAAAGGGGAAAATATTGATGAATTTTGATTGATTTAATTTTTTGTTTTAAAATATCATTTTCATTATTTTTAATACCATAAAAAAAATACCACTTCAATGACCCCACTTTTATTCATATCTGTCTGTTCTTCTGAACAATATATACATCACGAATTTATACTTTCGATGGCGCTCTAAAAACTGATATTGCAAGTTACACCCACCCAATAGATATTATTGTGTACAATTATAATTGAGTAATTTAATTTAATCTCATGATATAAAATCATCTGATCTATAGACAACATAAAGTTGTAAAGGTCAAAGCAAATTCAAATAAACCAAAAATATTAATTTAAATTGTTTTCAAAAGATAGATACATGGTACATTGATCATGATAATAACTTCAGTCAACGAGTAGCTTTTTTTGTGTTATTCTTGTAACAATATATATGAATTTATATACATATCGAAAGGAACAATTTCTATTTGTTGTTAATCTTTTAAACGATTTCTATTTATATGCATATATATATATATTCTCTATTTCTTTATATAATTTATATATCATTGATTTTACGAACAAATGAAATAATTTATATAAAATTGTACATAGAGCGAGCAGTTTATATAGCGAGTTAATGTTAATATAATACACTTGACAATAAAAATTGATAAAAATTTATTTAACGACATCTTGTTCGTCTTATCTTAAATAATAACAATAATAACAATCATAATAATATAAAGCTATATATTTTATGGGTCATATATTATATTAATCATAATATCATGTACAAAACTATCATCTAATATATAAAAAATGTTTTTGAATTTTTGTATATGTCTATTTATAGTGAGCATAATTCGCTTAAGTAAGTCTATTGAATAATTGGCCGTTTAAAAAAAACTAACAACTCGGTTTGTTATATATATACACACATAACCTGCGGTGATTTGTGAATATATATATAAAAATTCATTTGAGATAAATTCGATATTAAAACTATAAAAGATGAATTTATTTATACAATGGGAAATAATTGAAATTCAACCATTTAACTAAAAATATATCGCATTTAAATGTTTAAATTTATTAAAAAAAAAATTTATTGTTAGACCTTAAACGTATAAGATAAAAATGATGTAGAATGTAAAAAAACAATTCGCAGTAATAATAATATAGATAACATTTTCAACAATTTATAAATCATTAAAATGGTCAAAAATATCGCATGTGTATATATTTTACAAATTTAATTTAATTAAAATTTTTATTTTTAGATTCTAATTTAAAAAATCGTCAATATATGAATATGATACATGAGTTTTTTAAGTACCGCATATTCAGTACAGTACAGTTTATATGCGTATCGTGATAATAGTTTCTAATCAACCAAAAAATTAGCGGTTATATGAAATGCGAACAATCACATTTTGTTAAGTACATTTTCATATATCAAAAAATATATACCTCGACATGTATAATAATATAGTAATATTTCTTTCAGTATATATAGATTGCGTTTATGATAAGATGTGATACATGAGACATGTGTAAGTATGTTTAAATATATGATGATTTAATGAATTAAAACTGATTAAACAATGTATCCGGTTTTTTTTCCTACAAATTTTTAAAATATTTAAAATTAACTTTTTATTTTCATTTGTTTGTCTGTAATGTATATGATGGTCATTAATATTAATATTATTTGTTTTAATGATTATATTAAATTGTCTTCTTCAAATATATATATATATATATATATATATATGTTATATATGGTTTTGTGCAAATAATTTCGTTATTTTCCTATGTATACGTATTTCAACGATCAAATATGCATCTTACTCTTTACTATAAAAAACATATACAATATCTAATTACTGACAATTATATACCGCATACATTGTATTAAGAATCATAAAATAAAATATATTCTCTAAATAATAAATTTTAATTTATGATACAATTATGGAATTAATTAATTGATCTTTTGCATATATAAATATGTATATATAATAATGTTATTGATGAAGGTTGTTTTGATTTATATACAGTCTTTATATACACGTTGTGTTACGTATTTATATTTGTATACTGTTCTAGGAATTTTATGCACGTATATATACACGAATCTTTATATTAAAATTCACATTATTTTATGTATTTGTTTTGTTAAAATTAGATACATGTTTTTAAACATATTAGAAATTAAAATGTTTTATTGACCGATTTGATTATATTTATTTTTAATACTTTTTCAATAAGTAAAAATGCGAAATTAAGATTTCGAAAATCACTTAAAAGGATATTGTGATCAAGATCGTCCTAGCAGATCATCTATATAATCCATGAAATAAACATCATTGGAAAAGGAATTTTTAAGAGATCACACTCAAAGAACTTGGTTTGGTAAATTTGTCCATATCAAATCTGTTAAAAAAATTATTGATTTTTAATTCTTTAGTTTTATTAAATCATCCGCAGATGTTATATGCTGTCTGATCCATAAAAATAATAAAAATGTAATGTATGCATTTCAAAAGCATATCCTTATTAACGAAGGAAAAATATTCAAGAGCGTTGATTAAAAGAGTTTCTATTACTAGGAAAATTTCTAGTGAATAAACAATATTTATAGAGATTTTTGACATTTCTATCGGGACTATACAACAAAGAGAAAATTTCGTGATTTTGATGGTCTTACTATAATATACACTTTGAAATATACAATTTCAAGTTTTATTGTAAACATATCCAAAATAATATAATAAAATTTAGCATAATGCAATAGATTTTATCTGAATACATTTTGTTTTATATTTTACATCCAAAGACTCTTTTTATAGAGAATTGTATTTGGATCTGTCAATCAATAGAAAAGATTTCTTAATAAAATTAATTTTTCGCTATACAACCAACAATCTGGTTTTAGCGTCCAACAACAGCCTTCTGTTATTAGTTTCTTAATTTGTGTTTTTACGGTGTCGGTAATTAGCCGTACAACCAACCGCAAGCGGAAAATACAACTCTGTGTTAAAATTCCGATTCGATAAATAACCGAAAACACAAAACATATTTTATGCATTCAGTAGGATACGAACCCACGACCTCAAAATTTCGTTAGAATTTTAGGTTGGCATTTTTAACATTTAAACCACAGAGTTATAGAAAAGATTTCTTAAAACGTCTTAAAATGAGTAACATACATCTTAAAATGATTAATTTTTTAAATTATTAAACTTTTTATTTCGTTAGCGAATAAGTTTGAATCCCTATTTCCAACAAAATAATTCCAGTTAAATTATAATATTCTTTCTTAATCTCAATTGAAGTATTTTACAATACACATTTCATAATTGTGATATTTTTTTAAAGATGTACGCAATATTACAGTATATAATATACATATATACTAATGGATCTTCTAATAATTTTAAAGCAGTTTATAATTTCTCATTCCCACAATATTTATAATAATTTTACAAATAATAAAATGGTTAATCAAATTTAAATTATATAATTTTTAAGAAGTTATAAACTGCCATTCATTTTGATTAATATAATCTTATATGATATGATCTATATTTCTATACTTATATCACTTTTGAGTTTTGACCAATTAATATAATAAAACAATGATGTAAATTGCTGTATATTGCCTATTTTCGCATGAATATAATATATGTATTATATCCATTTACAATCAACTAAATAAATATTAAAAATTTCAATTTTATAAACATATATATATATATACGGACAGAGTGTCTATGATCTATTCTGATTATGTTAATTTGTAACGGATGTAATTCAAAATGAACACAATAAATTACTTAAAAATAATATTAAAATTCCATTTTTTTCTATATACTTATTATATTATTATACTATTTATTTGTTATTCTTTACGAAAAACTCTGCGTATATGGTATAGATATAGTGAAATATAATTAAGATTCATTTTTGGTGTCATCGAAATATAATTAAAATCAAACAAAAAAGAGTTTCAAACATTAAATATAGAAAAAATTGAATTCATGTTATGAAGAAATTATGGAAATATATATATATATATAATAATTATACATTATACAATTGGTAAAAAATTAAGTTATTCCAATTACACAATCATTGTACTTCTTTTTCGGTTCAGAAAGAATATTTTCGTTATAAATAATTTGGATATTTATATGTATACTTTAAACAACAAAATTAAAAATTAAAAATCACGTTAACAAGAAAATAAGTCATTTTATAATAATAATAATAATATTAATATATGCATTATTAAGAAAAAAAAATATTTAATAAAAATGTGTAAAGTTCATTTATACAATTTCATATAAAATATATATCGTGAGAATTAATAGTTTTTTTTTTGCCATCGGTACAAAATAATTTATTATTATTATTATGTGTAATAAAATTATATTTTTATTTTTGTATTTAATATTATTATTTCAAAAAAATACTCGAAAACTATATATTTATAATATTCTCATGTAGTACATTTATATTAAAAAAAATTAATGAAATAATCAAATGTAAAAATAACAAAATAATATATATGGAATTTAAAACAAAAGTCAAAGAACCAGATTTTAATGTGAACATTTATATCATTATATTATTATTGTTATTTTTTTTTTAAATTCATATATAAAGTTAACAGAATATGTGTGTATGTATAGAGGCAAGTGAATATATTAATGTTGTTAAACTTGAGTAATTTTTGGAAATTATAACTATTCGACGAATTAACACAAAATGTTATTGTCTTATTATAATTTTTAATTACTAATAATTTTTATTGTAACAGAAAAATTTAATCGTATATATATTTAATAACGAACGTCGTGTGTGATAAAAACCATTTTTATTTTGTGTTATATATAAGATAAGTATATACATATACAATTTTTCTTTCTAAAATATTATGTTTTTAATAATTCGTATAATAGTAAGTAAAATGCGATGTATAAAAATGAAATTAACTTTATATATTTAATATGAAAATAAAATATTATTTATTTGAGAAATTTTTTTTTACAAAAATGACCCCAATATTAATTACGTTCATTAATAAAAAAGTATGAATTTATAATATATAAAATTTATATTTTTATTTTAAAATATCACCAATATTATTGTTAAAGTGTGTTTATAGTTATTTGAAAATGTTTTCTTTAGTATTGGTTTGATATATTGTGATATATTGAATATTGGTTTGCTATATTGTACCTTTATTGACTGTACCCTAATCTCTTAATTTGTTATTGAATAAAATCGAATTTTATTCTATGTCTTTATATGTTTAATAAGCAATCAAATTTTGTTTCATTTATATATAAAATCAATAAATTTGAATTGTCATAATCTGTATATTCATAATTTGTAAATAAATAAGTACGGTTTATTATTATTAGTAACAAAAATTAATATCTTGTTATTTAATCTCTGTGCTATAAAATGAAACAATATAAATTTGTAATAGACGGCAATGTATATACATTAAATTAACAAATCAATTAATGAAAATGTTTAAAAATTAATCAAAAAATAAAAATAATAATAATTAAATTTACGTTTAATAACAAAATATTATCATCATCGTATTACAACTATATATCGTTTCAACCCCAATCAACCCCATGTATATAATACAACTTATTTTATATATAAAAAAAATATACATAAATATAAATTGCTATATAGAATACCATCATATAATATGTACAAATAAAATGAAAAATCATTTTAAAATATCCTTCCGCGTATATAATTTTCTATTTTCATTTTATTTTTATTTAATATCCCCAAAATATATATATATATATATATATATTATATATAAATGTACATTTTATATAATATTATAATAATATTATCAATAACATGGAAAATTGGGGGATATTTCCTATATGCATATATAATATTTTCTTTTTCATTTATATATATATATTAAAATAAAATATAGACCGATATATAATTTCACTGTCGACAAATTACCGCGATTGATTTCAATTTGTAAATTGCATGTAAATCGTTGAGGTATCATTGTATTCATTCATTATATACACAAATTCTATATACAAAATGTACTATGGGAAAGAGATGAAAATTTTTTTCATAAATCTATTTATTTGTAAAACAAGTCACGTTTTCCGTGAAGCAAACCGATGACTTTATAATATAGCAAAAAAATAATAATAATAAATAACATATATAACAGGGCAAGTGGAATAAATACGCGCGGAAAAATGAATATCATTTAACAACGTAGAATACAAACACATAAAAATGAAAGGAAAATAAAAGCTTATAGCTTTTTTAATTTTTCTTGCATTTACTTTTAGATATGTATATGATTTGGAAAAAAAATATAAAAAAAAGAATACAGAAAATTTATTATTGGCATGATGATGAATTGATAAATTATTTTATTATATATGCATTAATTTAAGATAAGAGGGGAAATAAATTTTTATATCTATACACTATTGTATGTGTATATTCTTATGAAAGGTGCATATGCAATATGATTTGAAAAAAAATAAAATCAAAGTGAATGTAATTTCAAAGCGATGTATTTCTTTACATTTCATCGTTTTAAGATTTATTTTTTATTTTTTTTTTTTCACTTCATAATCGGTAAAATTCACTTTGATCCTTAATGTTGTTTATAACAAATATACGGCAAAGTAAAAGCAAAAAGCATATAAAACAACCAAACAAATAAAACAAAAAAAGGGAGAAAGAGAAGTTGTTGTATTATGACGATAATCATAAAAAAAATAAAACAAATAAATACATCTAAAACAAACAAATAAACATCGGTGTAAACAAATTAAAAGGACTTTTAATATGTATACGATAATGGCAATACACACATTTAGAAGATATACATTATATATGTACAGAATGAAAATCTATCAAATATATTATATTATATAATATTCTTATATATGTATATTTATGTTGGGATATCCGTTTTAAATATTTGTAGAAAAAATTTTAGTATATTTGTTATACATATATAATTTATATACATGTAAATGGTTCATCTGGTGTTCGCAGAATTAATATACCATATATATATATTAAAGTATGTGCGCCTCATATGAAAACAATAATAATTTTATATAATACAAATAAGAACATATAAAGTGCATGTGTATGTATAACAAATCGCACCATTATCATAAAACAACAGAAAATTTTTATTTACACATAAATATACAAAAAAAAAACATTAAAAAATGTATCCTTAATAAAAATATAAAATGTTATAAATATTATTAGTATACAATAAATATAGTTTTATTTTCCTATTATGATTTATATTTATTTTTAAAATTATATTTATTTTTAATTTACTCTTCAATAAACAACACATATTTTATGAAAAATGTGGGTCTATATGTTAATATTTCAAAACTTTTATTACTTTGTCAAAGTGCAACGACTTTATAAGATACATATGTAGGTACCAAAAAGAATTCTTTATTTATCTATTGACATTTTAAAAGTATTTGATCCCTCAATCCCTCATATAACAAATTTTATATCACAAATATTTATTGTATTATTTACGCAATTTGTTAAGTTTGAGTTATTTATTGGGGTTTCTTCATTTTTCATTTAATTGACTCGTTCGCGATAAAATGTTTATTAGCTTTAAACAAAGAGAATAAATAAGTATATTCACCGCATAAGGATCAAAAGGAATGAATCGCATGAAAACTATACTATTTTTGTAATGATCACATGTTAACATTTTGCTTATATTTATACAATTACATATATTCGAGGATTATTGTTTAAACCACAAAATCCATATTCTTTTAGCAAATTCTAATACATGAAGGTGTTGACGCCGACTTGCCTGCCGTCAAAAATAATTACACAGAGGACATACAGGGTTATCAAATAAAGACCGTTTGTTTTTTTATTTTGAAATCAAAAAACAAAACGGTATAATATATTAATGTACTAATAACATGGCATTTATTTTTGAAAATATTGTAATATAAATAGTTTTCGATTTTTAAATTCTGGGGTGGCATTATGGGAGTCGATACCATCGTCTATCGCCTATCGTCTAAAATTACGATACTCAATTAGTTTGATATTATGGTAGTCGATTTTGTGGGTATCGATATTATTTGTATATCGTCTCCGTGGATATTGTTGTGGCAAATGATTTTCATATAGAAAAATAAAAAGTTTATTATTTCTATGAGAATGAGATTGAAAGTATTATTTTTATGAGAATTGCTTTTGTACTTTTTATGAATATTAAAATTGAATAAATGAACAAAAACAAAAGAAAGCAATACAAACGACAATCGTAACGATAGCTACTACCCTATCGTCAAAAATTATCGTCTTAAACCGACGATATCGTCTGCCATAATTGCAAAAATGAAAAAATCGTATGTTTGACGACAATCGTCTATCGTAATCGAATGCGATAATTCCATCTCTGAAATTTTTGGTCCTTTCATAATATTTCTAATTAAATTAAAAAATTTGAGTAAGATTGTATAGATATATGTATAGATACGGTTTGATATAAAGAAAAGAATCAGCTAAAAATAAAAAATAAAAATATCGAGTTTTAAAGCATAGTTGAAACCGACAAGCTATTTCATATAAATAATCTTTAGCCATTAAACTAATTTTTGGTTAAATATGGCACTATACAGTAAATTATAACACATCACGGAAATGATTTGGAGTAATGGAAACCCACAAAAAAAATTGAACCTCCTAAAAGCAAACTTTGTATTCACGTCGTTACAGTGAAATGTGTGCTGTTTTACATGTATGAAAATAATAAAAAAATGGAAAAACAAATAAGGTTATTATTGAATAATGTACGGCTACTGTTAAAAATCTAATAATAATTTATGTCAAGAAGGTGTTTTATATATTTCCTATCTATAGAAATGCATATATAAATGATACATAAATCTCATTTATAATCAAAAGCGCAAAGTATAATAACATTTCCAATAAATATAATCATAAATGAAATAAATACCATAAATAGATCTGATATATTTCAAAGTTAATTTAGTAAAAAATATACAGATAAATTTATTAATTTAAATCATATAGGATCTCATTGAATAAAAATATTTTTATATATGTATATAGTTTATTTTTATTTACATTACATAAAGCAAATGATTATGTTTATACTTTCTTAGTTATATATGTATAATGCATACACATATTTGTTTGCGTTTAAAATTGAATACAAGGTGGTAGCAAATCCAAATGTGACATATTTTTAATACTTTTTAATTTTAATACATTTGAAACAAAAATTTCATTCGAGTTTTATATAAAGACTTGAATTAATCAAAATAATCTTCCACAAATGGGAGTCGAAATGTAATGAAACCAGAATCTAATGAAATATTAACAACTGGTCCGATAATAATGACCTGTAATTTGACCATTTTAAAATAACAAAGCTCAAACCGAATTACGGAGTCTGTATTTATAGTAAATGACAAAATAAAATTAATATACTTTTGATAAATGATAAATTGTTATTTCAATTTAAATATACGTATAGAAAATAAAATATTTTATAAAAAAATCAATGGAATAGATATATACATTTTCATAAAAATAATAAATTTACAATTGTCATTTACACGAACTTATATCGATATATTATATTGATTTATATATATAGAAAATATTTGAAATACCTACATTTTTATAATTATAATGAAATGCAAATTAATAGTTTTTTTTTTCAAATAACGAAAAAATAAATTTTAATAGATATGTAAATTTGTCAGAGAAATATAAATAAATTTTTTTATTTATTTTTTGGATTAATCAGATTGTATTGTAAATGATTATTCGAAATCAGTTGTTTAAAAAAATTTAAATCTATATAATTTATTAAACACTTAAATAACATAAATACATAACTTTTTCTACGTAAATCTTATTACAAATATACGTACAATATTATAATTTAATATCGTAAAGGTATCTTTTGTACATTGATTGGAATTAATGAATCATTGTTGTTTTTAGATTTCATGAACATGAATATATGCAAACGATGGTCGGATATATAATACAATTAAAAAAATATATGTATATATAGAGTATACACAGTGTGAGTTGTGTACATTTTTAAATAACTGCGGTATTGATGGGATTTATGTCAAATATATTTAAATATATTATATTCCAACAAAATCCAAAAAAAAAAAAAATGAACAGTGAAAATCAGCAATATCTACAATTGAATTTGTTTTTAATAAAATCTTTTTGCATATACTAATAATAATAATAAGAATAATAATAATAATGATAATAATAATAATGATGATAATAATAAAAAATATTAATATTTAATAATGGATATGCATATAAATAAATTGTATTATTAAAGGAAAGAAAATCAACACGCTTCTTATGATGTTATATATAACTACTATACTTTTATAAAATGTATTTTTTAAGAATATATATACACATAAATCGAATAATTTAAATCCTATTCGGTATGCATATAAAATAATATATTTAAAAATAAATGAATGATCAATTGAATTTAAAAAATCTTTGTGTTGAATGCATATAACATATAATGCGATTGCATATTGCAATATATATATATATATAAAATGCGCTAAAAATTAACTGGATTAATATGAATTTCGTATATATCTATATAGTATATACTGTGTATATAAAATATATTGTTGACTTAATATTTAATATTTATATATATATATATATATATATATATATATATATATATATATAGATGATGATTTATATTTTATTATTGTTAATATTCACCTTTGTAATATGCAATTAATTAAACATAAATCAACTAATGGAATTTGACATTTTTATACTACACTGCGTACGTATTTAAATATATAGTAAAAACTTTCGAAAATACAAATATGTATATTATTTTTATAAGAATACTTAATTGAAATACATTGCTTGATTTTGCTTCTTTGTGCTTATACATATATTTATATAGATAATCATCAATAGATTTCTATATATATATATATATATATATATATATTTATTTGTTACGTTCAAATATCTTTAATAAAATTGACAACTAGAAGCTGTTAAATAAATAAAATGTAATCGTTTTTGTTTATTTTTTTTTTGCTGATATAATACGACAATACGTACAGGGTATTCAAATAGAAAACATGTAATATTCATGAAATGGTATATTTTTAACAATGAATTTCTAAAAAAAGTTTTTTAAAAAATATCAGCAAGAAATGCACTATAGAACATTAACTTAAATTGCATAAAAACCAGTTATTTCTTAAAAAATATATTTCTATCAAATACGAAAGGATTAAAAGCAAATCAAATCACCACCGCAACATACAATTTCATAAGAACAACCTGTTACAAAAAAAGAAACAAAAATTAAATCATCAGAAGAAGGAAAAAAAAACAGATACTTGAAAATTGAATTAATATTAATTTTTTTTTTATTTTATTCAATGAATAAAAAATATTATTAACATTTTATTGAACTTTACTAATACAATATAATATTGTATATACCATATATGAAAACGGTAGGTAAATATATGTCAAAAAATAAACAAATATTTCTAATCATTTAAATGAATCTTAATCAATTCTTCTATTCATCTTTATGTATTTGTATATATATTGTATATATGGGAGTGTACGACAAGTATGTATTTTACAACAAATTTTTTTTTTGTTTGTAATAAAATAAAATCATTGTTGTTCTTCATCATTTATTCAGACAAGCATTTATATATACGCACAGCGATATATATAGATATATTATATAGATATAGATAGATAGATATTATAATTGTATATTCTATCTATATATATTTTGAAAAGATCATATACATTTATATATATATTCAAATCAAAATATTATAAATAACCTATTGATAATTTATTTGTAAAAAAAAATGTATTTATTTTTATTCATAATATTTCATATATTCATCAAAAGCACTTTAATTTTAAATAATTCTTTCTCACATGTTATATTTGTGTATATCTACTTTTAATATGCATATTATTGGTATTGTCATAAAAAATATTTTATAATTTATAAATATTCTTACGAATCATCATCAAATAAGCTATAATTTTTTTGTGTATAAAATTAAAAAGAGTTTCTGTTTCTGTTCTATTGAAAATATTACATACATGGCAAAATTAATAAATAAATTTACTATATAAAGAAAAAATCAATATCACACCATCATCATTATTATCATATTAATACAATTATATTTATATTTAAGCTACTGTTTTTTACAATTATATAAAATGTTTTATTTCCAATTCACAATTGCAAATTTTTGTCATTTTGTAAGAATTAAAAATTAAGTTACATTTTTTCGATGTGATGTAAGGAATCAAACATTAGCCTCCCAAGCGTTCCCATACATATATAGATTCTATTAATTATTAATCCTTTTCACATTCTAATTATTCAGATTTGTTAACTGATTTTCCTTAATAAAGTTTTCAGCTTTGTTTATTCTATTTTAATTTTCCGTAATAATTTTATATTACCTAAAAAAGAATTTTGTGTGGACTATTACAAAACACTATCTAAGAATTTTGTTCTCGATAACTCATATAAACAAATCTATCTCCATCAAAGATTTAATCGTAAGCATTGATCAAAATGAAAGTTTACATAAAGGTACATTTTTAAAATTAGAACAGGGGGATTATTAATTTATGTCAATCATAAACTATTTGTTTTGTATTATATATAATTCGATTAAATGTCGTTTGGTATTCAAAATAAACCCTGCGATATATTACAATATATATACATATTATTTGATACATAATAAATTTAATCAAAACTAAAAAAAAACATAATTTAGTAGCTATAAACTTGTCAGATTGTCACCGAGAATCATAATTTAATACATTTCTAAATGATTTTCTCTATAGATTAAAATATATATATATATTAAAAGAAGTAGGAGAATAGGAAGAAGAAGATGTTAAATTCGAAAAAAATAAAATATTTATATCAATATAAGAAGCTATATTTAATAAGTTTAATTTTTGTGTTGTTGTTATTTGTTATATCCCTCGTCGGATATTTTCGATGCGTCATTCAATATAATTAAACAATGAATAAATCTGATAAATCGAACTACTTGCATATATTTAGAGATGAATATTATTATTTCTTTTAATTTTTTATAAGTTTTTTTTTTTGTGTATCACGTCAAATAAACAAATAAAATATACATCTCTTAACACCCATTCAAATAAAATATTTGTATTGTATGCCATATATAAATGAATGTCTATAGCTTAAATTATTCAATAAGTACATGTATTGAAAGAAATTGTTTATACGATAGATATTGTGTTGTTCGGTAAAAACAAAATTCAAATAAAAATACTATATATTTTCAATTTTATTTATAAAATTAAGTATTTTATGGTAATATGTTATATGCATAAGTATATGTTGCTGCTGTTGTTGCTGGTTTGCTGAATGTTGGTGTTATTGTATTTATTATAATATTTAAAATATTCAAACGAAATTAAATAAAAGAACCATTCAAGTATAAAATATGTATTGAACAATAAACACTAAATCAATAAAGGTGAGATGAAACTTCTATATATATTTATATATAATATAAACTATAAATGAATGTATTTATAAAGGTATATAACATCAATATATATATTCATTGTAGGTATATATACACAACTATTCGTATGGTGAGAAGAAAAACCCATCGCCGAAGATTAAGTTTTGATTTTAAGTTGATTGGTATTTAACTCTTTTTTTTTTCTTTCTTATATTTCTTCAACATTTTAAATCATATATACACAAATAATTTAAAATGACTTTTTAATCAATATTATATACTGACATTTGGTCATAGGTTTTATTTTATTTGTTTTTTGTTAATTTTTTTTTGTTGGTTATTTTTTAAATATGCTATATTTTTTACACACAAATGAATTAAATATTCAAACAATGAAATCTATTGAGTGATGATTGTAGTAACAAAAAATATGAAAAAACAAAAATTAATTTATAATCTTTCGATTTTTCGTTTTAAATCATCGCTTTTCATTTATTTATTAACAATCTCATTGAGTCATCATTAATTATTATTGATTTGTATATATATTATGAGTATACTTCAACACAATCAATTGAATAAATAATTATAATTTTTTTCTTCTTGAAATAAAATTACTATATAGTCAAAAAGGTAAAAATTATTGTGTGTTTGTGGGAAATCTTTTTGTATTTGAAAAACGTCAATATAATCAATTTTTTATTTAAATATACATACATACAATTAAAATGGTATACAAGTAGTTTTTTTATATACAAATATATACGTTTTCAAAATGTTATTAAAATTTTCATTATCTTTTATAATAAAACTACAGAAAGTATTATATTGTATATGCGTATTTATAAAATGTTATTGAAATTTATTGCAAAAGTAATGAAATAAAATAATTATATTTATTTGATTGTGCATCTCCCTGATGAACACACAAAACTATATGATTATATATAAATATGAAAATCGATCAAATCAGGAAGATTATTCAAAAAGAAATAATAAACAAATCAAATTAAAAAAATAAAATAAAAATATTAATATATAAAGATGAATTTATTGAAAAAAAAAGAAAAGAAAAGAAAAATATTGCAATATATAATAATAAAACAACATATTATATTGACTACTGACTAGACGCAATTGATTACCAATATGGAATATGCATGCGGAGTGGTATAGCAATATATATATATTGGTATAAAATATCAATATGTAAACGGATTATCTGTAATATCCGTTTATGTGTATTATTGTTCAAGGTATATAATCAAAACTGTAATGATGATTATTATTGACCATATATATTGTTCTGTATCTTTATTCATCATAAATTCATACACATATATATTTATAACTCCTTTACAAAAGATAATAATCTGATGCTTTATTATATGCTACTGTTTATTCATCACAACCCATATAATACTTAAAATTGTATTTCTTTTTGATCTGTTACCGATTGTGTAAATAATAAATAAACACAATATATACTATATAGAATTTATTTATACCATATACAAATGTTATATTGGATAATAGAGTAAAGTAACAAATAAACGAAATATCGTTGATTGTGGTTTATATATAATATATATAAATATTGCTACATCATATATGTTTATATATAAATTTTGTAAAACAACGGTGGTGGCATTCTAAATTCAATATATATATGCATTCCAATACAACATTCACGATACATAATATATCCCACATATACAATATACATATATCTATATGCGGATATTGTATGCTTTTTGATGTACTTTACCAACTATATAGACATTATTATTAAACATACACGCGATTATGTATTTGAGGTAAAAATTTAACCATAATTTAATAAAAGCAATTTTGGTTTGCATTGATAAAACAAAACGAAATACATTCATTTTGATAATTTAAAACAAAAAAAAACGAAATGTGTGTCTTAATACGTGATTTTTTTCAATTTTTTTCAAGGTACATATAAAATATCTAATGGAAATGCTATATTACATCATTTACTATTTGTATACACAATATAAATATAAGAAGCATTTTTTATTTGGAATCAGATTATCAGGTGTTTGTAAAGAATTGAGACATTTCTATTTTAAATAGAAATTTCAATTTAAAAATTATTCTATTTGTTCATAAAATCTTGTCACGTCTAACAATTCTCTTTCCCGTATCTAGACGGATAAGTAACAAAAATATATATGGTTATATATAACTATAACATCAAAAAGTAAAAATATATTGTAAAATGAAATTGTAAATGTAATAAATAAAAAATTAGAGTGATAAAATTATATAAAATATTTGGAAAATCAACACTGTGAGTGAACTTAATGAATTTTTCTCTTAACACTTTTTATTTCTATCATATAAATTGGGAAATAAAATATTTTTTCATATCACAGCATCACACAATAATATTCTAGAAATGAGGGGGACATTGACATGAAAATCATTTCAAATTGTATTGGTTATCATCTCATGTATATAAATACGTTACTCGTTACCATATAATATATATGTTCAAATAATAAAAGTGGTATAATAAAAAAAAATTAAAATAATTAAATGTAATGTCTGTATATAAATATATGTGTATATAAAATGTACATATAAATAATATACCAAATAAATGGTATCATAAAATGTAACAGAGATTATATATTCTATATTAAATAAATTTTGAATATATACTCTAAAGATTAATTTAAGATAAACAGTTAAATTTTCTCTATATTAACTTCCTTTGACTTTTGTAAATATATACTATAATAAGTAATAACAAACTATATATATATATATATATATATATAATACTAAATAATGATAAAAAATCTGATTATGTATGATGTAGGCAAATAATTATTGATAATTTATAATAGATAAAAATCTCATATTTATATTTGATACGCAGTCTCTCAACATCCGTTCATGTATAATATCTATCCATATATGTATAGAATTGTACATCTACTATATTATTATAATATATTTACATACTCGAATATACAAATAAAAAAATAAATAATTATTTATTTAACATATCAAATGGTAAATTAACTATATAATTTATTTTTTTATATATGCGTACAACAATAATAATAATAAACATATAAGTAATATTTTTATTATAAAATAATTTTCATTTAAAGATAATGAAAAATGGATATATTATTATAGGTACATTATAAAATAAATATGCGTCTATATATAGAAACATTTGAAAACGTATTTGAAGCATATATATATATATATATATATATATATATATATAAACAATATATATATATATATAGTGTCGCCGTGCGCTATCAGAAAATATACATAAATATATATATATATATAAATATTCTAGGTATATAAAAATTCTTATATTTAATTTTAATATCACCACCTGTCATAATCATTAAATATATATATATATATATATATACTAGATATAATAAAATTAAAATGGTTCTAAAAAAGAAAACACACATATACATTTATTCTTATTATCGCAACAAACATATTTTTTTAAACAAATCTACTTAATCATATTTTTAATTTTATAAATGTTAGAAAAATTATTATATTTAATGGATAAACAAATTAGAAATGTAACAAAATTATGTAAATAATACATAAATTATATACATAAATAATTATTTTAAATCAGTGCTTTTGAAAATAAATGTATATAGAAGAAAATCTTTGTTTAGATTAGGTGTTTTTTATTTAGTTTATTTTATAATAAAATAAATACAAAATAAATTCTTTAAGGCAATTCTAAATTTCACCTTTTAGAATTTCTATTATGGTTTAAATTTTTGTATTTATACACGAAAATTTATGATCTTAAATTTCTCAGTTAAATTTAATAAAAATTCATTTATACCGAAATACAATTGAGTTATCACTCTGATAGAATATACGCAAAAAAAAACGATTTTGTGATCAACCTTAGAATAGGAATATTATCATTTTATGGTATAAGTTTATATAGAGAAATAATAGTTCTTAATTTGCTTCAATTCTTTTTATCCAATAATAGAAAAGAAAAGGTTTTGTGCGTTCTCCAATATGATCATTCAATTAAGGTTTAGTTCGAATAATGGTTAGGTTTTAAAATATTCAAATATTATTTACGCAATTAATATATATAGTAAAATCACTATGTTAAAGTGGGCCAACAACTACAAATATAATACATTGCAAAGATATATTAATAACAATTTTGAAAGTTAATTATGAAAATGTATATATATATACCAGTGGCGGATCTGGACCTCCAAGGGTACTTGTTCACTTTAAAAACTGGTAAAGAACAAAAAAAAAAAAAAAACTAGAAATTTTAATTAGAAAAATGAAATGTTTGGAAAAATAATGAAGTACGCATAACAAGCATTTATGAAAGAATGAAAAAAGATCGCATATAATTTTATATGAAAGGTTCATTTCTATAAGTGAACATTATATAGTAAATAATATCTATTTTTTATTCATATATATGCCAATATGCCATATATAGAAATGAGAAAAATAAAAAAAAAAACACAAAAAAAAAATATTTATATATTTTCTATGATTGACTATGCAGCAGGCAGTATATGAGTATGCGAGATTTGAATGATAAAAAATACAGCATACAAACAACCATACATCATATATAAGAAAAAAGAAACAAGCATTTGTATTATTGTTCACAATTTATAGTGAACCAAAATTAAAATAGTATTTGTATTATTTGTATATTCGTATACCTCGCATTTTCGGAAAATATAAATGTATTTGCCATATACAATTAAACAACTATGTATAACAACAATATTTTTTGGTTCATTTAAAATTGTGAACACTATGGGAGTGCGATTAAAAAAATGCACGAAAGAAAGAGTATAGATAGATTAAAGGTGTATGTATTTTTTCGTTTTTGTTTTTCTTTTATGCGACGTTTCTTTATATATATGATATATATACCATTGTGTTCATTATTTAAAATGAACCTAAAGAATATTATCTCTTTTATTTTTTACTGATATAAATAATCAGCGCTGCAAATTTTTTGGGGCATTAATATTATTTTATTCATCAAGAAAATTAAGAAAAATATTAAAATCTGTATTTTCTTAATTATTTATCAATATTTTTAGCAGGTGGTTCACTGAACAGAGTGAACAAAACCAAGCTACGCCTATGATATATACAATTAGATTCGATAAGATGTCGATATTTTCAAATTTTATAAATGATTGTAAATTATATACACTATAGTATATAAGTTTTCGTTAATCACTTTTTTCGTTTATATTCATATTTTGTATATACATAAATCAGTAAATTACCACTTTTTGTTTTTTTGTTTATTGTTAAAAGAAATCACGAGAATAAATCGATTGTAAACATGATGATCCATACAACATATACATAATGAATACAAATATATATATTTATATATTAATTTATTTCTTACAACAATAATAATATTAATAATCAACATAACTCGACCATATATACGTGCAATCAAATAGTTATAATAATAAAAAAAAGTTCATGTAACATTGTTTATATACAGTATATAGTGACTATATGCCTGGTACCAGTTTATGGAATATGATTTTTAATATAATTAATTTATATATATATATATATATATATATATATGCGGTGAGATGATGAAGGTAAAATAAACCATAGATATTTTTCAATGTCAGACCGATGAATCGCTTTTTTTTGTTCTTCTTTTTAAATCAAAAAAATCGAACGAAATCTATATAATTACTCTTAATATACCTTGTTTTTTTCTGTAGAAATTAATAATATTTTTTAATAACGAAATCATCATCGTTACATTCTGAAAATATATATATATATATATATATATATAATAAATGTATATATACATATATAAAGAATTATCATCATCGAAAGCTAATAATTAAAAAGACATCAACGCTGCAGACCAATCAGTCAAAATCAAAATAGAATTACAATTTGGAATGGATTGGTATTTATTTATATATTTTTATTTTGCTTCAAGTTCATTTATTTATAATATATATACCTATAAAATATATTCCGTTGTACTTTATGTGTATTTGTGTCAGATATTAAGATTAAAAAATATAATAAAATATATTCGGGTAATTACATATAAATATTTGTATTGATATGATCGTATTGGTAAAAAATAATTAATTAATTGTATTGCATATCATTATAAAATAATTAAATGATAAAAGATTAGTCGTTTCATCATTTTTTTAATTCATTTTGATAAATAATTATAAAAAAGAGTAAACTAAAATATTGGTATTTTATGTATATTGGAAATAAAAATATATGATAAAATATATTCATCATAATATTTTTTTACAAATTAGCTGTTTCACTGTTCGATATATAAAATAAAAAAAAAAAAGCAGATAAATAAATTAACAAAATCAAAGAATCAAAAAAATATATATATTTTATTATTAAAATATATTATACATATTTGAAATGGGGGCCGCCAACAATAAAATAAATTGTTTTATTTTTCTCTTAAATTCATATTTATGTATATAAATATATATCATATCTGATGAATATTGGTATATCGTTCGGACTGAATTTATAGATATAGGCGGGTTAATTCTTTTTGATTTTTGTTATTTTTTTTTTGTTGTTGTTAATTTTTAATTTCCAATGCTTGATTGAAATTTGCTTTAGGCAATATAATATACATAATATATATAACAACGATCTGTTTGATTGATTTGGGATATTATTTGACTGATTTGCATTTAGATTCAACAGTAACCAATATAAAATATTTTTTTTTATAAACCTACCAATGTAAGTATTTATATTGAATTGGCTATATATAATGTACAAAAAATATTTAAAAAAAATTGTTTCAAAAGTTATATTTTGTAATTAGTTACATACATCATCTAATGTAAAAAGGTAAGACGGTTTATTTATTGATTATTGATATAATTAGTTATTGGTATTTGTTTTAACCATAAACCGTGAAAATAGTAAAAAATCGAGATTGATAAATGTCACGAGTTACAAAAAACATATGTATGTAAGTATCAAATATTTTTATCAAAAATTCGACAACTATTTTTGCTAAAAATTCATACACCTTTTTTTTTAATTATAAATCCTCAAATTATAATAAATATTTTTCAGTGATTCACAGGTATTTATATAAATAATCACAATATAAAGGATTTAAATTATATTTAAATATATCTATATTATATGTTGAAAGAATATCCCATTATATTACAATAACAAATAAGACCAATTCTAAATGTAAGATCACAAAAAAATATTACAATCAAAAAAGTTTCTATACAGAAATCAAATAATAATACTAATAACAATAAACGTTTGAAAGATATATCTATATATGGACAAAATATATGTATAAACTAAAGATTATATTAAATTAAAATAAAAAGAAAAAAAAACGAATATAAAATATATATGAAGAAAAACAACGTATTATTTTAACGTTTTAGCTTCATTTAAAAATATATACATACGTGCATCAGTAATCTAATATGATAGATGTATATAACCATATAACTAATAAAGAATTTAATGATCGGCGTATTATGATTGATTATATAATAATTTTTTTTTTGTATTTATTTCTATGGATTATCTTCTTATTTTTTTTTAACATTCATTTACACACTTCTTTTCATGTTAATAAAATATATAAAACTTTTTCCGGTTTATATTGAATATTTTTGTAGGCTATATATTAAATTTAATATTTCACTAATATTATATATATAACTATCAATATACTATGGATAAAAATGAAAGAACCATATTTTACGTAGTCCTTAGTGCTAATAGATAGGAAACCATCAAAAAATGAGGATCATAATAGAATTAATGAACTCATGTAAATGCATTACATTTAATTAGATTTGTCGGATTTGTTAAAACCTAAACTTAACAAAGTAATAAAATACTATTTGTAATAAATGAAACGATCCTTCATAAATCTTTCACACAAAGATTTCAATATCTAATTTTTTTTTAATTATATAGGTATGATCTATTGTTATACATGGGGTATCGAAATGCTATCGAAAATCAAGGTACCAGATTTTCGATAGCATTCAAGTTATTAAATGAAATGAAAAACAAGAAATCAAAGATTGATCAATTTTTTAATGTGTGTAGTGTATATGAAAACAATAAATATAATTTGATTGAACATTATCGTGATATTATATAATATTTTATATCTTTACATATATACATAACATAAAATAATATTAATGTATTATATAGCAGCAAAGATAAATTGAATTAATTTGATTGTTGTATAGCTAAAAACACATATATATATAATTATTAATTATTTTTTACATTAATATTAATATTGTTATATAGGGTATATTTATAAATTGTTGAAAATGTTAATTACTTGTAATAACCGCATAAAACAAGGTAAAAAAAATATATGTTCTTATAGAATTCTTAGAAAATTATACGTTAATGTAATAATTAAAAGAATTATTCAATAATCAATGTTTATTATTACTACTTTTATCAATAAAACAAAATATTTTGAAATATACATAATTTATCGTTACGTTTTTAAACCCAAATAAAGGATATATATGCAATTTAACTAATCCTATTATTAACTTAGAAAATTCTCTAATGAAAAACCAATAAACTATTATTATTATTATTAGTATTATTTGTATATAAAGTTTTCTAATTAAATTTCTAAATTACATATAATATTTTATAATAAACTTCAAAAAATAAATATAGAATAAACATCGGATTTATGGGAAATATTCTATTTTAAATATATGTATATATTGTATTTATAAATAAGAAGTATTTATTATATAGAATTATCTTGTTTTATATATAAAATAGTTTATAAATATAAATTTTATCGACGATGAACAATTATCAAAAACCATTCAAATATACATTAATTTAACCCTTATTCGTATAAATATTTTATTTAAATAAAAGAGGATATGATAACAAAAGTACATAATTAAACGACCTTATATGATATTTAAAACATAGAAGATAATATAACCAATATTCAAAAAATTTAAACTATTATAGCGAAACGGAATTTTCAATATTTATACATACATATACTATATGTATACTGTGCATTAGTATATCCATACAATTTATATAACTATAACAATATAAATATAGATTAAGCGTATAAAGCAATATAGGGATATATATGATAAAATTTTCAATAAGTGTAAAATATATAAAATCAAGTATTCATTTATATACAATGATATTTTGTATAGTTTTAAACCTAAATTTGAACTTTAGCGTCGGCCGCTATTTATTTAGCTAAAGCTATTATATACGCATACGATAAAACATATCTAGGTATATATTTAATAATATACAGATAATAATATTTACCAACAAAACATTTAACTTTCAATAACCACCCATAAATTTCAACCCACTTTTGTATATTTTAACTGCGTTTGACACCTGTTGAAGTGTATTTACATATATACAAAATGTATTATATAAATATTTTGAATCACAATTTATGATATATGCTATTTATATATGCATCTATTGTTTAAATTCATAAATAAACGTTCTGATACAATCGATTTATTAAAAATAAAATTCAAAATCAGCTATCTTAAATTATGGAATTTTCGCTCTTGCGTCAATTTTATAAAAAATATTTAGTTTGATTATCTATTACATGCATGCGAATTTTGGGAGATAATAAAATATATAAATTATAATGCCATAAAGTTTTGTATCAAATCGAATCTGTAAAATCTGAATTGAATCGGTATATTTCTATAAATAAATAAAATTGAATTAAAGTAAACGTTTATTTAATATTCTGATATACTTCCTAACATTAGATGTTAAAATTTAATAATTTCCACTATTTACTAATTTATACCCTAACAATTTTAATTTGCTCCCGTAACTTTGTTGCTGAAGTTATTGATATATAAATGAGTATATATGAAAAACATATAAATTACAAATTTACCAATTATAATTTGACCGGGTTTTCTCGGTTTAAATATACGCAATAGCCATCAATTATTTGTTATGTTTTACATTATATATGCAATATTATATACAATTTTATATATACAAAAAACATACATAAAACATACATAGAAAGTAAGGTATGCAATTTATTATGTATCCTCTATTGTTTATCCATTATATATATATATATTTATAGAATTTATTGTATCTGTTTTTTTTTTATTTTGCAAATTTTTATTTTGGTGAAAAATGTGTTCATATATGAAAACAATCTATCTATATATACGTGTATTACGTTTATGTATGTTGAGATTCGGCGAAAGATAAATATAGACAAAAATACACCTGTCAAATATTGCATTTGGTTATTTATATCAAGTTGATTTTATTTATATATCATCTATAGATATAAGCATATATCATTTACTCGCACTATACCGCGTGAGTGGTAAATATACATTTGAATGCTATTATATGCACACAAATAATGTTTACAAAATGTTGTATTTTTATGTATATTATATATACTATATGCGATGATCTGTTGCAATAGGTTATTTAAAATTGCATTACATCGGATCAAATTGTATATATGAATTTATATATATATATAGATATGCTATGTGACATATGTTTTTTTTCTATTTCATTTATCATTTGTTATGTTCACATGCATAAATGAAGGTATAGCTTATGCATTTATGTTTTATTGTAATATATACATTTTATAGCATTTATATACATGTTTTCCATTTACATGCGAGGGAAATATTTATATTATATAGATATATATAGGTAATGAAATTGGTATAACATAAATAAATGGATTTTGGATATAATAAAATATGCATACATTCGTATTTATATATGTACATAAACTGTTATGTAAAATGTGTTACTAAGTGTTGATTTAATAATATAATAATTAATTGGTTTTTTGGTATTAACGCATACACATACCATATATGATGCAATGCACTTGAATAAAAAAAAATGTTGTATTTAAAAAGTATCAAATAATATTTATGATACCTTCTTTTAGTGTATTAAATATGTTTTGGGTTTAGAATTCAATTTAAATGGATATATAGTCAAAATTTGATTTATTTAATTGCCGCAGTTCTTATACAAGCATTTTATTTTCGTGAAATTTCATTGATATCATATTTGTTTAACATTTTTGATGTAAAGTGGAATGAATTATAACATCACGATAGAGCAAAATTATTGCCGATGTCATCAGCATCATATCCTAGGGTTTAATCGCATTACTAATTCACCTTTTAAATTAATTTTTTTCTTGATAAATCGGTTTCGCATTGGCTAGAAACATTTCAGTACAAGTTTCTGTATAATTTTTACTGTATTTCTTTAAACGCTTTTACAGAATTTTCTTAGAAAATTTTACAGAATTTACTTAGAAAATTCCCTACAAAATATAATTTAGCAAATCAAAAAAATTTCCCTTTACAAAAAATCACACCAATTTTTGTTCTTAAAAATACACAAAAAAGTTTAGAAAACTAAATAATGAATTTTCGAATAAATGGTATATCTTTTATATATGTATATGATTTGCGATAACTATATGAAAATATATCGGTTCGCATTTATATTTAAAATAAAACCATCACCACAGAACTGTTAGGATCTGACATGTTAGCGTTTATCCACAAACTTCATCAAATATTTACATAGCTATAAAAATAAATAGAAAGGAATATAGAAAGAATAACAATTAAAATAATAAAGTTAATATCGAGGAAAACTTTGCAAAATCTAAGTGCTATTGTAAATCGATGAACACAAAATTATTATGTATTATGAAAACGGATAAGTCGCCGCAGTCTGAAACCGTTTGATTGTTAATAGCGCTATAATTCACAAACAATAGGCTTACAACTACAATCAATAAACCAAAAAAAAAATATAACATTTTAAATTCATAAAAACAAATAATCTAAATATATTTAAAATAAAAATTCATTCACCTAACAATCAATTTAATATCAACAACCTAAATGAAATTAAATCTGCGTGAAAGAATTGTTTAATGTCATGGTAACCTGTTGATGACAATTGCTTTTATATAGAAATTTAAATTTCTTTGGAATAAGAAAAAAATCATATATACAGACAGGTAAATGATTTCCCGAATTTCAAAATTAAATGATGTAAACGAATATATTTGAAATATACAATTGCATATAAATAACTTCTAATAATAAGAGGTAATATTTGATAAAATATATTATTGTATATCCCATTTTTATAAATACTTTATATATATATATATACTCTCCTATACACAATAATAAAAAAGAAAAAGATAAACTGAGTGATTTAATTTCTCTGCACGTTTACCCATTACAATATAATATCCGTATACGATTATATATAAAAGGGAAAATAAATGTATTTACGCTTTTCCTTATATATATATTAATTTCAAATACACTTTGATGTGATTGAAAAATAAGAAAAAATAAAAAACGAATAAATAAAAGTATGATTACTTTGCGTGTACTGTATATATATGCATTGTCATGAAATATAAATATATATCTGTATATAGATTGGTAGAAATAGATGCGATAGAACATTAAGAAGTAAACAAATCAAAATAATATTTAAAAAAAAGTGTGTGATAGGAAAAAAATTAAAAAATATTATAAAATATATATTTGGTTTGAGGCATAATTCAACAGATTTACTGAACAATATAAAAAAGACATGAATGCAAGGAGATGATTATTTGACAACAAAGACAAATTTGTGCGTTGTTTACCGCATATACAATACACATAACTTTTCTTTTGACAAATATTTTCCTTGATGTATAGAAAATACTTTTTCAATTTTATTTTATTTTTTTGTATATTATCTACTATATATATAGCTTAATTTTATATTTATGAGCGATATAATATATTGAGATAGATACTTATATAACAAGGCATCGTTGTATTTATAATGCAATATATATATATATATGTATATAAAGATACAATTTTTCTTGTCATATGAACACTTATATATATAAAATTTAATAGGAAAATGTAATGTCTGTATATATACAAAAGTTCAATAAATATGTTTTTGTTTACAAATAAGATTTAATATATATATTAAATGATATTATATAAAGCTGAAATTCATCTAATAAATATCTTATTTATATATATACACATAAAAAATTTACAAGATTATTTCTTCCTTTAATATTTGAACATAACATATATGTATATATAAAAAAATTAATATATTATGAATTTTTAAATATATATATATTGAAAGATGAAACAACTTTTTATTTTTGATTTTTAAAACTAATATATAAAATGAATATTGAAAATTGACTTTTCCAAACAAATAGATTTTATATATATAAACATAAAATTGCCCGCATATATTACTTAATCTTAAATTACATTCTATGTCCATCGTAAATATCAAAAAGCAACAAAATATTACATAAAAAAAGAATATCTATATGTTAGATACATCAGCAATATAACATAAATTTGATAATTACATCAATAAACAGCACTTGCCCATTTTATTTATGATAATGATTGTATTTTATATGTATATATATATAATAAAATATAAATATGAATTATAACATTATATATGATGAAATATATATGCGTATGAACTGAAATGTAGGGTGATTTATCTCAACATGATCGTTACTAAATTATACTATTTATATATATGACATGATATATATATAATATATAAAATAATAATGATAATCATAAAAATAATACAAAAACAAAATAAATAAATATGAAAAACAAATCTATATTATTATTGCAAATATATGGTATATTATTAGATAATGTATCATCTTTATTGAACGTTCATTAGTATATTTGCGCTAAAAATGTTTCTAATATATATTCTCTAATATATGTTTCGCATTTCACATATCCATATAGTTATTGTTATTAATACTATTATATGTATATGCAAGTTGTATATAAAATTTTCATATATGGTGTATATTTTGGCTATAGTATATAAGGGAAAATGAAACATTACATAAATAAAACGTATCTAATAAACATCCATTAATGGGTATATGGCATACGCATGTATATATATATATATTACGTTTATTGTATTAATCTATATATGAAAATGTATATAATAATAATAATATACAAACCAAAGAAACAAATAATAATAAATAAATTATATTAAATATAGGTATATATGTATATTGTATATATACTGTATGTCAATATAATAAAAAGGTTTCTTTACATATCATATATATAGCATATATAATTGCCTCATTATAAACTCACAAGGATTACACCAAGTTCTTGTCTTTTTTTTTGACATAACAAAATAAAAAAAATAATTTTATATATACATATAAAGTAATGATATACTAGAGAAAATCATTATTTTATAGAGTGAATGATAACATAATCCATAGTGCATTTCCTTTTTTTTTCATTATTATGGATGGGATGCTTGTACATATAGGGTATATTGCAATATATTTAGAAAAAGAAAAACAAAACAATATTTTTTTTTAATTTACTCTTTACTATTTTATTTTTTTTAATTATTTATATATTATATATATATGGTATGTTATATATAAACATGCGTCATTATTTTTATAAAATTAATGATCTACGATACATTTTTTCCTTTCTTCTAAAGTGTAATATAGGATAGCATATATAAAAATATATATAATATTAATGATGGTTTATTATATATTCTCAAAGTAAAGTAAAGCAAATCAACACATATTTCATATATATATATCCATAAAAACAAAACTGTAAAGTTATCCCAGTTAACCAAAAGAGATTTTGATTTCATAAGGATAAATTAAGTTCATTTATAAAAAGAATTGAATGCAATAGCGTATAAAGACTGTATGAAATTGAATACATTGTGTTATTTTAATGATAATGATCAGATCTGCATGTCGCGTTTATTTATCCCTGGTCAAATCAAAATTTCTTTTCTAAACATTACATACTCCAAATTAATATTTGATTATTGGTAATTATTAAAATTGTATATAATAAATTGTTTGTCATTGGGATCACACGATAAAATCATTTTATTAATATTATGTACATCACACATCATTACTTCAGAACATTTTCAAGTATTATGAATATGTTATTTATTTTTATAACATCCTTATTATTGTATGCTATGTAAATATATACATATATCTATTTGAATATATTTATATATATATAGCCTTTTAAATCAACAATAAACAACCACCCCCTTTTTGTTGCTCATCATTATATATGTGAATATATTTAGCAAGTATTTTTAATTATATTAAGTTCTTATATTATATAAGTATTTTTATTATTAGGACTTTTAGTATTTCCAGCATTATATTAAATCAGAACCGTGCCATTACTTTTTCACTATACGCCCTATACGAAGTCTAAATATTTGCATATATATAATAGCGATTTCCACACCACCCATACGAGGTAGGCTCATAATGTGTTTTTGTTGAGGTATCTCTTTTAGGCCTAGACTTCTGGATAACATTTATAATTAAATGTTTAATATACAATAAAAAATACAAAAAATAAAAACAAAAAATTTTTTAACGAGTTGAAATATTTTTCATTTATCGATTTCGGATTCGGAGTACGTCACAATCATTTCATTAATAATTGTGACTATATATGAAAACTATATGATGCCCGATTTCAAATAAACAAAAAAGCATTCAAATGCCACCTACATACATTTAAGTTCAATATTTTCACTATCATTAACATGTACATTACAAACATATAGTGTATTTGTTATTTATATAGCAGCATTTTTTTTTATATTTTACCATATATATAAATAAAATATTATTTATATGTAGCACTATCTCGCTTTATATTGTTTTTATCAGTTTTACGATAATATATATATACATTGTGTATTTATATATTACAAAATATAAACTTGCATTTTTAGGTATCTCAACCAATATAAATGTATAGATACACAGTATATACAGCATCGTAATAACAAATATGTAAGAAATGAAATTTTACTTTATATTTTTAGAGTAATCTTACTATTTTACGTATATAATATATATTTTATATGTTTGAATATGAGTACTCGTTCGTTTGTTCAATGGTTCAATGTACATTCAACACCAATGAATGTAAAAAATAAAATAAAATAAAGATATACAAATAATCGTGTATATATATATAAAATGATAAAACAGTTATAGGTAGAGGCATCTAAAAATGGATTAAATATATATGGGTATGGATATGGATATGCATATATATATTTCGTTCAATAATAGAAATTCATTTTGATTCCATTATAGTAAAATAATCGTAAAAATATTTTGTTATATTCATTTCTTTTCATATATGGTTTTTCTACATGTATAATATTAATAAATGTATATATACCTTTAAAAGTAAAACCCAAGTTGGTAAATTTTCTATACCATACTATATACATACGTATATGTACTGTTCGTTTTATTGTAATCATTTTCTTTATATTTATTTATACGTTTTATATGTAGAGATACACATATTTTATATATCATCGAAATATATAATAATTTTGATATATATGCATCAGATAGTACAAGAGAATATAATTTAGAAATAAAATTATTTATATATTTATATATAGCGAAGATATAATACAATATATTATAAGTTACACTTGGAAAATGAAGAACAATTTATTATTTATAAAAATCGTATTATAAAAGGTATATATACAACAAATAAGTTCTATATATGTATTTATTTATGCGACTTTTGTGGTTATACTGGAAAAAAAATAAAATAATGTAAGTAATTTTTAGCTACTGTCAATGACTAAAATGAATTTTCTTTCTTATATTTATGTTTATTTTTCCATAGTAGGACAATAAAAAAATCGTAAATTTTTTGTTTGTTTATTGTATACATATGTATAAAAATATATGCGGTGCTTAACATTTTACCATATATATATAAGTATATAAGGTACTCTATTATTTTCTGCATATATTGTATAATATGGGGACTAAAAATGTCAGTTGAGGCAACAGTTTTACCGGGATTTATTGTTTGGATATATATACATACTTAAAACATAGATTCATTCTTTTTTGTTTAATTTTATTTCACATTTATACAATAAGTAAAACAATTCTATTGATATAAAATAATTTTCAATATAACATTAATACAAGATTCACCTCATAATAAATTAGATACATTTTCAAATTTGTTTTAATTTACATTTTCTGTTAAGCTATTAATTTTCATTGCATTTTTCATTACGAGTAGTTCATCGCATCACAGAATCAATGGGCAGAAATTTCTTTTAAACAATGTATATTTTCTTAAAAAAAAAAGAAAATGTATCTCATTTTTTTTTTTTGCAATGAATATTTATATGACAACACAAAAAAAGTCATAGTTTTTCTTTAGATATATATATACTTGTTGTAAATAAATAGAGTATATAATAATACATGTGGGTTATGTAGAATAATACACATCAAAGTAAAGTCAAAACGCATAAAAATCGCTAAGTGAAAATAAAGTTGATATAAATGTTTATGTGTGATCTTGTGTATTTGTTTATTATATAATTTATAGATATATTCATTTTAGTAAATATACAAAGCCTTTTTTTGTATTTAGTATATTAATACACATTAATTTTATTATATTTTAGATGCATGGTTACACTATACGATCCTACAATAATATTAAAATTCTTTGTCAAATATGGTGATTGATAAAAAAAAAGCAAAATTTTGATAAAAAGGATTTCAATTAAATTTGAATGTTGCAATTTAGTATAGAGATTTTATGTTAATAATTTTGATTGACTCATAAGATTCAAATTCAATGTTAGTGAAAATACACGGACACACATTTCAAAATGTATTATTTCAATTTACGAAATGGAAAAGTTGACGATGGTGTATAGCTTTTCATGTGAAATATATACATTAATACATTTTATATATAAATGAATAAAAAATAACCAAACATATGTATAAATATAAACAATATGGAAAAAGCGATTAAGTTCTTGTGAATAACACTATCAAAAACGTACTATATATATATATATATATAGTGTAAATGTGTACATGTTTGTTGAGATATAAAATATTTAATGTTTATATATGTTAGATGAAGTATATACATAGTAAAATTTAAGGTATATTTATAAATAGCATAAATTAAGCACCAATAACATTCTATATTTGCATTTGTATTTTTTTATATATATACACGTCTCAGAATTTTATGTAGTGATAAACTTACGAAATGAATATCATACAAAAAGCATAAATTACATATGAAATTAAACCACTGTATATATTTTGCCATGCTATGATTTTGGTTCCCTAAACATTGATTAAATAAGATAATTTTAAATAGATATAAATTCACAATATACATTCGTTTGTTCAACTATAATCAATGCATAATGTGATTGAAAAAGGCATAAATGGATATATATATATATTTAATTGATTAATTTTGTAAGTTATCAATGAACACAATTACAATCCATATATGGATCTATATAGAAAACTAAGCTAATAATATTAATTGAATTTTTTTAAATATCCAATATCCAATAATTTTTTAAAAAATCAATATATTTTCGATTATACAGAAATGTGCAGAAAATAATGTTCTACTCACTCAATACAATTCGTAAATGTGGCAGACCTGTAAATAAAAATATAACGAGAAAATTTATCATGTATTAACAATAAAATATTATTATTACAACAAAATTTTATTTACCTGTTTGAAGTTTTGCAGAATAAATAACTGCGAAAACGGCAAATCTTCTCAAAATGCACCCATGATAACAGCAATTATTCTATAATTTTTCACGTCATGAAAACTTAAAGATGGGCAACGATTTCTTGAAAATCCTCTAAAACATACACAAAAAATAAACATTTAAATAAACCATAAAATGAAACAAATTAAAATTCTTAGAAGCAAAGCATATTAGAATGATTTTAATACACCTGATAGGTGTGTACAGACATTTGGGTTCTTGTAAGCGGACATTTGGGCTGGTGGAGTTTCGACTGGCGGACGTTGCTAGTGAATAGGACCAGTTGGAGAAGGCTGTTGTTGGACGCTAAAACCAATTGTAAATTGTAGGCGTGCGAAAATTAAATTAAGTATTTTATAAAAAAATAAAGAACTGTAAACGAATGTATGTTTTCTGAGATAAAATCTTCATGCTTCAGTTAAAAATAAAACCACTTTAAATCCCTTCATTTTGAAATGAAAAGCGATTTTAATATCGAAAAAAAAATATCATATACGATGAATATAATTTTATTTTACTTGTTTTCCACCGACTTAATAAAAAATTGAAACGATATAAAAGTATTTTATACAAAAATAGAAGAAAAACAAAATAACCAGAAATAAAAAATAAATTGTAATTTTAATCATAAATTCAATTTTTATACAAAATTTCTATAAATACAGCAGAAATATAAATAATATATCTGAAAATGCGTATATATATTTTATACAAAAGGAAAAAACATGAAATAATTTTCTTCAAACATACTCATTTGTTTTTTTTTTTTCGAGTATTCATATACACAAACATACAAGGATATATATATGAGTGTGAATAAAACATATCCACGCCACCACCAAAATTTATGTATATTTATCCTATATATACCTGATATATATATTATATAATATCCTTTAAACCGCGCGTACATCATTTCTTCTTATATATACATATATAAAGGTTTATTATATTTTTAAACCTATATGTATAGTATAAATTTATTTTTCATATTTTTATTTATTTTCATTTTTTATGTTGATTTTGTTGTTGTTTTCTTTTTAAATATTTTATCATATAAATATTCTATTTATGTATACATTTTTTGTATAACTGCATATATACAGGGAAAAAGTAGTATCATATCTTTTGATAAAAAAAAAAGTGAATGTTCATTGATAAAATTATAAACAAAAAGGAAAAAGTATTCATAATATTTGTACAAATACTCGGTAAATAAAAGTAACATATATATATGTAAATACATTTTTTTACCCATATATATGCAGTTACCATTTCTCAATGATGATATTTTCTTTTTGTATATCCATAAAAGCACTTAATTTTAAATTCAGAATAGACTGATTTTCACTTTACATTGTGTATTATTTTTCATAAATATGTAGTATAGATACACGTAAAAATACACCGAAAATTTATGAAAAAAAGTCTTCGAGTAATATCTGTTCGCAGAGGGTATACATAGATGTATTCATATGTATATGCAAATTGACTATTTATTTTTTATTTTTATTTATTTAAAATATTGCAAATTCAAACACAAAATGCGTCAATATATGTGCCACGCCAATATTCACATTCTTTTTCCTTTTCCGAAATGAATATAAATATATATACGCACATGAAAAGGTTTGTATTATTATTATTATTATTATTATTATCATTATTTTGGGGATGATGCGGTAAAATATTTTTAGATATGATTCCTTATAGATATTTTAAATATACATTTATGTATGTTTATAAAGTATTTATACTCCTATGTGCATTTGAAATACAATAAAATATTTTATATATGCATATATAAGTTTTTCACCTACACGTTTTTTTTCTTTTAAATTCAATGATATTGTATGATAATAAAAAAAAAATTCTTTACGTTTTTTTTACTTTCCCTTATCTATATTTTGTATATTTGTTTTTATATACGATATGATAATAGCTGAAAAAATAAATAAAGGAACCGAAATTTCAAATATTGCTTACATTTATATTTATTTGTGCGTAAATAAATAATAAACATTTTAAATATGGAAAATTTATCCACACTTTTTAGATATACAAGAATGGTATAACTATATATATATATGTGAATCATATAAAAATATGTAAAAGAAATTTAACTATCCTTTTTATACATTAAATATCGGATTGTGTCTATAGAACCCGATGCGTATATATATATATATATATGTATATATATATAGTTTTATAAATTTAAATATATATAATTTATACAAATCATAAGTTGAATAAATCGTGGGAAAATTTCAACCTAAAAAGATAAAAAATAATTTTAATTGAATAATAAATATCTAAATATAGAATAGTACAAATAATAACAACAGGAAGTTAAATATTTTTATCTAGAAAATTATATATTTAGAATTTGGCTTATCTTGTTTGGCTTACGAAAAGGTGATTTAAGAAGAACGTATTGTAAAATATATAAATAGTTTTTATAGAAAATTAGATTATGGTGGTGGTTATAAATTATGAGAAATTTCGACAATCAATGAAAATCATTCCATAACGGATATGATAAATATAACTTATTATGGTAAAACATCATGAAAACAATCAAATTTCACCAAATGATTCTTGGTAACGAATGTGCTCGGTATTTTTATTTCAAATACATTTCGATGGCTGATAAAGTGGTAACCCAATAATTAACAAAGAATTGTTAGCAGTTTTTGCCACAAAATATTTAAATATATGGTGTAGTAGCAGAAGTGTAACGATATAGAATGATTTCAAATAGAGTTTTTAATATAATTCAGTACGGTATTTGGTATTTGAATTTAATTTTATGAATTTGTTATGGTTTCTTAATCTTATATATATTAAATAAAGATGTTAATTCTATCTATATATAATGCATAGCTCATCAATTAAAGATTCAGGTATTGCACTTATTTGGGGTAAATTCAGCGCAAGTATTAAATCCGTATCGTAACGTAAACGTTCTTTAATCATTATCAGATTTTTGTATAAAAATCAAACAATCGTTCGATATTTTATATGTACAATTGAATATTAATTTAAATAAATGTATAAATAATTTCAACAATATGTATGCATTTGTCTTCCAGAGTAAAATATCTATTTAACACACATAAACATTATTGAATATAAATCTGATAAATTAAATGTTTGCCATTTATTATAGAAAATCAAATACATTATATTTCATATTTCATTATACCCTTATTCTGTATATCATAAATTTTATTATACAATACAATAATATACATTCATAAAACTATATCACATTTCATATATAATATAGTTGTATGCTTATATATTCTTCTTGATAGTATCTTATCGTTTATTTATTTATATATATGATAATATTTATAGGTATAACATTCAATATTCATTATTCATATTATATAAACAGCTAACTATATATAACTTATACAATTATAATAATTGTTATAGAATTGTGGTAAACTATATATAGGTATATTTATTTATTTACAAATGTAATATAATTTTCCAGATATATATGGATATATGTATATAGTTGTTCTATATGAAATGAAAGAAAATGTTTTAATAAATTTTTCCAAATGTATAAATTTATAATATTGCGTGCAATAATCCTTGATTTTCGTTTTTTAATAAATTGTAAGAAAATTTATATATAGGTATATGAATATAAAATATAAAAGAGTATTTCTGTTTATATATTATAGGGTTACCAATTATTAATAACATTTAGATTTCAATTGAACCCTTATAACAAGCGTATGCATATACATAACAAAAAGATATTCATAAATAAAATGTATAAAATACAGTGAAAATCTTGCACTTTATTTATCTTTGTATTTGATTCACATTAAAATAGTTTTATTATTTCTATACTTAATAGATTTTAATCATTAAATTAAAATTTCCGAAAAACTTACATACTTTGTATATTGAAATTAAACGCCCTTATATTTGAATTGTTTTATATATATATAAACAATGGCATATTATAAAGACAAAAATAAATGCATTTATATATATATATAAGTATAAGTTCATATATAGCTTACAATTTAATCGGCGGTGATGACAGTTAAAAATTTCAAATCAAATTATGTGATAAAAAAACGCACGAATGGATTTGATATTATATTTATTTTTTATTATTTTTGAAATTAGCAATATATATACAAATAAATATGGAAAATATGGAATATTTCTTATAATTTATATGATTTCTATTTTTGTATATTAATATTATATATAAATAAATTTATCGTAAAAATAATGTCATATGTATATATTTTTGTAATAGATTTTGCGATACATGTCACATATATAAAAATTTAATTTACTTATTATTATTATTATAAACTTTTATGGCAGTTATATATAATATTTGACATCCACTGGATTTATATACAGATTGAAGAAATGATTTTGATAAAAAAAAACTTTATCTTACATGTACATATATAAATATAGAAATGGCGGATAGATATATATTTATTTAAATCTAATTTTCATATGTTATCTGCCTATATATATAATTCCATAAAAGTGTATATAATAAATTTTTGTTAATTTCGTAAGTTAAAATATATACATATAATTTCTTCCATTCATATTTAAAATGTATCTACTATATATAAATGTATATAGAATATAGATATACACATATGTTAATATAATTTGAAAATAAATTCACTGAAAAAATTATAGAAGCGAATATTTTTATACATATACATATATAGGTAATATTTAAATCTACAGTGCAAATATTATAAAATTATTTAAATTTATCCATACAATAATCGAAAAGTTAATGGAACCTAACAGAATAAATGTAAATGTATTATTATATATTTTTGCTGTATATATATAAAATGCAAAATATTATAAGAAAAAACGATAGAAAATTATATGGTAGAGGAGGTAACAAAAGATGTTGCAGGTTGTCTCGAACATAGAATGAAATTATTATCTTAAATATCCATATATATATATATATAATAAACACAGATATTTATATATAGACACATTTAATTTTATATATATATCCAGCATCGAAGTAAAGGAAACGCGAATATTATATATATATATATAAATTTATATGCACATATATAGAAAGGGTTAATAAATTGTAAAATGGTAAAGTTGTCAGAGAAAGCTTTTCTGTTAATATCTCTGTATATTTAAATATGTATATAATTGAGTATACATTATGGATATGTTCATATTTGATATATATTATATATATAATATAGGGAAAAATTGAACACAGAAATTATTATATTAATATAATAGAATATACTGCAAAAAATATACATATAAATTTGAAGAAAGATGATTTTTAGTATTATTGTAATTTTATATATAGCAATATTATACATATACATATACATATAGATAGGATATATTTGTATTAACTAAATGGGAAAGATGAGATGATTTCACGCAACGATGCGCTAAATTTAAATAGAAAATTTAATTCGAGCAATTATCAATACAAGTGTTATATTATTATATTATATATATATATATATATATATATAAATTAAGAAATGTTAAATTTCCTTTATTTATAAAATTTATACTTTTCATATATTAATATTATTTGATATATCATATAAAATAAATATCATGTGTTTATATATCCTTAAGCTATTGCATATACAAATATATTGGTATAGCTTAGCTGCGTTTAAATTTTAAAATATTATATATTTAAGAATTGATAATTTAATAAATAATGGAAAATTTTGATTGTTTTTATTTTATTTGTTGTATGGATAATTTATTTAATTTTTATTATAAATAATTTTTGATAATTTTATGAATTTTTGAATTATTTTAAATGTACACATGCATACAAAAATGTATTGATTTTTATTTAAAGCTGAAAAAGATTTATTTAACAAAATTTGTGTAAATGAATGGAATATGTTATTAATGCGATATATTTTTATTAGTTTGAATGCACGACAATTGAAATATTTATATAGTTTTTATTATTGTGTGT
This sequence comes from Dilophus febrilis, assembly GCA_958336335.1. NCBI lineage: Eukaryota > Metazoa > Arthropoda > Insecta > Diptera > Bibionidae > Dilophus > Dilophus febrilis. The sequence goes on along the minus strand of OY284470.1, from coordinate 12,060,900 downwards.
CTGTGGTGTAATTGATAAAACTTCCAATCTAAAATTTTCCCCAAAAAAAACATTGGGGTCGTGGGTTTTAATCCTACGGAAGACATAAAATATGTTGTGTGTTTTTGGTGATTTTTGAATCTAAATTTTAACACCGAGTTGCACTACATTGTGGTTGCTTGCTGTTATTATAGTAGCGGTTAGTCGTACGGCTAATTAGCCATACATATATATATTATATAGTAAATGTTACGCTATATTTATTGTGCATACATATGTATAAAAATATTATGTTACATATATTTACATATATCAAATTTAGACCATATATATAATTAAAATTATCTATAAAATAACATCAATGTGAAAGAATTCAAAATAAAATTTTAATTTTTTTTAATTTATTACCGAAATATTCTAATGTATTCACAATAATTTAAAAAAAAACAATAATAGTTTCTAATGTACAAAAACGAAAAATTATTTATACAATCATTTTCATATATATCTTTTTACCTAAATTAAATATCATAATGAAATATATAGAATGATTTTCTTTTTATAACATTCATTTGTTTTGTTTTAATTTTTTTTTGGTAAATCATTAAAATTTAATTAAAAATTCATAAACACAATAACCATTATAAATAATAAAAATAATAATTAAAACAATAACAAGATAAAAAAAATATATTTTCATTTGTTTTTTTTTTGTGTCTAATCTATACATATATATAAAATACTTAATATGATATATATTTCAAAATCATAGAAAAATAATACATTATATTTTAATTTTTTTTATGCTAATGTGGATCAAAAAATATAATATACAGAAAAGATCATTGAATAATTATAATTGTAATATTTTGAAAAAAAAAATAAAAAACTTAACATAAATAAAACAATATACTATATATATATAAATATAAATATTATTTATATAAACTTATATTTCACATTTTACAGTTCCACATATCCGGTGGATCTTTTTTCTTTTCTTTTTATAAAAATAAAAATATTATCTACTATATATAAATTATCTCAAATCATTTACCTGATTTTATTATTATTATTATTATATTTTACCTGAACTTTTCATTCTATTTAGATATATAAATTATAATGTAATAATATTGTAATTCGTTCATTCACTTGTATAATAATATAGATGATATTCAACAATATATACAGAAATATATATTGTATAATTTGTTTTTTAATTTATATATTAATTTATTTATTTATTTATTATTTTTTTTTATGTACAATATATACAAACCGCACATTCATAACATATATACTAACACACATAAATGGACATTTTAATTATATTTATAAAAAATTTATTGCTCGTATTTATTGCAGTTTGTGAGAATAAGTCAGGAGTAGCGAATTAATCAAAAGATATAAATCAAAAATTAAATAGCAAATGTTTTGTTTTTATATACATAAAAAATATATTTTTTAATATATTTTCAAAAAACAATGATCGTTTCTTATAAATAGCATTAAATTTTCAAATTCATATAAAATATATTGTATTGTATGATAATTAAATATGAAATGAAACAATCTAATAATCATTTGTATTTAAAATATATTGCATATGTATCGAACATTATGCGATTTAAGCAATTTTCTAACTAACCAACTTCAATAGAAAATGATGAAAACAATAATTTCGATTTTATAAATGATTTTGTTTGTAAAATGATTTTGATCTTTTATAGATTTCATTTGAAACAAATGCCTTAATATATATTTTCAAAAGATAGGATTTAAATTTAATTTTAATGGTATAAATGCTCTTCATGATTCGAAATACTCATAAAATTCAAATATTGATATTAATTGAAATTCTAAATAAAAGAAGCGCTTCTTTCTTTCTAAAAACCCGTTTATTATTGGATGTTTGTGAACAATTTTTATAGGAAACATTTTTAAATGAATCCTATTCAATGGTAGTTTAACTTATACAACATATAAGATGAACGAAAGTATGTTATTTCATACTTAATACCTTTTATAATTTTTCTTTAACGAGATTTAAACACAAACGAAAAAAAAAATAAATACCCAAAACTTAAATAGAAAATTTAAACAATCGAATAAAAGAATAAATTTTCAAAGCCGAACAATATTTAAGAAAAAAAAAATAAAGATAGTAATATCTATTACAATTAATTTTACCATTTACCAAAAATTCGTAAAAGATTTCTATACTTACATATATGTATTACAAATGAATGCGAGTTAAAGTTATTAAAATCATGGTATAATTTATTTTTTAAAAATTCATAATGTTATGAGAATATTTATATATATGTATTGAATTGCGCTGTGTGATGTTAATATTAAAATATTAATTTAGATTTAGTGTTGAATTTGTATACAGCGTTGAGCATAATTGCTATTATATTTATATATTTTTATTAATCATTCAAAGAAAGATTTGATCTTGATAATAATTCAAAATTTGTATCATTATTTTTTTTTATGATATACAATTTTTGGCTAAGTGAATGGGTAATGTAAACGAACGAACGACGAGATAGATAATTCGAATGTTTTCATAATCATAATTTAAACTTTTTTTTGGTAAAAAAATGGATTTTGAAATTTATTTTTTATTAGAAAATAATTGAAACTATATTTATATATAATTTATATATAATAATAATAAATGAGGGAAATCCACATCGGTGTAAATAAATAATTACAAATATTATATATATATATATATATATATTCAGAAATTATTATAATTTTTTTATAGTTTGTGTTTATATATTATATATATAGAAGAAAAATGCGATTAAGTACGATTATGATTTCAAAATGATTTGCATTTTTATGAGTTTTAAAAACAAAAACAATATAATTATAGATATATGTGTATATAGATTTTTTCTACAATTTTACTATAACATGAGAAAATTAAAAAAAATCATTGCATTTTTTTTATAATGTTTTTCCCATAAATTTATTAACAAAATAAAAAATATTAATAAATACTTTGTTTTATAAATATATACTGTATATATAATATAATATAACATGAATGATAGAATTGAGTAATATATTATTTAAATTTTATTTTTTTTTTTACGTTAAATATCAGAAAATATTGTTGAAAAATTATTGGTTAATTTATTTTATTTATTTTACTGAATTTAGTTAAATTATAAATTTATTTTTATGAGAATTATATATATAAATAAATTATTCATGATATAAAATAAAAATTACGCATATGTGAATGCGATTTGGTAATAATAAATAAATATAATATATATACAGATAGTAAAAATGATTGTGAAAATTTCAATGGATTTATAAAATACATAAAAAAATGCTCATTGGTTCAAAAGTAAATTGTGTTTTTTTTTTATATTATTTATAATAATGGAAAATTAATTTTATTATTTATATATTTGTGTGTGCGGGACATTAAATATCTATATATTATATATTGTGGGTATAAATAAACGTAACGTGAAAACAGAGTTAAATAAAACCACAATAATTTTAAAATATTAGTATTCATTCAATAAAGCTTTTATATATATTATAAAAATATAATATACAGCGGTTTTGAATATATATTTATAATTATTATTAGTGAGTGTATTTCCATTTTATTTGATTTGCATAATTTATTATTTTATATATATATATTATATATATAATATATAATATGAACTTTTCTTTTATTTTAAATAATTCGCGTATTTTATATTTTATTCTTACTGTTTGCATTTATTTTATTTCATTTTTTTATATTTACAATGATAATCTATAGAATAATACATTCATCTATATTTATACATATATATATATATTTATATATTTATATCTCTAATGCGATGAATATAATCGTAAAGGTATATATAACTTATTTTCATTATATGTATAGCTATGAAAATGGATTAATCTTGTAATTCCGCACCAATGAATTTTGATTTTAACTTAATTTCTAAATAAACATTCACATTAAAATTAACATACAATACATTAACAGTATATTATTGTAGAAAAATATATATATAACTTAAGCAAAACCATATAAATAATATATGTATACTGATAGATATTTATATACAGTACAGACAGACATATATAGAGTAATAATATTAATGGTAAATGAATGAATGAATGAATAAATACATATTATTGTATATATATATATATATATAACATATAAGAACAATAAATTCTGAATTTTAATTTATGTGTATTATATATACATTAAATGAAATCAAATAATTTTATATATAATAAAAAAAATAAAAATAAATACTTTGTTATAAAAATGTATAATATAAAAATCAAAAATATAATTTTTATTAAAGTATTAAAACTATTATTAACATGTATATATATAATTCTGAATGAAATGAATTGAAATTTTTTCGCTGAATAAAATATATGTTTAAAACAAATTTTATGAGAAAATATTGTTTTCCATTAAAATTATATAAAAAAAAATGAAATTATGTTAAATTTCATGGATTATTATCTTCTTTTTTTTTTTGTTTTAAATGTAAAGACAGTTATTATATAATGATCTAAATTTATAATTCTTACAACAATAGACAAAATTGGATTAAAAAATAATTAAAATAATGTTAAATTATCAATGCATTTATTTTATTGAAATTTAAATACTAATAATTGATACTTGATATGAAAAATCGATTTTTTTTGGATTAAACTATTTTATCTTGGTATATATTGGAATACCAAGATAAAATAAACCATATTACATTATATATAAAAAAAAACACCAAAAGTAAGAGTTGTAATTTTCTGTGTTTGCTTTTATGCGCTTTTATAAGAAATTCAGTTTATGAAATTTCAAGGGTTCAATATCTTGCATAACAACAAGTCATATGGCACGGCTATTTTTTAAAGGATACAAATGAATTGTTTAATTTACAGTTATATCTTAAAAGTATTGAATTATAATATTCAGATATCATCAAATGTTAATATATTATTATATAAAAATAAAAAAAGAAGAAGATACACAGAAAATTTTCGAAAACAAAATTCTATTTTTAGGACAACAAATAATCTACAAATAGAGATAATATACATTTTATAAATAGAATACGCAAAAGACAAACCAATAATCCAAAATTAAATTTCACAGTGCGAAATTCTTTTTATATAAAAAGAAAATTTTGTTCTATTTGTGAATTCTTATTTTTGTTATTTTTAAAAAATTGAAATTCTCAATTCGAAATATTTGTTTATATTTTTTGTTTTTTTTTTTTGGTTATAATTTTTCAATAATGACAAATATTTTTTAATATTTTTTTATAATGGTTGTTTATGAATTTCAAATATATTTTAATGTGTATTTTCATTTGTTTGCTGTTGTTGTTGTTGTTCATGATTTGAGTCCAACCACGTAATAATTATTTTTATACCATTTTGTCGTTCGTTAAGCGATATATAAAATGTTTTTGATATTTATTTTATTTTTTAATTTTTTTTTGTTCTTTCGGAAATGTTATTATTTTTATTATGAGATAGGGTGATTATATTCATCACAATGTATATATATATAGATTTTGTTTATATATATCTATATACCCTTATAACGATGGTGTATAAATATACCACAATAACAAATATATATATATAGATCATCTCATTCCACATTTTTTCCCTATATTTAAATAAATATATGTTTAAAAAAAAATATTTTTTTTTCCTTAATATATTTTCGTATGTTCATTTATTTTTTTTTTATTTATAAATATCTTGTATGATATATGTATAATAATATATATTTTATAATATGTATATAATCAGTATATATAATATTCAGGTTGTAATGAAAATTATTTTACCCTGAAGCAATTTTAATTTTAAAGAAACGATTTTGCTTGTTTATATAAAACTAATATATATATATATATAATATGTATATATATATATATGTATATACCTCAATATTTCATATACCATAGAAAATTTTTAAATATTTTCTACGTAGAATCGGAAATTTTTTTGTATATGTATGCATAAATATGTTTATGAATGTAATCAACGTGATACACAAATATGAAACATTGAAATTGTTTTTGGAATCTTTAAAAAGTCATGTTATTTTCCTCAATTTTTATTTTTTCCTGTTTTGTTTTTTTCTTATATTAACATAGAACGATAGAACATAAAAAAAGTATTTTATATGAGTTAGAACGAAATATATATATATATATATATATATATATATATTATATGTATGTGTGTAAGTTTATTAAAAGATGCTTATAAAATAAATGTATGCAATACACGTTATTAATATTTGTTTTTAATAAATGTATTATTATAATGATAAAGTTTATACATTAAAGTATTCAGAACTTATTAAAATTTAATTATATATGGTATTTCTATTTTAAATTGCGCCGATTATCTGTGATATTGTCATTTCGTGATATTGTGATTATCTGTGATAATCTGTGATATTGTCATTTTTTTAAACATAAAATAAATCTATAAATCATTGTCAATTTAAATTAATGCTTTTTGTATTTTCAAACCAGTACGATTTTATATTCCTTATATATTATTTCTTCCTTTACACGGAAATGGATGTTTGAACATAAATATGTCTAGGTTTTATAGTAAATACAAAAATATTACCAAATGTGTGAAGTAACAGAGCAGAAAATTCAATTTATTTAAAAAAAATATATTTAAATTTAAAAAAAAAAAATAATAAATACCCTCTGTATAAGGGTGAAAACCGGACGCAAAACGTTCAGAAAATTGAATAAATTGAATTGATCAGAATCTATATTGATAAATTAATGTTTTTTTCTTTATTGAATATTTATGTTTATATATGTAATTAATGAAAAAAGAAGAATTTATATTAAAATTTCATTTTTTGTGTTAAATGAAATGACACGTTTGGTCTTAATAGACAATTGAATTTGAGAATCACCAGAATATAATATCTCTTTTGGATTTATTGCTTTTCTATCATTCATTGAATACAATAAATAAAGTTAAATTACATGTTAAGTGAATTCGTATGAATTATTGCCTATACTCTATATATTTTTCAACTATAAAATGTGCATCGAAATGATGTAGATTTTTCATTGTTCTTAAATTCCATACATTTTATTTTAAACTCATTATAAAACAATATATAAAAATGTATTTTTTTTTAATGTGATCCAATTTAGATATAAAACATATGTGAACTTAAGACAAATACATTTATATACATACATAATAAGAATGAGCACACAAAAACCTAAACATATAATTAATTATTTACACCACCTATCTGATTAATAACATTCATATTCTCTGGTTTTGTTTTTTAAATAATCAAATTTAAAATACATAAATGCGTAAAATAATTCATATAATAAAATAAAAATATACAATTATATAACTAAAAAATTTAATTATTTTTAAATGGAAATTATTCAAATGATATATGTTAAAAATAAAAAATTGAAAGATATAAAATTTTGATAAATTTATAATACAAAAGCAAAATTTTCTTTTATTTTATTATATAAAAATGAATATGTTAATTATATATTATTTATATATAAGTTCTATATTCTTCAACCTCAATATTAATTTTGAAAAAAAAAATAAAATAAATGTTAATTTCATAATTAGTGATCTCCCCAAAAATTAAAAAATTATCGTGTTACAATCACAAAAGTTTCCAAACCAATTCATAAACGAAGTTTATATATTTAAATAAAATTGATATTAAAAAATAAAAAAAAAATCAAACGTATAATAGTATATGATATTTATTTTTTATTATAAATACCGCTTAAATTTATTTTATTTTTATTTATTAAACCTTTTATTTATATTTTATTTTGATGTTTTGTTTTTGTTTATTTTGTATATTTAAATTTGAAGAAACAATTATTCCAAAATTTTGCTTCGGGTTTAAACAATAAAAACATTAATTTTTATTATGCGAAAAATATCTTTCAAAAAAGATATAAATAATTTAATAAAAAAAATATAAAATGAAATAAATAAAAAATAATAAAAATAAATATTAAAATTAAAGAAATATTCTTATTTGATTTATGTACGAATTGTATAAATTATATATGATCTTATAAATTTAATGAATTTTAACTAAACTTTAATATATGATAAAGGTATAAATAACAATAAATATTTTATTATAATGACTGACAATTGCCATTGAAATTTTGAAGAAAAACACATATACGTGTTTTTATGCATATTTATAAAAGAGCGAATTTATATGAGGGGTCATTAAATTTTAAATCAAATTTATGTAAAAAGAAAAAAAAATATAATAATAATTAATTGAATTTTTTTTAATTATGTAAATGCACTTTTTTTTTTAATTACAAATTCAATGAATATTATTTATATCAAGATTCAAAATAGAATGCATTTTGGGAAGTATTATTTTTTTTTTATAATTATATGTTAAAAATATTTTGTTCTTAGCGTATATACGAGTATTTTATTATAAAAGCACATTAGAAGAAGATTTCAACAGTTTAAATTAGACTTTTAGTTTTTTTATATATCATTTTCCTGTTTAATTTCAACATTTTCCTATTCAACTTCAAAATTTGTTTATGTTTTTATTGACAGATCAATTACCTCCATTGATTTTGATCGATTGAAACCTTAAACCGGCTTTTTAAGATTCAAAAATCTTTCATATACTTCTCTTCTTCTTAAATGTGATAAGGTAAACTATGCGGAAATTGTTTTGGAATGCTTATTAGAAACGTTTATAATTTTTTTATGTCGATACGGGTACCTAATTCAAATTTCTATATTAATAGTTAAAGGCAATTCATATTCCTTTGAAATATGAACAACGAATTTGGCAATTAAAGAAAATCATTTTTCTTGCATTTTGAAAAGGTTTTTAAAGCATTAAAATTAAAATTGTTTAATTAAACAAAAAATAAATTATTTAAATAACAAAAGTACATATATTATACTTAAGAATGATTGCATGCTTTCAAACAAGATAAAAAAAAACAATGATAGGAAATTCCAATCAATTGTCATATAATTATATAATATATATATTTTAAGTAATTAAATTATATACGACACATCAGCATATATATATATATGGATTTATTAATATTTATAATTTACGCATAAATTAATTAATGATTAATTAAAAAACATATATGAATTGCATATAGAGTAACAGATATACAATATAAAATATGCTGAAATAGCGTGTTCTAAACATAGCTATATAAATTCAATTCATTTAATATATTATTATTATTATTATTATCGTTATTATCATTATTTGTTTAATCATAATGTAATGACTATAAATTACATATATATGATGTGTACATGTTCCATAAATATGAAATATCATATATATCTATAGAGCCCATCTATGTATTAACATAGATAGATATATGCAGATTCAATTAAGTAAAACCAGAAAATAAAAAAAAAACACACATATAACATTATAATATCTATAAATACCCATCTATATATATATATCTATCCAGTATAATATAGAAACCAATCCCATAATATATCAATTTCAAACTCCGCATATAAACATTTTTCCATTCATTTATGCGAACAATATGATGGTCATCATATAATTACCATGGGAGAAATTTCTCTACATATAAATATATATCTTTATTGTTGTTGAATATATGTATGTATATATGTATATGTGATGTTGAATATATTTCTGTATATTATTTTATACTTAATTTTGCATTTTTCAATTAACACCACATCAATTAAATCCAATTGAATTTACTGAATGAACCAAACAAAAAATATATAAAATATACGCGTATACAATTTACAAATATAAAAAAAAATGAACAAAAAAAAAAGACGCGATTCGTTCAGTAATTTGTTCTTTTGTTGATTGTACACAAAATAAATTTGTCTATATATATATAGATATATCTTTGGTAATATCGCATCTATATATAATCAATTCAACTCTTTGCATACATATATGCAAATGTACATACATACACGAAAATGGCAAAAATATACAAACATTTTGAGGTAAATTAAACATTAAGCAATATAAATTTAATTTCGCAGTTACATGGCAAAATGTATAAAACATTCGTTTTGTATAAAACTCTTTAAAATCAATTAACGTCATTAAATGCTGTGTACCACATCGTAAATTTTGATTTTCTTTATATCTATATATAATACATATAATTACATATATAGTTGCGGATGTATACGAAATGGGATACAAAAAAAATATAAAACACACGGTGTAAAATAGGATAATATGATAATATATAGGTATATCCTATATATAGAATATAAATAAATATACTTATATATTTTTATTTTCAATTTACAGTATACACCTATAGTCCAATACTATATATAGTATATACATATAATCATATAATGCAATTGTAAATTAATACGAAAAATCTCAGGGTATTTTATTTATGTACACATAAATATATGGCCAAACTGTATATTATTTTCTATTTATAGTATAATAAAGGTAAAACATACCACATCATATATATCGAATACAATATGCATATAGAATAGATACGTAGAATATATAACGTACATCCGATACTATAATAATTAAGTGAATATGCGGGTATAAAAATATATAGTATTTATATGCTCAAAAAAAGCTCCAATTTTATTTCGTTTTCGGTTTATTTATTCCTTATTTATTTATATATATATATCAGTTCATAAACGTTTTAGCGGGCTGGTGGTATATAAGCATTGTATTTTTTTGTATTGTAAATTATTTTCTTATATCTGTATTATAGAATATGGTTTATTTTATTATAAACGTACATAGTATACATGAATGTATTTTTGATAATAATAAATGATAAAATTCGCGAATGGTATATATATATGAATATAAATATATACTATATAATTTACACACATAATGATTATATGTAAATATATTTACTAATTTGAGAAAAATTGATATGAATAGTCTTATTAGTGCGTTGGGGGAATTACCCATGTATGGTATAAAATATATAACTATATACAATTATTTTTCACAAAAATATGATTTATAAAATATTATATCTATATATGTACTATACATTCACATATTCATATATAGAAAATTAACGGTTTAAGAGCTTCTCATATATTTGCAAAAATATAGAAAGATATACTCTATGTCTACGTGTTATATATAAAAAATCAATATGCAACTATTAAGTATATAGATATGAGATAGTCATAGGTTCATTCGTTTAACAAATTAAAGATGATGCCCCAAAATTTTTGCCTGAACACAGTTTTGAAAACAGTGACTAATTTATTAAATTTTATATATATATAATAAACGTAAAGTAATAAACATTTATTCTCCAGGTAAATTCATCTATTTATATACGTGTTTTGCAAAAATGTTTCATTTATAATATATATGTTCGTATATAATATATAATAATTTAATATGTCCGATGATGTTCTAAATATAAATACATTAACAAACCATATAATCATAAAATTTATTAATCTAATAAAAATATAGACACGCATCCCGTTGTTCATAAGAGGCATATATGAGAATCTATTCCCATTTTTTATATATACATATACAATATGAAAGAAAATAAAGAAAATTTCCTATTTTTATATATAGAAAATATATAAATAAATATAATTTTTACCATAATTTTGTTACTTTGAGTGTATATATGTATATATACAAACATATAATATAATACTTGATACACTTATTTATATCATTAAATAATACATATATTTATTTTTATATATATCTATAGAAAATATGAGATTGCAGTATAGAATGTTAAATAAGAATATATTTTTATGATTATTTTTTTTTTATTTTATGAAAAAATATAGTTTTCTAATAATAAAAACTATAATTTTACTTTCTTGCGGCTGGCACAATATATGTATAATACCTTATTTTTTCCACAAATTCACTAAACATATAGTATATACAAAAACATGCGGATGGATATTTAATGTGGGAGTACATATATAGAGAAAAAGTACATTTTCTTTATATATAAGTTCATTATTCACATAACTTATCATTATTATATCTTTTTCGTTGTCGCATATACATTTGTTATTATATGTATACATATATAAATGCTTATTGTATGTATGGTTGGGAATGTATACAAAGTATATATATATATATATATACAAAGTATATATATATACAAAGTATATAATATATATATATATATATATATATATATTATAGAGTGATATAATTTTGATGATTCTATAAATGGTACGAAATGTTCACAAAATTATAACCGCATATATATACCGATCATATCTATATCAATATCTATATATATTACATATATGATTGTATATAAAAATAAAATGAAAATGTCTTTTTATATGCAGTGATTTTTCTTTGATTTTTATTATTAAATTGTATATTTTCATTAGGATTTTGTTATTGGACTGCGACTTATATATATTATATTTATATGATGGTCATCTATTTTCATATATTGACAATATTATGATGCAATTTTCATCAAGACCAAATCAATAGTTATATGTTTTTTTCTTCTTTATATGTGTATATAATATATCAGATGTGATATCCCATTTAATGTTATTATACCTGATACATTTTTATATACACTTAAATATATAAACCATTATATGGGTTGTTGCTGTTGTTGGTTGTATAATAATATCTATATAATAAAAATATCTTTTAGTAAAATCCTATTTATGATTATGGTTATTTGTACTTTGTATGTATAATAAATTTGGTTATATAAGTATAATATTATATAGAGATATTGGTTTGTTAATAAAAAATTATTATTACCCTTATAAATGATTTAAGATATCAAGAAGACCACATAAAAACATAAAAATCGTACATGTTATTATATAATATATATTTATAATACACTCGGATATTGACATTATATAAAAATGAATCAAGTAACCACCATTAATAAAGCAAAAAAATAAAATTGTCATCCAATAAAGTATTAAATAAAAAAAAATAATTTTCAAAACACAAAACAAATCCAAAAAACAAAAAAAAATTTAAATGAAATCAATAAAACAACATAAGCAATTACTAAACGTGATAATTGTTTCGGAGTATCAATCAGTACGATTATTCGCATCAAAAAAATTTGACGATGATCAAACGTATTGTGATCCATGTAAAATTCCGATTAAACGAACAATAAAAAATGCAAATTTAACCTCATCAAATCTGAATACAAAAAATACAAATGATGAAAAACATTTTGTAAAATCCAATAATTCCATAAAATCGAATCTATTCGATAAGTTATTTAAACGAAAAGTTGTTGATTCTCAATTAAACACAACATCAACAACAATAAGTAATAACATTGAAATTGGTGAAATGAACGCTAGTCTAAAACGAATTAAAGAATTACAAGAACGTTTCCAACAAGATGATGGGTTACCGGTTCATTTAAAAGGTGGTGTCAAAGATCGTTTATTATTGTATACAACATATGCATTTTGTGCATTGGGTTTAGGAATAACATCTAAATTATTTTATGAATTAATTATAAATTAATTTAATTCAATTTCATTCAAAAAAAAAAAACCATTAATTAATACAATAAAATTAAAGAAATAATACAAAATTTTAAATACATTTTTTTTTTAAATATTATTCTTTAATTCATTTATCTATAACATATACTTTATATAAAAATCTATCGTTATCAGTTTATTTTCTTTTACAAATACAAATTAAAAAATTTCTCATTGCATTTTTAATTAATTTTTTTGACATATCTTTTTATTCTATTGTAAAATTTTATCTTGTTCTATTATGTATTAAAATATATATGTATATTTAGCAAAAGAAAAAAAGCAAATAAACAACAACAAATAAAATTATATATAGCTATTTTTTTTAATTCATATTTACAATGCATATTTAATTATAATAAAATGTGAATAGCCAACGTTGTCGTATTCCATAAAATAAAATTTAGAAAATTAAATACAGATTAAATTGAAGGTATTATATACATACTGTTCGCGATAGTATATTGCTGTAGGTGAATAGTAATAATAAAATACAAAAAAAAAATCATCTTCGCTGGTCACGTCACAGAGCAAAAAAAATACAATATGAGCAAAGAATTAAATTTTCTTTTTATCAAAATCAAAACGGAGTTCATGTATTTATAGCAAAAAAAAAATAAATAGATAATATATAAGTATATTTAACATTTAATTTAAAATGTACATGGAAGTTTATTATTCGAAATTTAGCGAACCGCAAAAATGACTTTCCTATTGTTTATTTTAATTTATATATGTATTTTACTTATGGCAAATGTTTTTTTTTTCTTTTAATTTCATATATGTATATATAGAAGAATATTCATTGATCTTGTCTTGTGTTATGGTAAATTATATTATCGTACATATTATATATGGAATAAAATATTATAATTTGTGATATTATATTATTCTTATTATTTTTTTTAATCTAAATCTAAAATATATATATGTATATAATATAAGCAGGTAACTAAATATGGTATATAATTAATGAATTTCAATAAAAAAAATATATTCTTATGTATATATAGTTATACATATAAGATTTATAGCGGTTTTATGTGAGATTATTTTTTTCTTTCTTTTTTGTTTTTGAATAATACCATAGATATTTATCATTGGAAACAAACAAAAAGCAGTATCCAATTAGGATTGTGTGAATGTTAATATTTGCATATAAAAACACATTTCAATTTATATATTATAAATACCATAAATAAATAAATATTTCACCCTATTTATTAATGTCTGTTTTTATTTTTTTGATGCTAAATTCAAAAAAGAAAAATTATTTAATTAAAAAATTCAATGATTTGAAGAAGCAAAAAAAAAAATTCATAAAAATTAATTAGGTGGAAAATTGATAAATTGAATTGAATAAAAATTGTTTTTTTTTTTTTTATTTACAACAACCAATTCAAATAGAAAACATTTATATCTACATAATAAAAAAAAAATGAAATCAAATACCAATCATATAAATTTATTACTTTGAAGAGTGTTTTGTGTTTATTTTTTTTTTAATATCTATATGTACTTTTTTTTATTGGAAAATTCAATGATTTTCAATTAGAATAAAAGTTCATGTTTTTAAACATTATTTCATTTAAATTAAATTTGTAAAATATATATATCTGTAAATATGTATGTGGTGAAGATTAAATGAAAATGAAAAGGATATGTAAAATTGTTTAATATTCGTATATCTGGAAAAATCCAATTAAAAATCAATATTATCTTAAATCAATTATAATATATCTATATAAAATTTTTAATGATTTTATTATTCTTATATACAATTTTTAATGATTTTATTATTCTAATCACGATAGAGTGAAAGTGACATTTTTTTTTTTATAAATTTAAAACGAGTTTATATCCAAATGTTTCTATTATAAAATTGTATTGTATGTAAAATGTAAAAATAACACAAAAAACAATACGATTTTCCTGTATTAGTAAGTGTCAATCATATATCAGTTCAAATTTTCCATAAATGTCAATGATGAACGAACAAAAATAAATATGTATGTTGTTGTTACCGTACAGAACACTTAATTGCGGTTAAATTATATCTTATATAAAATTACATTTTTTTTTATTTAAAACAAATCTTTATAACTTTATATACAATTATTATTATATAGTAAAAGTATTAACATAAAAAAAATAATCCATACAAAAATGTTAATAAGCCGACAAACAAATCTTGTGTGTATTTTTTTTTTGTCAAAATACATATTTTTTATATATTCATACTTTATTTACATATTTATTGTTTGTTTGTTTATTCTTTTATTTATTTTCCTGTGTATGTATAAATACAAAATATATACACAATGATAGGCTATCACACATATATCACAAAATATATATACTTATATAATATCATAAACTATAATTTTATATATATATTCATATTTTCTTGTTTCATATATACGACCGGTCAAATTAAATGTATTCCCAAATATATGGTTACATATGGTATGGAACAGTAGCGTTTATGGTTAGTTACTTAGTATAGGCGATTTTAAATTAAAATAAATATATTATTTTGGGGAGGTAATGTAAAAAAAGTTACATTAAACGATAAGATAATTAACTATATATATCTTATATATCTATCTATATAAATAATGTTGTAATTTTGAAAGTTTTTTTTTTTTAAATATTTGGTGTACAGGATTCTATAAGGTTAAAAAAATGAATAACCTAAGAACGATAAAAAAATTACACGCCAATGATAGCATATTTGTTACAACGTTTTATTATACAATGAAAATTATTAAAATATTCACAATTTTGTTTTCCTGCTCTTACTACTACCGTACAAATATTAATTTTTGAATTATTTATAATCAAAAATATAATTTTATAAAATATTTAAATTTAATTAAGAAGAAAATAAAAATAATCTTATCAATTTATCGCGAATATATATGTATATACAATAATAATAAAAATCATCACAATAATTATCTTATAAAATCATGTCTGATTCAAAATAAATGTGTG
Source organism: Dilophus febrilis (assembly GCA_958336335.1). Lineage (NCBI taxonomy): Eukaryota > Metazoa > Arthropoda > Insecta > Diptera > Bibionidae > Dilophus > Dilophus febrilis. Next base: position 12,044,304 of record OY284470.1, on the reverse strand, counting down.
ATGCCAGAGTATATACTATGAGTGAAGATATTGATATGGTACAGCTGCGAATAATTTATATGGAAAAATTTTGAGAATTAAAAAAAGATAGTCGCAGAGAGTTACTTATTATTAGATTTCCCATTAACCTTACTTTGGTTTTGCAATAAAACGCTGCACGAAATAAATTTCGATATTTTGAAAAACCCAACGCAGCAGAACATTGATAAAAAAAACCAAACATATTTATATATATTTAGTCAAAAAATGTTATTATAAATGTTTATAAACATTAATCTAATTAAGGCGATGTCAAAAAATAACGTGATTCGATTCACCAAAATCCTCAGAATTAACCGATATACCTATATATGAGGCCGATATATTTTTTTTTAAAACAAAAGCGGCATCGTTTCATTAATCGGTTTCTCAATGTTTTTGCTGTTGCGAATATATTAATTTTTATTTTTCAGAAAAAATAAATATTCACAATAAAAAACTCATAATCACAATAAAAGTAATAATAATAATAATAATAATATAGTAATAATAATAAATAATAACAATAATTCGTCTTTGTTATTCGTATCTTCGTCGTATATATATTTATTTATGTATATATAGAAAATTTGGTCATTTTATATTTATTACTTATATTTATATATATTATTAAATTAAATAAAGGAAACTTTATATGCTACCATATAGATCTATATACTGATTCTCATACTTCTTAGAATTTTTTGGATGATTAAAAATTAGTTGTTTTTAGACGTATATATAAAAGATATAACATATAATGTTAAAATATAAATTTTCATCGCCCAAAGTGATTAACAACGGAATATAATAAATGTCAACGATTCAATATAGTGTGGTGATAAATATTATACCATTATACATTTGTTTACGCATAATATTATATTATATAAATTAAAAACCAAAAATTGAATAAATATATATATAAGTAAATATATAAACATGTGAATTTTTACTTTATTACAATGAATTATATTTGATATTTTTTTTTAACTCTGTAACTCTGTGGTGTAAATGTTTAAAATGCCAACCTAAAATTCTAAAGAAATTTTGGGGTCGTGGGTTCGAATCCTACTGAATGCATAAAATATGTTTTGTGTTTTCGGTTATTTTTCGAATCTGAATTTTAACACAGAATTGTATTTTCCGCTTGCGGTTGGTCGTACGGCTAATTACCGACACCGTAATAGACACAAATTAAGAAACTAACAACAGAAGGCTGTTGGTGGACGCTAAAACCAGACTGTTGGTTTTATAGCGAAAAATTTATTTATTTTTTATTTTTTTTTATTATATGACAAAATTTTTTGTTAAAAAAAAAAACGATTTTTGTAGATGTAATTAAATATAAGAAAATGCAATGATTTTTTTTGTATCTTATATATATTATACCGAAAAATTACATAATAAAAATTTAAAATATTCATAATTTTCATTTGAATTATTCGCGCAGATAACAACATAATATAATGCATGTAGAAATATAAAAAGAAATAGAAAATTAACAAAAATTATTGAATATAAAATTTTATTACATCATCATACAAAGTTTAATGAATTCCGAAAAAAACCTGCGAAAAATTGCAAAAAAAAGATTTTTTTTGAACTAATCAAATTATTTATTACTTTCTGAACAAAGACATGTGTGTTTATTTTTTAAATATTTATAATCTTATTAAAGATTCACTGATCAAAGATTTAAATCTATTTATGTATATATTTCTATAAATTTTCAACAGATAAGTGTAAAGTAAATTATAAAAGGCGTTGTGTGAATATTAATCCAATCAATAAAAGTGATAATGTTTTGCTCTTATACTATACTTTAGAGGTACAAAAAATAAAAGAAAAACCAAAGCATTTTGCAACATTTAAAGACGTTCAACATTGATTAATTAATAAATTGATGTTAATGTTAAAAAAGTATAAAAAAACCAGTTCTTTTTTTTCATCAAAAATAAAGTTTTTTAATTACCCATTTTTGTATTAATGTGAGATTAAACTAAAACTAAATTATATATATATGCATTTATTTATTGGTAATCCAATATATAGATTAATGAATGAATACATATAATTATATGATAATATCAATTTAATATACAATATTAATGTGATTCTTTTAACTTGTATATCGCATAGAGTTTTTTTTTTGTAATTGTTTTTATTTTTATGTGGTTAATTTAATATAAAATAAACGCAAGAGTCTGATGTCGATGCATTTGTAAAGATAAAAATATTTATTATTAAAACTATAAATATGAATTATTTTAAAAGAAAATTAATAACATTAATTACTAATTGGCATACATCATATATATATATCTATATACATGGGTTTGTAAATATATATAAATAATTATATTATTAAGTGCATTGGCCAGACTATATATAAATATATACATAATATAAGTATATAATCAGTCATTTAGTTCGTTGTATTTTGAATATTTATTATATTATATATGTATATTTTGCTTATCAACACATGTGTTAAAAATAATATATATTACATATAAATACTTGATTCAGTTTGATCTTAAATTTTTCAAGGCAAATTGTAATTTAATATATATATTTATATATATATATCAATATGTATACCAGCATCTTAAATATTTGTTTTTATATTTAGACATATTGCAAGAATAAATGATGAATGTGACGGCGGCGACCGCGGCAATGAGTGTTTAGTATTTATTTATTTATTTATTTTAATTTTAATTATAAATATTTATACTATCGTTTGTAAATAAATTTAGAAAAACTGCACTCTGATTGCATGAACGAATGAACGGAAGTTATAATGTAATGTAAGTTATAATGTATTTAATATTCACATTTCTTTTTTCTAAATAGATTTTATCAAAATTGAACAAAAAACGCGTTTATATTATCATTAAAGTATTTATTTTTCTTTTATCTTTAATCTATAAGATATTTTAAATCAATAAATAAACATTTAACTTTTCAAATATTATATGAATAAGTTTTGCATAAAAATATGTTGTTGGTTGGATTGAACAAAAATTAATAAGAAAAAAGATAATTAAAAAATGTTAAATTTGAATGTTGAAGTTGAATGAAAATGAATATTTTGTTCGCATTCAAATATAAATAATTTTCTTTTTTGAATTGCCATTTTAATAAATTAATGAAACTTCACTAAAATTGTATGCTATTTTTCATCATACATTAACATTTTTTATAGAATTTTCTTATTTAACACATAGATCTAATAATACACCATAAATATAGATAGATGATAATGCACGCTACAGCACAATTTCCAACTATATTCATTCATAAAGGTATTTATATACCATTATATAAATTTGTACATATCTAAATATATAAAAAATATTGTATATACTTTTATATAAATGTAGATTTTTAAATGGATGCATTTATATTTAATCCATTTATCTCACTATAAAAATAAATCTAAAATAAAATTACATATATATATACGGGTACATAGAAAAAAAACTGAGAAAACATGCATAAAAAATAATATGGAAAAAATCAGAAAAAAGAAAATAGGAAAATTTGAAAAACCTAGAACAACCAACACACAATAATGTGATATACAACATTATATATGAAGAATATATTGAAAATGTATATTTAAATGGAGATACTCAACGACCATCGACTATACAACAATTTCCATATGCATATTATATATATACATATGTATATATTTGCCATCCACATACACACCACAAAATTTTCACATGAATGCCTTGAAAAATTCTCCAACCTTAAAGCATTTTTCTTCAAAGCTTACATATACACATTTTGTCTACTTAATATGCAAAATAACATTTTATGAATAACTTCACATGTATGTTTTTTTTTTACATTTTGGTACACGTACATAAAAATTTCTACATGATGAATATGTACATATATAATAAATGGCACTCAATCTCAACTTTAATGTACATGCAGTTTTTGTGTAATTTTTTACTTTTATATTTTCACTGTAAAAACATTTATTTATTTGCTATATATTTGCTGCTATATATATTTTTAAACAATTTACACATTTCCATATATATATATATATGCATATTTGATTTAAATTAGAATTGGTGTTTTTAACGTAAACGTTATAAATTATTCCAACATATAAAAAATCAAGAATAATGAATTGATTTATCAAAACAAAAATTAAAGTATATCTTCAAGGTATAAATTTAATATTTAAATTTTTTTAATTAATTTGTAACAATGATGTCGTCAATCGAAAAACTATATATGGCATATACTTTTAAAATAGTTTTGTTTAAACAAAAATGTTATTTTTCAATGAAATAAAATTGTTGAATAAATAAATAATATATTTGATTGCACTATTAATGTTCGAAAAAAACCAAAAACCGATAACAATAAAACTTTATCATTTTATTTTCATATTGTATTATATACACTTATTATAAATAAATAAATGGCAAAAACATCTCTTTAATAACTTTTTAATTACATATATCTATTTTGTTATCCTTTTTCTCCATAAAATACGTGTATCGCAACTAGATGAATTGAAAAATAATATAATAATAACATAAAATTTAATTAAAGAAAAGCAAAAAAAAAAAAAAAACAAACACACAAAAAAAACGCATTCAATTGAAAAGTCGAGCGGAAAAATAAATAAATCACTGTTGAATTTTCCATTCATTTTCGTGCTACATCTAACAACTATAAATAACGTTAATATATAGGAGGCAAATTGTATCAATATCTTGATGGAAAAACATAGCAGTGTACAAATATATTATTTACATATTCCGTTATTTTTTTTTTTTTGTATGTCTCATAAGTAAAAAATAAAAGAAATAAAAGAAAATCCAAAAGAAAAAAAAATGCCAAAAGAATTATATAAATATTACATCAAATAAAACGAAAAAAAGGGGTGACTTAATTAAAGACAGTTGTCGATTTTTTTTGTGTGTTTTGAAATAGAATAAAAAGAGTTAAAAAAAAAAAGACTTTCTTTTTACCCAACATTTTTTTTTATATATATTTACATTCACATCTTATATAAAATCATTTTTTCGTATCATTGCACATATAAATTTATACTAATCAATTTTATATAAATATATATATGTAACGAGATGGATAATTTATTTTGAACACTATATGGGCAATACAAAAAAAATGCGTATGTTATCTATATCATGTTCCTCTATATATAAATACAGATCACATTTCACGTGATAAGCTCTATAGCTTTACATATTTGGGTGGTGTAAATGATAGAGAAAATTTCTTTCTTTTTTTTTTGGATTATAACCCTATCAAATAATAATAGATATTTTAATTTTAGAATTTTAATTTCGATTTTACCATTTTATTTTTTTGTGTATTACTCTTTTAAAATATAACTTTTTCTATAGAAATTATGTGAAATTGATGAGGGATATATTCATTTGAATTTCTATATTAAAGTAAGTATATAGTATTTATACACAGATAAAATAAAGTGGATATATATTTTTTTTTTCAATAACATTTCAGTATCTCTTCGTACTTATATATTTAATTGACTCTAATTTAATTAAAAACTTTGTTGATTTTGTATAAATAAATGTTCTTTTTTTGATATAAATTTAGATTTTTGATAGGATTTTTAATGTTTTGTTAATTTATACCGTCTGTAGATATATTGTTGTTATGTAAATTTGACATTTGATTTCTTTTTTTTTTGTATATTGAAATTAATCAATGCCAATTGTATATACGCAAATGAAAATTAATATGGTATTATAAGAAATTATTTATATATACCATTTGGATTCATATATTCATATTATGTTGAATGAAATAAAAAATAATAATAGAATTTTAAATATAAATCGAAAATAATAATAATAATTGTATATTCAGCAAAATATATATATTTATGGTCAATGCAATATATTTTATAAGTCTATATATATATCAATAATATATATAAAATGAAAATCTTTATATTACAACATTTTATATATTTTATATTATAAATGCTATGGTTTAAGACAAAATGATGATTTAAACTGGATACTATGGCAGCTAATATTTACGTATATATATATGTATACTGAATATATTAAAATAAAAGGGATTTTTTTTTATTATTAAAATACGTTTCTTTTCAAAGATTGACAAGCTGCAATTAAATGCTTCTCTCTGTTAAAATCAAATCTTTATTATTTTATTTATTTTTTTCACTCGGCAGCAACCAGTCGAACACAAATAACTATTATATACGTCATTTCATTGGATATTTGTTGTCAGTTTCTTTGACTTTGAATTGCAATATTTATAGGCAGCAACAAATACATTTATATACTGTATATGCATTTTTAGCAGACGTTTTCTTTATTATATTTTTATATAAGTATATATAAAACAGATTTTTATAATCATATGGATGGGGGTTTACTTATATATATTACACATTATATGGCAGATATATGCAGATATTTGAATTGTGTACGTTAAAGATGTATTCGGAATACGATAACAATAATAATGATAATGTGTATAATAATAAAATCAAGATTATTTTTAATTTAATGAAATGAAATCATTTGTAGATATGAACTTGTATTCTGTATACCATATATATTTCTTATAGCCATAAATTAATTTAAATATACATGTAAATAATAAATATAAAATCAATGATTTACAAAATGCAGACATATCATAAATATTATAAAAATAATTATTAATTATTAAATATTATTATTATTATTATTATTAATAAAAATGAAAACGATTTTAAAGAATATTTATTATTTATTTATTTATAGTGTCGGTATTATCATTCAACTTAGGTATGAAACATTTTCGCTATATGAATAGTCAACAATAATTTCGAACTTTATGCAAAATTCCGGTCGGTGAAATCAATAATGTACCTTCAAATTTCTTCTAAATAAACATTAGGATCATATAAAACATATATTAGTTTTTAGAAAAGAAAAATTATTTTACAAAAATGTTATGCTATAAAACCTAAAACATTTTATAGTATTTTCTTATTGATTTTTGAAATATATTGATCTGATTCATCACATAAAGTTTACCTATAAAAAAAATATTTTTCTCTGCATGCATGGTAATTTTCAATTTTCATATTTTTCTCTGCATGGCATGCATGGTAAAAATTATGGTTATATTATTGACAATTCGAAAAAATAAAATGAATTGAGGTTATAACAGTTTGTGTTTAAGACTGGTGAAATGAATCAATAATAAATTAATTATGCGTGATAACAAATTTAATAAATCAATTATTATCTACCGAATACGGTGCAATGACCGTAATTTAATCAATTGTTTTTATTTAAAAAAAAACCACACACAAAAACAAATATAAATACAAAATATAAAAATTACGAAATATTCTCACATATTATCTTTAAAAAAAAATCCCATTTACATATCGATTATAAAACAAAACTATAATTTAAATTATATAAATAAACAAAATAAATCGCAAAATTTTAATTTATGTTATTTTTATGTAAAATATTAAAATTTGTGCGCTTTAAACTCAAAAGAATTACTCCAATTTATAAAACAAATCACGGAAAAAAGATATTACACAATTTATTGTTTGCTGTTCGTTCTTATATAAATAAAAATAAATAATAAATTGTCTCTTATTTATATATATAAATAAAAAAACATAACTACAAAAGAAATAATCCGCAATAATAAGACATTTATAAATTGTAAATTATAAATAAATAAATTGTGTATGGTTTTTTGGTTTTATTTTTTGTTTTTTTTTTTAGTATTCAATCAATGTTAATGAAAAATATGTAATAATAATAATAAAAAAAAACAACTAATTCTAATACATGGTCATTTATAGAGAATAGTTTTATTGTTTTATGTCTATATATATAAATACCGATATTGTTTTACACACTATAATCTATTATTTATATTTAGAAATAAAATATGTAAATACACATAAATATGTTAAAAGTTAAAAGACATAAATTGACATTCGTGGCAAATATTGGAATTGGTATTCCCACGTTTTAAATCAATCTATATGGACATTTCAATAAAATATTTATTTGTAAAAAAAAAAAACTATACTACTTTTTTCTTTTCGTTGAATAATTGATGATTAAATAAATAAATAAAATATACGCCGGCAATATAATTATTAAAATATAAAGACATACATTGTTGAATCACAAATCACGCGTATACACTTTTAACAAATGATTTATATAATTTTTAATTAAGAAAGCATTATATATACAGATCTATTAATTAGAAAAGAAAATATAAACGTATAAATTTGTTTAAAAAAAACGCATTTGCATATAAAATTGCATGAAAACGAGCAGTAAAAGAATAATATAATAATAATGAATTAATTAATTAAATTAATAACTATTTATTATGTTAATTCTATGAATGTATGACGGCGACAAACTGTCTATGAATATTTCTATTAAAAACAAAATAACAACTATAGAAGTTTGTCTACTTTTATATGCATTTATTTTGTATAGACTCTCGCATATATGCGATGATATTTATATATAAATTCCATAATTGTAATGTTTACCTTTTAGGGCAAATAAAAATAAAATGTATTTATTAGAAAGAGTTTCTCGTTCGTTTGGCATTCCAAATATAATAAATTATATTGTAAATGTATTTTTGATAGTTTTTATATATGCGAGTAAATTCTAAAGCAATTATTTTATCAAATAGTTATTTTTATCACGTATTTACAATAATTTTTTTTTTTAGTTTGTATTCAAAATTTTAATTTTTTTTATTTCTATTTATATATACATATAATACATTGTGGGGTTTCTTTAATATACAAAAATATATTAATACATAAAAGAGTTTAATACTTAGTATATGAGTTTATTACTTGTAAAATACCAAACACATTAAATATTTCTTATTATAACCAAAAAACAGAAAAAATCATAAAGATATAGGTATTTCATAAATTTAATTTCAAATTAAAATTTTGAATCATTTTATCTTATATAATTTATTTTTCTTATTGGATATAAAAAGCGAAAATTTCCTAGAAAATGAAAAGTAATTAAAATTTGATTTAAAAATGAAAAACAACAAGCAAAAAATAAAATAAATAAAATAAAATAAATAAATAAACGCACGTGAGGTGATTTATGATAAATTGATTAAACTAAAAAAAACAATTCAATTCCAGAATGTTATATTTTTTATTAAAATGAACCATCATATTTGTGGTATATAGTCCGATAGAAAATTTTGAGGTCATGTGTTCGAATGTCTATATAATAACGACGTGAAACATTTTTTTTTTGTTTTTCTGTTAAATTTACCCACTAATTACCGATACTGTAAAAACAGCTAATTTTATTAAACCAATAATTAATAATGGATGTTATTTAATTTGATTTGAATTTTGTAATTAAATCCATCTAATTAACTATATATTTTAAAATAAAAACAATTAAAATGTCTATGCAATTATGAAAACTATACTTTCATTGCATTTCAAGATGATATCATACAGCTTATTTTTTATGTATTTCTATATTTCAATAAATATATATTGTTATATAATATAAGTAATATATAGGAGTTTATAAATTATATTGCTCAAAAATATCAAATTTTCACGTTAGACACAGACACAGGAGTTATTATATATATATATTTATATGTGATACATATCTAATAATAATGTCAATTTAATTTAACTATTAAATTATTAAATTACTTTACAAGAAATTCAAAATGTGTATAGTTTATATGCACATATTTTTGATATTATATATACTATATGTATGTGTATTAGTTCTTATATATAAAATATGAAATTTGTCAACGAAATACACGATATTAATAAATTTGATTCGTTTTCCTTATTTATAAGGTGATGAAGCGATACATCTTGAAATGTTAATAAATTTAATTTTGTATATATTTTATACTGTATATATACTCTAACTGTAATATTTATAAATGTAACTAAACTATTAATGTTGTGCAAATCATCCATGTACATAAAATATATAATCATTTTTATAGTTTAATGTAATTTAAAAGTTCACTATTTATTTGAATAAACTATATTTTATAATAAACAATGAATGATGAGATATAATCATTCGAAGGAATACAATTAAAAATTACCAAGAAATATGACATTATTAGTTAATATAGAGGCAGTTTTTTTCGTTTTAACCAAATCAGACAATTTCCAAGGCAATTTCATATCGAATCAGACGAAGATAATTCACATAATATTTTATCTAAATACATTACTTTTATAAACATTATAAGTATATGAATATCTTATATTTAAAATACAAATGAGTGTATTATAAATGATTTTTATAATTTAAAATGAATATTTATAAAGATCTTTTAATATACCGATAGAGATTATTGACTTTTTCTATATTAATATAAACATATATATTATATCTAAATAATATACTATATATTAAATAAAGTTAATCAATCTACATCTGATTTCATTTTTATATATATTTAAACATAATACATACTTTATTTTTATTCATTATTTACAAACAAAAACGGGTGTATAAATACATAATAATATAATAGGAACATATCCTTTTTATAAAAACATCCCTTACTGGTTTAATATTCTTTTGATAAATTGATTTGTTATCCATATACATTGCACATTATATATATATATATATATTATATTCACAATGTACAATATGCGTCAAGAATTTGACTTTATTTAATAAATTGATCGATTAGATGTGAAATACAATTTATATGTATATATTTATTATTAATGTATACTAGATGTATTACAAGTGTACCAGTGATCAATTATGATCAATTAGGTATTTTATTAGGTATTAATAATACAAGCATATACTCTATATATAATTTCTAATAATAAAGTAATCTTTAGGTATCCAGAATGAATTTCAGATAAATAAAATTTGTCACATTAAAGTGACAGTTAATATATATATTTATGTGTATATTAAATTATATGAATAAAGTATTGAAGTAGTAAATGCAAACAATAAACAAAAAATATAGAATTATATATAATATATAAGAAATGTTCAAGAAGTAATAGATCTATAATTGTAAGTCAATAGATAATTTACAAGGATATATAACAAAACAAAAAAAAAAAGGATTGAAAAATATAAAGTGGTTGGGTTTTTTTGAATTCTATTTCAATAATGTTTTTTTCTTTTAATTTTTTTTTTGTTTGTTTATGTTAAAATGATTTGATTCTGTTTGTGACATATTTGTTATAATATTTATGTTCAATGTATGAATGTATACATATAAGAAATATATCCGACACCACCGCATATTCAAATGCATATCATCAGATACCAGTGAGTATATATTGTGTGGACTGACCACCAAATAATATATATATATATATATAGGTTTATGACACATTTAATGGTAAATGAAATAAAAAAACATTAAAAAAAATAAAATTGGAAAAATAAACCAATTTTTTTAATACAATAATCTATAATACATGTGTGTATATATAATTTAATATTATATATATAATGGTTTCAATATATGTATAAAACATTTGTATATTTGATACATTAATTCAGATATATACCTATAGACTTTATATGCGGACTTAACCGCATATAAGCAAAAGGAATACGTATGTATATATATAAATGGGCATATCAAAAATATATATACACACATATACTTGCGAATATATATTTTAACCAACATTTGAATAATTTCCGACAAATTTGTTCAAATGTCATATGCAATCGACATGGGGTTAAAATTTTGTTAATTTATTGAACCGAATATGACAAATTAATAATTCAAACCGCACATGCAAAATTGAATCTATATCTATATATAAATAAATGTATATATGCATATATTATATATAAATATATATATTTTCAAATTTCTCATATATATTTTATTGAAAGTATATACGGGATATATACAATAAAATTTAGTTTCATTTATTATAAATATAAATATATACATTTGAAAATAAACAATTTATAGCATTAATTTTCAACAAATTTATACAATGTATGCGATAATACCAATATATATACATGAAATACAAATTATAATAATATTATTGGTTATATAATATGCTTGTAAATAATTTTAAATGGGTTCATCACATTCGAAATCCAAAAATTTTATGTTTTTTTATATTTGTATTTAATGGACAAATAATTTATGTATGTGTTATATAAACCGATTACCCTATATAGGTTTAGTACATATTAACAGGTGATACAATTATTTTAATATGATGGTGTTTGTTTTTTGATTTATTTTTTTTTATTTAATCATGTACATGTGTCCAACATTGAATTATATATCTTAAAAATATGTTTAATAAATTACTTATAAGTTAAACAACAAAAATTGGAATTTTGAATTCCATTTAATTCATTTTGCAGGAGCAATATATCTATACCATGTATATTCAATTGGTGTTTATATATTTAAATAAAAAACATCTAAATAACCCAAATACACATTCATTATCAAAATGCATTAACAGTATTCGTTATCGAGATTAAGCCATAACCGACCACTTTTTATGAATATATGAGTAAATATAAAGATTGACAACAGCAAAAAAACTTTTTATATAAATGAATATGCATATACGCATATATCCATCCTCTGCAACTCTATACACATACAAAAACATATATGTAGATATAAATATATAAACGCTATTGAAATTATTCAATTACTAAATTTATCTGTTTACATATACTATATGTATATATAAATATAGCAGTATTTATACACGATAACAATATCAATTATTTTCTATATTCATCCCCTTAACGATCATTCTATATATATAAATATAAAATTATTTCATCTATACATATTTTATCTTAAAAATCAAGTATCAAAAACACATTATATATTATACATAAACTAAACAAAAAAAAACGAAATTGGTATATTACATATTGAAACATTACATGTATATTATGCAATCTATATAAGGAAGAGACAAAAAGTATTGTCTTAAAATATGCTTTAGGCAATTATGTACTTTATGTATTTATATATTTATATACATATATTATATATCTTTTTATAATCACATGTATTCATATCCATAAAAGACATCCTTTTAAGGATTTGCCTTTGCATTAGATCAGATATACACGTATTTATAAAAATAAAAATATTTATAAATTACGTATATAATATTATAATCAATCGATGTTTTATATATATGAAAATTATCTTTTGGAAAATAGATACGCATCTATAGAAACATGGAAAATAAAGTCCCATTATGGAAATGAATGATACGACGATGACGACGATGGATGATAAAAACAGACATTATATACATATGTATGTATATGTTCTTTATATGTTCATCGACAAGAAAACGAAATATATATAAACGTTGGTGCGGTGGTAAAATGAAAATTGCAGTATAACAAAAAGCGAAAAAAGACAATATTTAATGTTTTCGTTTGTGATGTTTGTGAAATTGATTAGGGGAAGAATGAGATTAATTTCTATATTTATGTATATATACTTCCAAAATAAAAAGTATGTATATATAGTATATATGTAGATTTAACATTTGATATATTATTGATGCGCTGTTATATATATTTAATACATATTTTTATATTATAATATAGATCATATATAATAGACAAAAAACATTAAAGGAACAACATATTACCAATATATAATTTGTATACGTAGAATATATGCATAGATATTTATTTATATTGATATTGTTCATAAATGTATAAAGGTATGTGAATATATTAAATTTATATTATCAAATATATTATTATACATATATTGAAAAGAACAAGTATTTATGTACTGTATATATATCCGCAGATGGGTAGAGGGTGCTTTTTTATACATATACACGTTTATATATTTAACAAAAAAATAAAATTTATTATTAATTTTATATATTTATATATCAAAGAATATATATGCCAAAAAAGATGAAATATATCAAGAATCTATATATACATATATTTAAAAGTGATATGCTTTATTGTGTAATTGCAGATGAAATGTTCAGGAAATATTTTCATATATATTTATAAAAATTTAATGTATATTTGAATTGACTTTTTTTTTTGTTTACGAGGGGATAAAATAATAAGAATCGATTTAAAATTTATACCATTATCATATATATATATTATAATATTTATTTTTAGTTGAATTTTATTATATATATGTATATACATAATTGATATTGACGGAAAATTCTATTTAAAAGCATTTATATATATATAGTTTTTCATTATGCGCATACAACAAACCCATTCAGGAAGTAATAAAATTATATATCGATATATGTGGCAAAAAAAAACTCTTAATTCATTGAATATTTTATGCATATATTTATATTTATACAAGTATTTGATTAATGATTATTTAAAAGTTCGTAAATATAAAACTTTAAATTTTATTTTAATATCATAAGAATTATATTTACGATTATAATTTCCTTGGCATACATTTTGCATGGGTTTTTTATATATAAATAATCATCCTTAATTTGCTTCTGTCTTCAGAATATGCTTTATACACGCATAAAAGTGAAATTGTTTATACCACCATGTAGTAACACATAATTTGATTGGCGATGATACTATTCGAGTAAACATATTTTCAGATTGTTCGGATATTCGGAAGCCAAATCAGGCCAAATCAAACTGCAAAAACTTAAAATCAAGAAAGGTTAAATGGCATTGAATTTTACATTTTTATATCTATATATCTATATATCAAGGTGTGTACTACCCGTTGACATATATAAATATAAGTAAGTATATAGGGATTATAGTTAAAAAGTTGACAATATTTTAATGGAATTTAAATATGTCTATATATAAATAATATATATATATGTGAATATAATATATTTAAATTATTTTAATCTTTATATATCACTCATTTAACATATTTAAACTCTCTAAATATATATGTGCTAAAAAATTAAACTTTATTATCGCACACATTCTATATATATTATATATGGTTTATTTATTATTTTATATCCAGATATATTTTAAATTTGTGTTTATTTTAAATAAAGTACATATACATTTATATTATATATATATATATTTTATATATAATAATTATTGTAATTTATGTGATTATTTCTTAGTCACGCGCTTAATTTTCATCTTTTATAAAACTAACAAACAACTTAACGTCAATGATTAAATATATATATAGGTACGATATAAGGAAAACATTCAAACTATATTTATATATACTGTATAATATATTTGGTATATAAAATAGGAAATGGAACTATAAAAACAACCAAATTATATATAGTTATAGTTATAGATATAGTGGGTTATATATTAGATATATTTATTTTTTAAATGCAAAAAATAATTGTCTTCTTATACGCTCACCTTTCTACCATTTAAAATTCACCGTTTATGTTATGATGTCCTATATTCATATTTATAATATATGGATAATTGAATAAATTATATATCATAAGAATAATAAATAAAAAATCGGTTGTTTTGTTATTTTTGTATATTGAGGGATGAAGAAAAAGTTAAAATTTGATTTGATGACCACCCACATCACTTAACTATATAATAATAAATAATATATACCCATCACTTCTTTCTTACTTATTATACATAAACAATTCTCAATTTTAATTTCTTTATTTTATTGTTAAATTATAACATTTAGAATTTCTGGTATATAAATGTAAATGAAATATATAACCAACATAAATAAAATAAATAATATATATATATATATTAATTAGCATTTTTTCTATATATGTAATAGAGCTTAATAATTCTCACAAGCGGAAATTTTGGTGCAATTTTTTGTTTGTATTTTGTTGTGTGTTTATTTTCCGTGAAGATTTATAAGTTACCTGCTTGTTAAATCAAACACAATTCCAACAACAAGCTTTAAAACTTTTTCCACACAACATAATATTATATATATACATTCGCATATAGGTATATAGAGTTTTTTTTCTTTCAAATACACATATTTAGTTTTTGAGTAAAGCCTTTCACTTTATGTTATAATACAGGTATATATTTTATCATGTATATATACTGAATATATATTATAATATAGGATATAAATTTTATATTTATAATATGCATGTTTTGTTAAAAGATCTAAGTTATTGTATAGATAAACAGTAAATTTCTCAATCCAAGGTATCCGGTAAATCGCTGTATTATTCATATATTCCTATATAGTACCTATATATGGATATGCATGTGAGGATAAACTTTATTATATTATATACTTCCAAAATGTTTCTTATATAATAATAATAATAATACGTATATAAACATAAAACATCTATCCGACATATATAGAAATATGTATATATTTATATCATTGTAGGTATACTATAGATAACACTTCGTTCAATAATGTGTGTGACTGACACATAGATGGCGTCCCTAGAACTAAATCAATATTTTTTTTCGCATTTGGCAACCTTTTTAGGCTTACTGTCAACATCATATGTTAATCAGATCATTTGTTTACAAGTTACAGTGCTATAAGTGACGCTATTTTTGTGTTTTAAAAAAAATGAATTCAAAGTAATTCCGTGTGCTGATTTATCATTGTTTTTTAATGAAAAAAAATACTGTTCAATGCCAGGAATGGCTTGAAAAACATTACTCGGACTCTGCTCCATCAAAAAGAAGCATTTGTTATTGGTATGCCGAATTCAAACGTGGTCGTACAGACACCGATGACATTCCATCTACTGGAAGGCCAAATGACGCTGTTATTCCGAAAAACGTTAAAAAACACTGAAAATCATTATGTCCAACCGTAAAGTGAAAGTGAGGGAGATTGCTGACATTCTGAAGATATCAGCAGGCAGTGTACAAACCATAATACACGAACATTTGGGTATGAAAAAGGTGTGTTCCAAATGGGTGCCGCGTTTGCTCACACCGGAGCAAAAACAACAACGAACCGATGATTCAAAGAGCTGTTTGGACATGTTTACGCGCAATAAGTCGGAGTTTTTGCGACGGTACATCACAATGGATGAAACATGGATCCACCATTTCACTCCAGAGTCAAATCGGCAGTCTGCTGAGTGGCATGCAGCCGGCGAAAGCCGTCCAAAGCGACCAAAGACGCAGCAGTTGGCTGGCAAGGTTATGGCGTCTGTATTTTGGGATGCGCATGGAATAATATTCATCGACTATCTCCAGAAGGGGCAGACCATCAACAGCGACTATTATATAGCGTTATTGGAGCGTTTGAAAGTCGAAATCGCAAAGAAACGGCCTCATATGGCGAAGAAAAAAGTGTTGTTCCACCAAGACAATGCACCGTGTCACAAATCAATGAAAACGATGGCAAAATTGAACGAATTGGGCTTTGAATTGCTTCCCCATCCACCGTATTCTCCAGATTTAGCCCCCAGCGACTACTGGCTCTTCGCAGACCTCAAAAGGATGCTCCGTGGTAAGAGATTTGGCTCAAATGATGAAGTAATCGCCGAAACTAACGCCTATTTTGAAGGCAAAGAAAAATCGTTTTACAAAGGCGGTATCGAAAGATTGGAAAAGCGTTGGAATGATTGTATCTCCCTAAAAGGGGACTATCTTGATGAATAAAAACGAATTTTGGCAAAAAAATGTGTTTTAATTAATTAGTCACACACATTATTGAACGAAGTGTTATATGCAAACATATAAGGTACATATATTTGTCACACATTAATATATGAATGTAGTTGAGTATATTTTGAATGAAATTGTTTATATGCAATTCCAAAAATTATTATATAGGAAAGTTGTAATTTTAAAATTATAATCTATTATTATATAATTACTCTGTTTTGCACAAAAACACATTAAATTTATATATACATATCCATATATATGTAATTTTAAAGGTAGAAAATTATTTTGAATGTATAATCTATCTATATATATATATAGGTATGTATGCATAAAAGATTTATAAATATAAGAAGGTGAAAAATTATAACTTCTTTATACATATATATACAATGTTATTTATAATATATTACATATATGAATATAATACATATATACATAAGAAGTCCTTAACCTTATATCCTTTTTAAACTATTATATTCTAAATATCCTTTAAACTGTTATAATATATACAAAATATTATGTGTATCTATATATATATGCATATAGAAAGTTTCTATTTAAATGTGAATAGTGAATATATATATGGAGATGTTTGTAAAACTTTTCCTTTTTATATATATCCCATACCATATAAATATTATGTTTTTATTATCTATACGCCAATATTATATATATGTATGTATATATATTGAAAAGTTATTTATAAGATTATGGAAATAGTTTATTATGCAAAGAAAATCTGCATTTTAATAGTATATTTTATATATATAATGTTGAAATTATGCATAATATAACATAATCTATTTTATATATAAGGAGTGCGTTTTATGATATTTTATAAATATATTCAAAAATTTACCATATTTTATAACAATATTTCTATATATAACATGCGTACGTATTTAATTGCTCTGTATTACAATATTTAATATTATATAATCAATGTTTCATTATGAATTTTCTATTGATAAGAAAAGTATATAAAAGATAAAACTCAATAAGTGTTTATATATATCATAAACAATTAATTTGGATTGCTATCATTATGTAAAAGAGAGTAATAAAAGTTATAAAATTAATTCTTTATATACCAACTCTATATATTACTTACAATAAACATTCCACCATATTTATTTCATTCTTTATTCAATCAATAGGAAATACAAAATAAAAGCAAAAATGCAATTGAAAATTAATAATATTTATATTAATCAAATTCAATAAATACCATTTTACTGAATGAAATACATATATAATACAAAAATAAAAATCAAATGTAAAATAAAGAAAAAATCGAAAAGGCAAGTTTATTAAAAGCCCATCCCGTTTGAATCGTTTACATATATATATATATAATACACACAAATGATATTGCATATGAAAATAAAAAAAACAATGTATGTATAAAAAAAACCACATTCAATGACCAATGAATTTCAATATATCGTCAATAAAATAAAACCGGCATTTATATATTATCGTATTTTTTTATTTTTCTTTTTAAAGTCGGTGTTGTATTTAAAATTGCTTGCTATATATTAAAAAAAAACCACAAGATTAAACTCATAAGAAAAAAAAATCATATTTAAATCACTGCTTGATTGTTTACTGACTGCGATATATGTATTTATATACATATGTATATGCAGAATCTGTATGTATCATTTTATAATATATACAAATTGAAAATGTATTTGTTAAATAAAAATAAACTATATTTAAAATGTATTGTTGTATATATAAATTTGAGAGTGCTTTTGAGATTTTTTTTTAAATATAATTTTTACCTGTTATTTTCTTCTTTTTTGTATATTAACACAAATACAAATACCCAAAAGATTTAAAGGTATAAGAAAGAATATCAAAAAACACCACATTAAAAAGAGAATTGTTGTTTATTAATTTTTTTTTAATTTATTATAAATACACATCTAAAGAAGTTGATATTTCTTTATATTTATACAATGCACATACAGCATACAGTATATTTTATATCTTATATTCAATGGTCCGCGGTTAATGTTTGTTTGTTTGCATTTCATAGTCGCAAATTGCACATATAGGTAAATGTTGAGAGTTTAAAAGATATGTATATATTATCGACATATATTAATACAGTCAAATACATTTTGAATTTAATATATATATATATTAAAAAGTTAAAAATAATTAACATATTTTAAAAATACCTTTTCGGAATTACACTTTTGCACGTCGTATATATAAAGATAGTGACTGTATTTGTAAATATATATGTAATATAATTTTTTTTTGTACACAAAAGTTGATTAAACAATGCATCATAAAAGAAGAACAAAAAAAAAAATAAAAACCCATGTGAACTGAATGAAAAATAATAAAAGGTGAATGAATGACAATAAAATGCGCTTACCTTTGCTTTGTATAAGTAAATATATAGAGAAAAAAAATGGAATTGTGCAATAGCCATATATATTATATATATTATAATATATATATATTATATATTTATATTTGTGTAATACCATTTATAATTATATGCACATTTTTTAATTATATTTATTAATATCTAAATATCTAATATCTAAATATTGCATGAAATGAAAAATTGTAATTTATTGTTAAATTATATTTCATTCATATTTGTGGCTCAGAAATATGTATCGTTATACGAAAAATAAAAATAGGGATTCCTAATAGAACCGCAACAAATAGTTACATCTATATTAATTTTTTACAATGATATATATAAGTTTAATGATATATATAAGTTTGTTTTACCGTCGGCAGATTATTTAATAATGCCATTTTGGATTTTGTTCAGAATTTTTAATTGTAAATTTTAATTCTTTACATTTCTAAACATATTTAACCGTCATTAGTATATAATGTCAAAATTGACATCCTTTTTCTAGAACAGTTTTATAAATATTATCATATTAGGCCTGCCATATTTTAATCTATATATGAACTTAATATATTTTAATATAATATTTTTACTAAATTTTTTGAACTGATGTTCAATTATCCATTTAAATTTCTATACGATTATTTATATGGTGTCACTTTTGACTGTTGATTAGATATAGAATTAAAAGTACTAACTAAGAACTTCTAAGTGCCGATCGAATGCCGGTATATCATAAAATTTTGCACATAAGCCTCAATATTTGCATAGATAATTCAAGTAAATTAAATTAAATAAAGCTCATCCATTGTATAGGTATTGTACCAAAATCAATGAAAACAAATATCAATAAAATATTATATTCCGCATAAAGAACATATATAAATGATCATTAATAAATATATAAACTACATGATTTATATTTTAAAAATATGTGTCTGTTTTGCGTAGAAAATAAATGTATTTATTATGTATATATTTAATTATTTTTTATATTTATATATATAGTTTTTGAAATAAAATAAAATATAAATATTCAACAAATATATTATTTAAAATGTTTCATATACCAACAAACAAAATTACTTTCATATATATATATATATATATATATATATATATATATATATATATTCATTCATTCATTCATTCAATTCATTAAGAAGAGTTTATTTTATATAATATTGAAATAAATTTATTGTGTATATATTAAATGTATATTATATATAGTACATTAACGATAGAAGATGAAGAATGTATATACCCACCTTCACGATTTTCTTTAAATATATTACTTTTATAGTTATACACAATAATATTATAATATAGCAATAATAAAATTAAAAGAAATAACACACGCATATATAAACAATAAACATCTATTACAACGTATGTGTATACATATAATATCCTTAAAATGCTGTTAATAATTGTTGATTAATCGAAATGTCTAAAATAACCGCATGATACAAGTACTAATATGACTTTAACAAATAAGGTCTTTTGTATATTGGTTTTTAGATATACTTATATATATATAGTATATATTCAGCAGAGACATAACTCAGCCATATTATAATATTTCTTTCCTCCGCAGCATAGGTATTTAAATATTGTATATGAATATATTTTGAATAAGAAAAATATTAAATTAATATTTTCTATAGTTAATAAATAAAATTATTGTTTGTATATATATAATATTGAAACTTAATTATACCAGTTGTAATACAAATTCACGTATAATTTTAATCGAAAACTTAACGCACAGACAATTTCTTTATGATAACAACTCGATCAAATCGAACCTGAATTTTTTTTAACAATTTATAGATATATATATATAAAATTATAGCAAAGTAATTATTCAACAAAGATCTGGATCTTGCAGAGATCATCAATAATAAAAATAACAAATATACGAATTTATATATTAAATACCCACTTAACAAAAAAAAAAATAAACAAACTAAATATTCAACCTAATAAATTGTTAATAAATATTTTTATGTTATATGAATTTAGTATCTATATATATATATGTTATGTTTAACAAAATCTAAAGAAAAAAAAAGAAGATGATTATTATTATTAATAATTTAACCTAAGTCTATTATACCACGTGGGGGGCTAACAAAATGTATATATACATTCAATACGCGCGCAACTTCAGTAGCCATTTGTTAATATGTAAAGTGCCATCGAATCACAGTATGTATACAATTTTTTTTCTTTTGGTTTTATTATTATTATTTTTTTTTTATTGTGTATATCTTATTCTGTTGTGTTGTTGTGTTCTTCAGCATTCACTTTTGCTGCTTGTTATATGGTATATATATGCTATATATGATGTCTCATTGTATATATCATTTATGTACCAACTTACTTATTCATTATAAAATTTCAACTTTTTGTTTGTATCCACATCGAGATTGTGTACATATATATATTATATAAAAAAACAAATATGTTTTTTTTTTCTTTTTATTCATATATGAGCGATACAAAGTTGAATAATTAATAATGATAATTTGAAACCAAAGGAGATTTATTTTCTAAAATATATTCGATTACCGCTTATATAAATTATATTTAATTGTCGTTTATAAATCAAAAATAGAGAATAACCATTCCATATTTCAGGCATTTGAATGAATATATACATACCTATATGAATAAATATTTTTGTATGTTGATTATATGCACAGACGATAAAAATTTGTATATATACGCTTTTATATAATTTTGTATCCATTTATATTTATACAGTTTGCATATAAGACCAACCACTAACAAGACATTATTTAAATATAATACCTATATAAATATATAGTTAACATTTCTTGTTTTATTTTATTATTGGTGTTGTATTTATTTATTTTATTTCATTTTAATAGGTATACAAATTATTGTATAAATATAGATGACTGTTTTGTTTATTGTTTTAAAATTAAAATTAAAAAAAAAAAGAAATAAAATGTTAACCCAATTGTGGTAAGAAATAAATGTATTCATAAAACAGACCCAATATTTGATTGTGGATTATAAAGAGTGTTAAATAATGGAATATACATCTAAAAAAAATGATTTAAATTAAAAACATGTAATCAATAAAATCAATATCATGGATTCACCATTCTAGAAAACATTTAATTTATATTATAACTGATTATGCAACGAGGGGTTAATAAATAAAATAAAATAAATATATATAAAACATGAAATTAAATATCCAATTTAATATTAAATAATTAAATTTATAGCTTAATATTCATAATTTATTATTAATTTATTGAATATACAATAATATAATTTATTGGTATATAATATATATAAGATAAGTATAATAATAGTTAATTTCTATATTTTGTGTGGTATGTGTCTGAGGTTCAAGAATTTTTATTGACATAAAAACAAATTGATCATTCCTTTATTATTTTTTCTTAATATTTTTAAACATATAAACTTGAAATAAACTAATTTTTTCTTATATTATGCATATAAAATAATATGTTCTTAATAAAACCAACATTTTAACATAAATGAAATTGATATATTTTATGGGAATTTAATGTTTTATCTATAAAATCATATACTATAATAAAAATATTATAAATAAAATATATAAAATATATAAAAAAAAAATATATCCTGTATAAAAATATATAGTGTATAATAAATTACTGCATAAAATGCTTTATCGATTTAATAATTATAAATATTGTAGGGGTATGAACTGTGCCATCATGATGTGGTATTCATAGTGGTTATAATATTCAAAAAAGTCTATCAATATAAGTCCTTTTTTACTATATATACATAAAAGAGGATGCATGATAAAAGGAAAAGCTTTGGGTTTTTGTTGAACGTCGAAACTTATAACTCTCTATAAGGATGTTTATTGAAAACAGTGATAACTATAATATGTACATAAATTATATGTCATTCGATTTAATTCATAATGTCAAATGCTACATTTACATAATAAATCTAAGGGCGATGGCATCAATTAATTTGAATTAAAATAAATTCTTATATGAAATATAGCAATACAAAGCTGGAAAGTTATAGTTACAGTCATAAAGATAGATAGGTATAAATATATTTATTAATCAAAACTCAAAATAAATACAAATATGCATATATGTATATATTAGAATAAAATAAGTACCTTTTTTTTGTATATGATAAACATGAGTATTAAAATGTAAAAAAAATAAATCAAAACTATATATATATATAGTACATATATATTCTGTATATACAAAATAACCGCGGGCGTGTTTAATACATCATTTTGATTTGATATCACTTGTAACTTTCGTATAATAAAAAAAACATCATTTTTTGTTCTTTTGTTATTTTATATGCTCGCTATATTTAAATCGACCGGTTTAATCAAATTCTTATTGTACAATAAATATTATTATTATATATTATTTGTTATTGACTGACTATATATGATACATATAAAAAATATGTTTCATCTCGATTGCGTTAAGTTGTTTTGTTTTTCTTTTTCAATACAGAATCATCTTATCGTATATTAGTATACACATACAGTTAATACATACAAACACTATTTTGAAAAATATATATATGTAACCGAGAAAACCTATAGTGTATAGATTGTGGCAGTTTGACAACTCTTCGACTTACGCACATTTTAAAACGTATTTATTTAAATTGTAAAAATGTAAAATAACAAATAATTGAGGAAAAAAAACATCAGTTTTCATCATTCAACATTGTTTTGAAGTTTTTAAATTTGGAATCTGTATCGAAGTTTTTTTTCTGATTCTACAGCTTCCATCCACTCTCATACAAACTGAATGGTGTTTTTGCGAATGAATTTAAATATACAAGTGTGACACCTAATCATTTTAAATTATAATTTCATAAGAAATCGATCAGTGATAACTCCAGTGTCTCAGATATTTACCTGGCAGCACATTTTCTAATGGTTGTTTAAAATGTTTTTAAATATATTTGATATTTTAATATATTTTCATATATAAATGCACTTGTATTGAAAATATAACAGTAAAAAAATGACCGTATCATATTAATTTTAACAATATTTTAATTTCAATTAAAATTTACTGTAAATGATCGTCACAGTAATTTTATTTCTTTAATACGAATGTTCGCTATATGCGTAGAAATACACAATATGCAATTTGAAGATGATATATTGAAGTTTTTAAGCGGTTACAAGGGTGATATATAGTGACCTACAAACATAACATACATATTGGATGTTTTACGATTCGCAATAAATATTATATACATAAATTAGTATAGCCGCTGACGCTCAGACAGTTCAGTATCATAAAAAAATTAATATTTTCATTCATTTAATAAAAAATCGTTATGCCTTATACAATATAATTTTAAATCTTATTTCCATTTGTAAATAGATATAGATTAATAATACATTTTTCCGAGGAATATCGGAACATTCAAATCATATAAAGAACTTATATTATAGAGATGTTTCGGGTTTAATACATATACATAAAAGTGTTATATTGTATTATAATATTAATAACTGATTGACATTTTTTAAATACATATCCATATGTATATATTTTTGAAATTATTAAATATATAACATATGTATATATTATTATATAAAAATAGAAAATGAAATGAAAAAATAAACGATTTAATACTAAATTCTATATATGTAAAATTATTATAAAACTCCTGCTGAGAATATATCA
The DNA here is from genome assembly GCA_958336335.1 of Dilophus febrilis. Lineage (NCBI taxonomy): Eukaryota > Metazoa > Arthropoda > Insecta > Diptera > Bibionidae > Dilophus > Dilophus febrilis. Next base: position 12,018,499 of record OY284470.1, on the reverse strand, counting down.
AACGTCAATATGATTGAGAATAACTAATTATAAATTTCATTTATTTATATCTATCTATATATACATTTGAATATTATTATTATACAATATATAATAAATCTATATAGAGGTACAGATTTTAGTAATAATCTTATAAAAGATTAAAAAAAAAATTCAAATAACATAAGGAAAAAAAAACGATCAAAAAATTAAATATATAGTATAACTACGAAATAAACCAATGGATTGAATTATTTTACAAATCAAATTATTATTTGAATTGCGTGAAAGAATTTTATATGGATTGATTTTATTTTATTTTTGATTTTTTTTTCTTCATTATTTTTGTTGTTCGATTCTTTGAAAGATTTACGATTAAATATGATATAATAATGTAAGAAATAAAAATATGAATATTTTTTAGACATTAAATCATTTAAAAATAAAATTAATAATAATAAGGTTATATCTGCATATGTAGATAATTGTTATAGTTTAAGTTAATAAGGTATCTTATGGATTAAAATCTAATCCTTGAAATGATTTCATCAAATTTATCGAAACAAAAAAAATATTAATATCGAACATATATGATAAGAATTGTGTTACAAAATAATAAAGGAAAATCCATTTTTATAACATCAATAATAATTTGCAAGTTCAATGTACTAACGAATAAAAAAAAATCATTCACATCTGATTTGATTTTAATATATACGACTTAAAAATTCCATGTAAAAAAAAGAAGCAATTTTAAATTAAAGCAAAAGAAAGAAAAAGTATTAATATTAAATTGGCAAAAATGCGTAACGCAATTTTATAAATTGTGATTTTTTTTACATGTTTTTTACCAGATGCTTGCGACGAAATCTACCCCATATACATTGATTAAAAAATATGTTGTGTCAACAGAATCTCAAAATGTTTTTATGCTTTTATTTTTTTGTAAGATCAAATCAAACCAAATCCTTTTATATATTTTTGTTCACATATACACCTAATATATTACTATAATATTGAAAAATATTGTATAAAATAAAATTGTATATAATGATTAAAAGAATTATACAAAAAAAAATTTGATCAAGGCATAAATAAGTTTTTAAATAAAAGAAAAATAAAATAATCCTTCAATTCAATATCAATTTTTTTCTATTTATTTTCTATATTATTCTTTAGAAATAATTCCCGATTACCCATATATATATCGTATACATCTCATTCAATGACTCGATCAAAATTATTAAGACCCTATTTGAAAGGATATATATGGTCATGATTATAAAAGATTTCCAATATACATTTCAATAAATTCTATCAATTTCCAATGTTATATAAGATCATTTTAATTTAATATAATGCTTGAAAGTATTATTCAAGTTAATTCATTCTATTGAAAGAGAAAAAAATAATTTTTTTTCCATCTGTATTGTGTTCATATTTTATTTTTAATTTTTTTTTATTTTTACCTATACAAATTAGTTTATACGGTGTTGGTGTATTTTAATCCTTCAATATATAACTGTCAATATATTATGTATAGAATATAATATACATAAAAAAATTGTCTGGTTTATATGAAAAAAAAAATTGAGGCATTGAATATTGGAATATGGTTTATTAAAGGAATAATGGTGACATTTTTAATATAATAGTTTTATATAAGTATTTATATACACTTTTGAAAAACTATTCGCTCTGTTGTCAATATCAATAAACGTTGTGGTGTGAAAACCCCAAAAATGTTATCCGAGAGCAGTGTTTGGACTGAACTGAACCATTTTTTATGTCACACACAATAAATAAAATTTTAACAAGAACGGAAAAAGGATGCGGAAATTTGCATTCTTTTGTTTGTATTTTATATAACGTGTTCTCTGGACCATATTGATTTGTTTTATTTCTAAATATGTATTATACATACATATATATATTTAAATATATTATAATAACAAATATTTTATAGTTAGTAATATACATACAAAATGACAAAAAAAAACTAAATAAATTATTTAAATGAATATAAAATTAAGAAAAAAACAAAAACAAATAAATAAAACAGAATATATGAACATTTAAAACAAATTTAAAATCAACTTCAAATTGAATTTATCAATTAATCATTGTCCATTTGGGAGTGTTGTTAAACATTAATTTAAAGTGAATATATATATATATATATATATATATATATATATTTATATATAGTTTATTGCAAGACGAGACAATAATATGCTTTCAACGCCTCTGTACATATACAATTTTAAGTATATGAAGAAGAAAAAAAAATGAACATTAAACATATTTACTTTTTTTTCTTCTTGTATTATATTAATACTTCGCTTCTCTATAACAAGCTTTTGCTAAATATACTGTATAGAGTGTATATTTTAAAGATATATGGAAGTTTATAGCATATACATACTTTGGGGGCTAATAATGACAAACGATGTATTGTTAGTTTTCTATACACAATAAACCAAAAAAAAATGCAATAATTTTTTTTCTTCGTCATGTAACTAACTATACTATAGTATATATATACTAATAATGAATAAAGGAATTTTTTTTATAATTAAACAACTATTTAATAAAAAAAGAATTGAATTAATTTTTTTTTCATAAATAATTCATTTTTTGATATATATTGAACATATTTATTTTTTTCTGTAAATGATGATATAAAAATAGTGTTTTACGTATATGATATTGTATTGTATAACATATATCAGATAATTTATAAACTTCTTTTTTTTTTGCATTCTTTTTATACAATATTCGAATGACTTCTCATTTTTATAGAACAATATAGTGATTAAATTATGTATTTAGATATAGTACGTCACAAAACTTCTTTATCATATATATATATATGCCATAGAATTTTATAATTATATGCACATTGTCGTTGGCCAACACGTTGCATTAAGATAAATGAATATAGTGTATGTGTTTAGTAATAGAAATGCAAGTTTTAAAATCGAATGAAATTATCATTTTTTATATATACAGTGTCCGCGGTATGAATTTCACGGTGGAGACATTTTTACAAATTGAATATTTCCTTTTCGTATCTTATGATTCAAATGGCATATATCTGCATTCAACTCCAAACGAATTACTGGGGCATGGCATATGACCTTCCGTTTGTAATATTTGAATTTGGGACCTCAGAGTTGCTGGAGTGGGTTTAAAGGGGCGGAGGGTTTATAAGAAATTTTGCGACGAAAAAAGTCTTCTTTTTTTTATATAAGGCTCAAAATTATCTCGAAACAACAAATTATAATCAATTCTATTCCAATAATTTCTATAATGTTTTTCTAATTAACTAATCAACTATATAATAATCCATAGTTTATTCTAAATTTATAGATTAAATCAAAAACTCATTGGTTTTAGAGTAACCCATAATTCTGATTGTTATATATTATATTTTTATAAATAACATAGTTATTAAATTTACGATATACAGAATTTAAAATATAAATTATAAACATATCGAAATAACACATAATTTTACATTATAAAATTATAATTGAACAAATTATTCATATACATACATGTAATATAATATTTATATATAGATATTCTACGACATAAGTAAATAATATAAAACATATATATTCATATAGTTTCAAATAATATATCATATATATATAAACAAGCAAATAATTGCCTATTAACACTTCGATATAAAACAAATAACGATAGTTAATTGATTTCGCATTCATTTGTAAATGAGTGAAAATTTATAATGTATACATAGATTTCAATAAGCATATGTGAGTATAAAGTGTATATATATTATATATGTATAGTACATGAATGATTTTACACTTTCAATGGAATATTATGATATTATATATGATGATGATGAGGATATATATATATAAATATAATACATATACAATATACATATCTAAAATTAAAATAATTTTATTGCTAGAAAATAATATACGAGAAAATATTTATATATATATGTAGAAATGAATGTATATAAATTCATTTGTTTACTTACATCATGTATATATCAAATATATCTACTATTATAATTATTATACAATGATGTGTATATGATCATGATGATAACTTTATAATATTATACACGCATTACAAACAAGTCAAAACAGTTTAAATAAGTATTATATATAAATATATAATCTATCTGAATATATATAGTTACAATTTTTAGTACTTGCTCCCATCACTAACATAACATTATGGTATATAGATAGATATTAATTAAACACAAGTGTCATAAAATGAATATTAATTAATTTTTTTTTTCTTATTACAGATATATTATATGAAAAAAAAAATGATAGAGAGTAACTTCAACAATTGAATATTTAAATATTGAAAATGAAATGAATAATTATTTCATCTATTTAAAAAAAATTTATTTCAGTATTCATAAACACTTCATTCATAAATTCACATTCAATGCGCGATTACTCTTAATTAATAATTTTTTAATTAAAATATAAATATAGTATATATATTGTGCATTGCATATCATCGATATGAGAAAAGAATTTATATATACATACTATATGAAATATATTATAATCATTAATATTTTATTTTACATATAGTATTGCATATATTGAATGCTTTACTTTAAATTATTATTATGTTATCTGCGCGTATACATCTCTTCAATTCTGTAAAGTATTTTTTTTTATTTGTAAATATCTATATATGAATATTCTATTATATACAAACATTGCAATTAATTTATTTATCACATGTATAATGACAATAAAACCTTATTTATTTTAATTAATGAAATATCAACAAAAAAAAAGGGAATTGTTAAGATATTGAAAGCGGTATATTGTGAACATCTTGGCAAAAAATATATTTATAGCAATTTAATATTGAATATTCAATTAATCTCTAATAATTAAGTATTGTATATACACTTACAGTTAGTTGTTTTTCATCAATTGCATATAAAATGGAAAAGAAATATCATACATTTTATAAAATGAGACTTAATCAGAACGTAATACATATCTATATACTAGATAGGTTATATCTCAAAATTAACACTAAAAAATACATTGAACTATTTAAATATAATATATATATTATAAGATCGCATATAAACATTTCTATTCTTAAAATACTTTGGTATATGCTATATATAATTATAATTTTATACAAGTAAATTCATAAGTACTACTTAATATATTTTGAAGTTTTTACAAATGCAATGTCCGTCATTTATATATAGTCAGTATATTAGAAAAGAAATATGTAATATAATAATAATTATGGTTCAATCTTATATTTATTTATAAATATTTACCAAATAGTCTATAATAACATAAAAAATATTTATTCAATTTTTTTTACCTTTTAACCGTGTATACATTTATTGATTTATTATTAACATAAATATTTATGTATTTAACATATTTTACACATTTCCATATTATACAAACACGATTTGGATATACAACATATAAGTGTTAAGGTGTATATAAACGTATATATGTATGAGAGCAGAGATTATTAGAAAACAAAATATACAACGATTAATATTACATTAGTAACAACGTGTAGTAATTAGTCGCATTAAATTAGAGACTCCGCATTTTGGAAGAGGCGAAGGCGTAGGAAAATTGCGAGCAAGATTCGGAGGATCCCGTTTTTTTTTGCGGAGTCTCCGCTTTGGGGCATGCCGGAGGGTGCAGGAGGGTGTAAAGGTGGGGCGAAGGGCGACTGAGTACAGAAAGGAATTTCGGGGCCTTCGTAATTTTATTACCTAGGTAATATTTAGCTGTTTGGGTGTTTATTCATAAATGTAATCAATTCACATTCGTGTTCAAATATTTTACATTATATGTATATGTATATAATATACGTACATGTAAACTATCAATAAATCAATCATATCATTATCAATCATATCAATCAATATAAATGTATATAGCGTTTAACCCTCCAAAATAATCCATATATAAGCGGTATATATAATTCATCCAATTATATTTCAATAATGTGTCCACATATGAAAATTAAAAAGAAAGAATATTTATTTATTTATAAACCAATAATAATAATAATATATTGAATTGAATGATGGTTATAACTATTTGTTTATTTGTTTGTATTATACTTTATATATATATATATAGGTTGTTATACTTATATAAACAGAAATTTATAACAAGCTTATTATTTTGTAAATATTGATATATATTTGATGATGATGGTGTATATAGTTTGTATATATATACAAATGACAGAATGGATATTTAAATAAATAAACGTTAAGTAGTTGACAAATAAAATAAATAAATCGTTAAATATATATAACAATATTTTCTGTTCAACAACATATTTTTTACATATGTATAAAGGCAATATATTCAATATATGCATCACCATAATATGAATAAAATCATCGTAAAGATATATATATATATATATATATATATATGTATTAATATTATATAGATATAGATAGATAGATAAATATATTTCTGTTTATATATCAAGAGATTTCAAGTGGTTGCGTTGGATGACAAAATTTATATATTAAATTGAATTTCATATACCAATATAAATATTTTCTTATAAATACCAATATATCTACATATATACCGAAAAACCAAAAAAACCGATGTCAATATTGTTTATATATTCGGTACAAATATTTGTAATAAATGCAAATAAATATATATCTATATAGATTTAAAGAATAATACTACCTACTACCAAAAATATATAAACATATTGGTATATTTATATACCAAAAAACATATAAACAAATCTTTGTTTATATAGAGACACATCAATACAAAATGTTTATAAGAATTTGTAGTAAGTAAATTGTTATATGCATTTGAAAATATTTCAACAACAAAATCTTATTAAAGCATGTTATTATATTTAATATGTGTGTTTACGTTAAATCAACAGATATGTATAAACTATACATATATATATATATATATGTTTGGTTTGATATAAATTAAGGCATTTGCGTATATAATAACTTATTGAAAATTGTATGTTTATATATACAAAACACCCATTTAATTTAATAAATCAAGTGCAATTTATGAGAATGTTTTATATTTTTTATATTTCAGATTCATATGTGGAATGAATTAAAAAAAAATGGTATCATGATATTGATTGAATCATTGTATATTCGCTTCACCATATACTTCTAATAATCTTAAAAAATCATTTTTATTGATTTCATTATATCATATAAAATATATTATATATGCACTGGTACAGTTTAATAACAACATACAAGTATCGTATAGATATTATATAGATTGTTTCAGCATTTTTTTGCGATTTATATAAACGGTAACATTATCTCTCTTGTATTATATTTCGTTCGAATTGTTAAGTGATACATGAAAATTAATTTATACAATATAGTATATATATATACGCTTTGTAATGTATCTGCAATATTGATGCAGATTATATTGTTCGTTTATATAATAATGTGCATAATAGAGCATATTAAATGTATCGTATTTTTTTTCTGTTTTCTAAATTGCAGTGTACAAACATAAAAAAATCTTTACTTATATATAAACAGCATCATAATATCATTTATGTATCTATATCTAAACAAGCAAAAAAAAAAACGACAATATAAAAAAAATACATTATTTTTAAAACCAATATTTATATGACGACGACGACGACGACGATGTATTTACGCCTCGCATAATTTCAACAAATGAACACCTTAACGCACCGATAATTGTTCAAAGATTGGATATATTATTATTGTTATTATACAATGTATTAATGTAATAAATATATATATCAAAATATGCTACTATACAGTATATACAGTATCATATATACACAACAAAGTGTATATCCAATGCAAATTTTATATAGAAAATCTTTATATATGTATAGACAATTAAAGATAAAATACAATTAATACTTATTTATACAAAATTTTATAAATAAAATTATAAAACAAATACATTTTTATTTTGTTTTTTATTTTGCATTTCCCATTTAAGAAATAAATACCTCTTATTTTATTTTACCTATACGAATATTTATTGTGTGTGGTTTTAAAATATATATTCTATTATTCACTTGGTGGAAAATTATATATATACCTATATCTTTTATTATAATCATATATACATATATTATAAATAAAGAGCATTTTTTAATACGTAAAGGTATTGAAGTAAAAAAAAAAAATCTATACAATTGTAATTTACTTTTTAGTGATTTATAGAAAGATTTTTATTAAATAGAATAAAATAAAATTATACAATAACAAAAGAGTGTATAAAATAAAAAGCAATATAATAAAATACAATAAGATCCATTGAGTGTTAATTATAATACTATATATACCATATAGTTCAGACATATTTTATTTAAAATGCAATAATATATATATTGTAAACTCGTATAACTAATGGTTTTGTATGGATTCAATTTGTAAACTCGTATATAAGAAAACTGAATTATTATTATTCTTCTTATATATCCATTATTATTATTATTATTGTATAATTGAAAATATTTATTTACACATTTATATATAACGATAACTAAACGTATAACCAAAGTATAACGAACGATTAATTTACATTTATATACATTCCGGTTATCAAATATCATCACTCATTTATTTATCTATATATATATATATATATACACTTAATTGTTTTGTTTTAATTTGTTATATGTATATACATAAAATCTATACTTACACACATAAGTTATACGTATACGTATTAAATGCGATTTGAATTTGAATTCTTTTTTATTAAAATATGATATCAGATTTATTGAAATTCGTATTATTATTTTTAATAGAAAAAATAATGTCAATGACATAGATACTTACTTTAGCATTGCAGGACTGTATAAAGAGTTTAAATATATAGCAAAACAATTGAATGATTTTTAAAATTGCACGCAACAATAATGGAATTCAATGCAACGTTTTATAGTGAATCATTTAATGTGGCACAAAAAGGGGGACATTTTGCGTGAAATGTACAACCCTTGAATGAAGCATTTGTTTATGATTGAACCGCGAAATGATTAGAGATTTTGAAAATGGGCACCTAAATGAATTGGAAAATTTTAAATAATCCCTCAAGATTGATAACAAATATATTATCAATATCGGATTTTAAGGTTTACAAAACGGTTTTCCATAGGAATATTTAACGGGAAGAAAGACTACCATATTTATAAAATATTTTAAAATCTTCAATGATATAGGATTCATTAATTTATATATGACAATTAATGATTATTTATATTATATATATAATAACATAATTAATATATGGTATATCTTAATTATATTGTGGTAATGACTTATTTCACATGATATGTAGAACCTATATACGAAAATTATATATTCTATTTATATATCTATATAAATAAATTTTCATAACTTTGAATCGATTTATAAATCATTATATCTATCTATATACAATATATACATGCATTTATAAATATATAGATATATTAATTTTATACATTTAATTTATATATTGATATAATACAAATAACTAAAATTTTGTAAATTACCCTATATCATGAAAATCTATATATAGAAATATATATATGTAATAATAATATAATAATACATATATTGGCACCTAACGGCAAGAGTATTTAATGTAAACATAAATCAATTATCAACAATAATAGCCTTAGGTTTGATTACAATATTGCCCTTTTCTGTTTATATAACCATATATATATATACTCGTATATGATCAATGTATCTAAATATTTTGTAACATACTATAGAAACATAATATGTTTAACATATATAGTATATAGTCTACCTATATAGTGATTATATCACACTTGAACTTTATGTATACGCATAAATAGACATATAAGTATATGGAAATACAAATATGTGGGAAATCTATACATTGCTATATACATTGATATAATGTTTTATGATATATTTATACGTAAAATATATATATATTTAAAGCGCATATATAAACGTATTCCCATATATAGTACAGTCAAACCTGAATTTTTAGCAAATTAGTAAAAACAAAAAGGATAATGATTGCATATACGAATTTCATTTCCATAATTTTATATACGATTCAATTTAATATAATATTTTTAAGAAATTATATTTCAATTCCTTATTTAATGAGAGTATTTCTTATTCTTTCAATTTCCTTTATCATCCGAATTTCTGAATTTTTATAAATTGAAATGGAAAATAATAGTCGATTCTGATTATCAGGCTCGACTGTATCAAATACCATATATACCAAAAAGCACATAAATAAGTACATCATATTATACGTGAAAATAACTTGATATACTTTTTTGTTTTATTTGGGTTTTGTAATCAATTTGTGGTTATGATGATGTATATATTAATATAATGCATGCTATATCACTTTAAATACGATGAGTGAATTGAGTTCAATAATAATTATATATGTATATCTATACATATAATATGTGAATAGAATATATTATTACTATTATTATTAGTTACATTGAAATTTAATGAACAAACCATTTTTTTATATTCGTTTGTTTTTTGTATATGCATTGAACTTTAATGACAATAATACATAATGTATATTCATTAGGGGTATAAATATAATTGAATCAATTATATATGTATATATGCGAAGAGGTCAATTTAATCAATTTGATTGACATGTTTATTTATTATATATAGATATTTCCTTTCATTATATCGCATATATACCTTTCATATCTTTCATATATAAATTAATATATAGCATATAGGAGACATACAATATATAGATTAAATGTTTATAAATGGTTATAAAATAGAAAATGTTTCTGTTCAAAACAATAAAAGTTTTAATCTTTAATTGGAAATTATTGAAAGAACAAAATTTATGAGCAAAAACGAAAAAAAAAAAAATGAAACGCTTTTTAAAGAAAACTTTCTTTCTTTTTCCATTAAATTACAGTTCAACTTAATTTTTTTTTTGTACTTGTTTTATTTTTTGCTCATTTTAAAAACTTTTCTTTTTTTTTATGTCTTTGTAATATATTACATATTTTTACAATATAATCGAAAAAATTTAAATTCTATAGAATACAAGCAATTTCAATATATATGTATAGAAATATATAGTTTATTTTCTTTCTTTTTTTATATCCTTATATACGAGTCTATATATATATATAAATAAATATAAAGCAAAATATCATCCCTTGTTGATCATAAAATACATCATGTTTATGTACTAGAAAATAAATACATCATATACATAATTTAGTATATATATATACAAAATAAATATATAGATCAATATTTTAACATCTAATTTTTGTGTTTTATATGCTATTTTGTTTTTGGTGTTTTTTTTTTATATATTATCATATTATGTAAATGAAAAAAAAAAATAAATAAGTAAATTTTCATTGGAAGATTGTAAACGAATTTTTATCTTATAAATATATAGATATTTATTGCTTATATATATATATATATAATAAATTCGCTATAAAACACCCAATAAATATACATAAATTTGTAAAGAAATTCTTAACTTTTCCTTTTTATGCATACAATATTTATATTTTCCCATCAATAAAGTTAAATTATATATATGCAGCAATGTAAGAAAATTTATGGTCATATTCATATCACATGTATATTGTATATATAGTATAAAGTAAAACAAAATGACAATGCACATTATATAATAATATATATATACATTTACATTAATATAAAATAAAATGACAATACATTATGCGATAATATATAATGAAAATTGAAGTTGAGTTATAAAAAAAATTATCAAAATAAAAATTTGATTGATAACAAAATTTATCTCAAAAACTTTGTAAAATATAATTTTAAACTATTTTTTCTTATCTATATTCTATACTAAATTAGAATTTATCATAAATTTTCTTTAACCTGAACAATTTTGTAAAACTTATGTCAAATTCAATATTGTATCTATTTTCCAAATATAAAAAGAACTTTAATTCGTTTTATTTTTGTATATGAAGAATTTTTAATAGAAGCCTGGGTTCCCTTCTCATTCAAATGGCTAAAATAAATTGACTAACTTCGCCGTTAAAACAATGTATTGAAAAACGTTATACATTATGACTACAAAAAATTATCATATATTAATATTTATAACTACAGTTTATTATTTTTCTTTTATTTAAAAACGGATAAATTAAGATACCCATTCTGATAAAATAAAGTATTATTATTATGATGCAGTAAATAAAATATTATTATATAAGAATTATACAGAAACTCAATATATATCACTTAAAATATATTGAAAATTTATTATCCTTCTCTAATAGACTTCTGTATATTTAATATACATATATATATAATATACGATATATATACATGGCCATATAACTCAAATAGAAGGAATGCAGCTCAATAATGGATTATAATTTATGTCGTTGGGAAAACTTGTGTAGACGGTAATATTGATAAATGTTCTTTTTTCTACTATCAATAATTCTTGTTATTATAATATATGTGTATATATACAAAACACACATTTCTTGCTTTCTATATATCATATATGTATGTAATATGTATATATTATATTGTATATATAAAAATATTTGTTTTGAAACATGTAAAAAAAAAGAAAAGAAAAACATATATGTTTTTGTATATGATATGATATTTTATGAAAAACATTTTCATATAAGGATATATATATATATATATAGATACAGTAAGTATGAAGTTATATATAGTATTATTATCGCATATACATATGCGTTTATATAAGAAGAGGTATGTCATATTATGAAATATTTCAGTACTTGTGAAAATTTATGTTTCTTGAAAGGAAAATGAAGAGGTTTTGTGTTCATAGATGTACATTGTAAAAGTGTATTTATAGATATAAAATTGTTTATATATTATTTAAGTGTTGTAATAATATTCTACATTCACGTACATATACACTATATCCTTAAATGCTACACAATAATAAGCAGTAATATTTACGCTTTAACAACATTCATATATAAATAAAAGTATACGATACATCAGAATTAAATAATTTTTCCAAAATTGATTGTTTTTAAAAAAATAAACAAAACAAAAAAATACTTTAAATTACATTTTAAAAAAATATAAATTTATTTCAAAAACATTGATTCGAAAAATCAAAAGAAATCTCACGATAAAAATATGCTATCAAATTATTTGTATATCTATATATCGCATTTATATAAAACAAATCGATATAAAATCAAACCAAAAATTTTTTTATTTATATGTACGTGTATAAGTATATGTATATAATTAATGTTTTAAATGCATTTAAAATATATATAATACATTAAATTCTAATAATAATCTTTTTCTTTTTGTTCTTATACACATTTAAAAGAAACAAAAGAAAAAAATAATTCAATCAATATGTAAACAAAAAAAAAATAATACACATATAAATAATAATTGCAAATACATCAAATTCACAACATTATAATACGCATAAAAAATTAAATCTTCTTATATATAGTATGGTATATAGATAAATAAATAAAGTATGTATATATAAAAAGGCAGTAGGTGATGATGGTACTTAAGGTATTCCTATAAAAATGTCGATAAAAAGTGATAGCGGCAAAGATCAACTGAATTAAGAAATTTTATATAAATAAATGTATAAGTATAATATAAAATATTGGACTTTCGGAAAAGATCAAAAGTAGTTACCGCTTAATCAACATCTTTTCGTTTTTTTTTCTTACTCTTTAAATTAAATGTGTATTAGCAAATTAAATTGGCTCACAGTAATTTGTTAACCACATATAAATTTATAGATTTTTTTTAACAAATGAATGTTACATATATATTATATATACATAATAAAACTATCGATTTTATTTAATGTTTAAACATATAAATGTATAATATATAAAGAATAAAAACGCTAAAAGATAATCTGTATATAATTTGCATATATATACAATATATATTTTTCTACTAATAAAATAATCTCTGAAAAATACTAATAAAAAAAATTGAAATACAGGTATACAGGTGTCACAGATTTTTTGTATACATATACAAAGTAAATGTATAATATTTTTGTCTGGTGATGATAATCATATATGATTTTTGTTATTTATATTAAAAAGCTGTCCAATAAACACAATATAAATTAGATGAATATTTTAATGGATACAAAACATTTAAGGTACTGATACACAAAATTTAATATTATTTGGTACAGGGATATAAATGATTTAATTTTATTATATATAAATACTAAAGGATTTTAATCAATAAAAATTATTCAAAGTTTTAGGGTGACCAAAAATGATTTAAATTATAGGATATAATAATAAAACGATTTAATTAAAAAACGTATGAATGGATAAGATAGTAAAAACTTCGTCCACCCCAGCAATAATTTCATATGGCAAAATAACGATTTTTATAAAATTCATTTTCAAAACTTTACAACTTAAATCAACATAAAAAACATAAAAATATTCAATGGAATTGTGAATTTGTGCAACAGGACCCTATAAGCATATATAACCAAATAAAAATATTAAATAAGATTCAAAAATTTATTAACATTTATAGCTACTTCATAAAATACCAATACACTTATTTATCTGTTATAAAATAAATGAAAAAAAAAAATTAACAATAAAAATAAAATAAAACAAAAACAAATCGTTTTTATTGAAATAGTTGTTGTAAATATTGGGACAGCGTGAGAATTTGTTTTAGAATATATTTATATATAGTTACTTTTTATATATATATTTTTGCATAGAAAAGCAAATATTTGTTCTTAATATTTTGTTTTTGGCATTTCATCAATTGGAAATTATATACAATACCATTAGTATATACAGATTTTAAAATCCAATTGGTTGAAGTTATAAAATCGATATGTATTTGTGAATAAAAACAATTTTTGGTGATTTCGTTATGGGCTCAAGGCAATAGAATTCCAAGGTTTTACGGACGCTAAACCGATTATGGCGTATTAACAAACAAAAAAAATAGTATCTGAAGAATATTTTTTAAATTTTAATTTCAAGAATTTGGTGTAAATAATTATATATATAATTTCATGATGTGCTTGTTTGCAATATAAATTAAAATTATATTAAATTCGAACTACAAAAATAAATATATTAATTATAAATATATCTTATTACTTTAATTCGTTAATAAGTATATAATCAAATAAAAATGTATCAATTATTATTGTAATTCAATCAAAAGTACCGAAAAATGTAATCAGCCGTTTTAAAAATAAATTTTGTATATACATATACCTATTTATATCGTTAATTTATATTTAAAAATTCTTCTTTATTTATATATGTAACATAAAATGCGTATGCATATACATTTAGTGTTGTTGATTGATTTTGTATTTATATTTATATATATTTTTGTATTCAGATTTCATTTAAAGAATTAAATTGATTTTATATATATAGTAGTTATGATCATCACCGACTAAATATAAATATATAAGTAAATATATATAGTATAATTATATTATAGGTTAATTAAATAAATAATTATAACAAGTTAAATAAATAATATCTCCTTAAACGAATTTTTTGATTAATTTGATATATGAAATTATCAATATTCAACAATAGATTAAATGTTCGTTTTGTTTCTTTATCAGATCACAGTCAGGCAATTGGCCGATCGTCAAACTTTTATTAAATACATTGCTTTTCTTAAGAGTTAGAGAATAATTCTTAAGACAATAAAAATGGTTATATTCTCAACCTAAAATTCTACTTCTACGAGTTCTACTGAACACATAAACTATGTTTTGTTATTTTACGGTTATTTTCTAATTTGAATATTGTTCACACAGCATTGCATGGTTTCCCATGTGGTTGGTCGTACGGCTAATTACGGATACCGTAAAAACTTCAAATTTCGAAACCTACAATAGAATGCTGTTGACGGATGCTAAACCAATCGTAGGTTGTAAAGCGAAAATTTTAGTTTTTTTTATATGATAAATTGTTTTCTACAAGATATCCCCTTATAATTCGGTAATATTCTCTCCAAAAATATACTAATAAATAAACATTCGCATTGTAAATTGCTAAATGTATATATACACAATTGTATAGAAGCATTTTAAAACAATTTATTATAAACAAATACCTTTGTATTACTTTGCAAATACATACGTATTTTACTATGATATTATTTTATTATACCAATATCGATTACATCGTATTCAAATATGTTATATTGTTATACACGCAGCTATAAAAAAGCACATAAAAAATGTAATGTATAAAAGTAATAATAATAAAAAAAAAAATTTCACATTGAAAGACAATTTTAATTTATTGTAACAAAATATGTGCAACCAAATACGCATTAAACTGTAATATATTATATATGTAAATATATATATTTTGTATTGTATTTTCTTCTTTTTTTTTAGTTCCCATTCAATAACGTTTTTTTTTGTGTATATAAATATATTATATTTATGGACTGTATACATTTTAACAAGATGAATTTAATTTAATTTTTGCATATCAATTACATCGGCATTTGTATGTATATTAATATATCTATATAAATTTGTTCATATATATATATTTATATATGTGTATAAGATCTCTGTATTTATTCACTAAACAATTGTTGCTCAACATATCGTTTATGTATATTATAAACAATATATTATTCATTTCCGAAGATATATTAATATGAAAAACTATATAAAACAAACGAAAATTAATATAAAAGAATTCAAGTATTGTTGAATGGTAATATTATATTGTTTTTAATTTTAAAATAAATATGTTCTCAATTGAATTTAATTGTATATTAAATATACCTATATTTATAGGATATATGATAGCGGCTCAACAAAACACACACTGCTATAATTATATATGTACATATTTATTTTTCTGTTTTAGAATATATTTTGCTATAAAAATTTCACCATTCTACATTTCGTATACACTATTGAGTCATTATCAATTGACAATAATTATTATATCTTTGTTATACGTATATATGTATAAGGAAAGGATGTATATTATTGTTTCTATATATAGAAAAAAAATTGATAATAAATATCTTTATTAAATATCGCTGTACCAATTAAGGTATCAAAAAATTATATATAAATACAGTAAAACCTGCTTAGTTGACTTACCCCCTAACGAATAAATGGAAATTTACTTACAAAAATGTTGAGTATGTTGACCACCTGCTTCACTTGGCAATGACCACATTATGTGTACTCATTTAACAGAACTTTATCCTTTAAACGTTGAGAACATTTCAAAATGACGGAGAAAAAGATATTTTATAATAATGGGATTTGTTAAATAATGATGGAAAAAATCACAGTTTTGAAGTTTATTGGTCAACATCGAGACAAGTCATATATATATATATATATATATAATATATATATATAATTGCAAGAAATGGATTATATTTGATATAAATATTATTATTTAAAAAAAATCCTATATGGGATTTTTTTTCTTTTAAACATGCAATATTATATTTGGTATTGTAAATAGATATAAATATATAAAGAATATCCATTTATTTGCATTTTGTAATCTGTTTTTTTTAATGTAGAAATTGAAATTTTTCATTGATTATAGAAAGTATTATATACGGACGTGAATTAATATATTCAATTGAAATTAATACAATATTTATTTTATATAAATGTATTATATGTTATTTAATTTAGTAACGATAAAGCTAATAAATAATAATAGTAATAATAATAACAACAAAATAAATGCTTACAATAACAATAAGATTATAATATATGTTATATAGTGTGTAACAAATGATATATAAAGAAAATGATACTGTTCTGCAAAAATTTAGCAATGTGCAATATATACTTATGCAGATAAATTTTTACAAAATACATTTAAGATATAATATGGAAAATAAAAAAAAATAAAAAGGAGAAGAATAATGAATGAAGAATATTTTCATTTATTATTTTGTTCAATAATAATAATAATAATAATAATAATTGTTCATATAAGTAAATAAAAAGATTATTAAAATATCTGGTAGTGTGGTGGTGATGTTGGTGGTTGTTTACTTTATTATTATATTCAACTTGTGTGTTCGATAATTTTTTATTTATTCATTCAAAATGTTTAGAAATTATTCTTTCCTTTATTTGGTTTTTTGTGATCATATATTATTGTTATTATTTTTAGATAGAATATATTTTAGCGTTCATTTTTGTGTATACCCGTGCGAAGTACTAGTGTAGTGGGATTGCCCTTACGTTTAGAATTTGGACATGGTGGGAAACGTAGAGATGAGGATCCACCTTCAAAAACTTCTGTTTTCCTGAAAGATAATCGAGTTCATGCCCGAAGATGAGCGAAATTTTAATTACTATTTACTACACACAATAAATGTAAACAATTTTTCATTTCAAATAATATATATATTTAATATTGCTCGATGATTTCGTATGGGTTTTTAGAAATTGACTTATACAAGCAATTCTGATTTCATATGTTTTATATACGTATTTAAACATATTTTTCATTTTTATAATATCATGTTTTATAATACCCAGATAATATATGTAATTTAAGATTGTATATGTTCATTTGTTTTGTTGAATTATGTGAATTTTTATGTCCGATGAAAATTAGATAAAAACGTATAGGAAATGTGTGGGCGGATAGAGGTTTTATTAGGTTACAATTCTTATATATGTATATAATAAAATGATATATTTTCAAATAATCTATAAATATGCGATAATAATTGCATGAACAGACTAATAATCAAACAATTATCATGACCGATTACGCCGCGATTAAAAAAATTTATGCAAAAATTGTATTTTGTTTGATTTGTTTGTCGTAATAGATGCACTCTATACATAAATTACAATCTAGCAATTGTATTTATAATCTCTCTGATCTCTCTGCTAGTCTGAAAAACTAGCGATCAATTTTTAGAATTGATCAATACAATAAATTGTCTGTCATATATACAAAATTTAAATGATATACTTTATTCGAAATTTTAATGTTAATAATACATTCGATAAAAAAAACAAAGATATATATTGGAATGTATATGCTTGAAAATAAATAACTAATCTATCTTCTCATTGACATACACAAAATTATATTTACTATATATGTATAAGAATATTGCAAAGCGAACCAACCGCAGTAAAATAACATTTTTTAAAACGATATATTATTGAATACGGTACATGAAAAGTAAATAATTATAAACAAAAATCGGTCTGTACAATGTAATAAGTATATATTGATTCTTAATCAATATAATCCGGATTAGATCGTATCACGGTGATGTGACAAAAACGTCCAAAGAGTAGTATAAAAAAAACTTTTTGCTAAATGATAACATTAAACCATATATATTTTATTTATTTATGTTTTAATCAATTTTAAACTTTGCAAACTTTTAACTGTGGAAAATCTTACCTCATCCTGAATAATCTTCAAAGATTTCTATAGCAAAGTCTAGACATGGTTACATATACATAATTTTGCGAAGGGCCGTCCCGAACATTTAATTACAAATAAAAAAATTACAATAATTATAATAGCATATCACCAAATTATGTTAATTTTGACAAGATAAAACAGATAATATTTTTATTTCTAATGTTCAAAAATTACATTTATGATTTAATATAATCAAGACATATTTTTTAAACATCGTAATTGCCAAATTTAAAAGTAAATTATATTTATTTACGTCATCTAAATAATTTTTGCAAAGAAAAAAAAATCAAATCTTTTATCTTGCTGTCTATATTAGAGAAATTAACTTTCTACATTATTATAATATATAAATGTAAATGAAACAAACATTTATGAATAATTAAACACCATGTCTAATAATTTTAATTGATATATTCGTAATATAATATGAAACGGATCTAAATTATTTATATATTATTATTATAAAAAAACAATAATAATAATAATATTCTATATAAAATATAATATAAATAATCAATTCAAACATTGTAGTTATTAATCATTTCTAATCATACAAAAATATGTATAGTAGTAGAGATATAGAGAAAGAACATGTGGATATATACGTATATGCTTATTTATTGAACTTTTTCTATATATATATATAGTATATACTTGTATATACAATAATTGCACGTTCATATTTAATAATAAAATAGATCAATCAACATTTTCATATACAAGTTAATATATAGAAATTAATTTATTCTTTTTTAACTATATTTTTTTTTATATATGCGCAATATTAAGTAATATCGTAATATACAGTAATTTAATAATTTAATAAAGAAACAAATAAATTAAAGTATATATATGTTTTATATAATATTAAACAAATTATAAAAAACAACAAGATATTGATCTAAAAAGAGTAAATTTTATATGTATAAATGAATCCATGAACTTTGTTATTTTTATATATCTATATATAATAAATAAACATAATAAATTCCATCACGTTTATCTCTCACTATGATTTAACTTATATTAAACCAATATATACACATCGCACATAACTATAAGTTCATTATAGCCTAATCAATCAATTAATGAAATGAATGTATATATGTATACCATAACAAAAAAACCATAACAAAGGGAAGAAAAAATTAAACATAAAGTCACAAAACATGTAAGAATTTATTGGCACGCGAGACATTGATTAATCAATATATCATATATATGTATATTATAGATATCTATCTATATGAAATATTTTACAAGAAAAATAGTATATAAAAAAGAACGATGTAAAAAAAATATATTATAAATCAATAAAAATGATAAACAATCAATTATTTAAATAAATAAAGACTAACACTATTTTTTCATATATATACTACATATTTATCTTATATAGCATATATAATATATATAGAGATGATTACAATGCAATAAAAAAATTAGTTAAGTACATAAATATATATATCGAGAGTCATGTAACAAGATATATAAATAAAAAAAACTTAATATATGTATAGTATATATAATAAAAGTATTTTATAAATAATTATTTCTGCATTGTTTTTGCGTTGGGTGTATTTCTATATATTAATGCATTCTTAAAATCTTATATATATAGAATAAAAATTCTTATTACTATTTATTTCAATACTTTTATAGTTTTTGCTTTCTTTTAACCATCAATATATAAAAAAAAATAAATAATATTATATATACGGGTAAATAATAAATATGCGTTATCATGTATATTCTATATTTATAATACATATACTCATTGTATGCGTATAATTGTAAAACGATGTACAATTATATTTAAATAATGATTTATAAAATACGATATATAAAAAAATAATAATGTCTGTAAATTTTTGAAAAAAAAATCTATATATAACCAATTAATTGTTATTATAATTATAATCGAGCATAATAATAATAGTAATAATAATTTTATTGCAATTGCTGTGAAAATTATTTCAATTTATAGATGTATATTTAAAAAAAATGTATATAAACAACAAACCATACATTATAAAAGTATGCAGTTTTTATCATCTATATATCGAACCAGTGCGCATTTATAATATTGCATTTAATGCTAGAATTATTGTATTTATAAAATAATTAAAAATATAAGCAACATATCTATAAATTAAATATATGAAAGCAAAAAAAAATTATTTATTTAATTATATTTTTCTATATCATATAAATATAAGATCTGGCATATTTTATACAAATAAAAAAAAAGGGAATAGATATAGATTGGTTACCATTATGTTTATCATCCATCATTTTTATCATTATTAGCACATTCAATCTTATATCTTCTATAAATTAATTTTCAT
Organism: Dilophus febrilis; assembly: GCA_958336335.1. Taxonomy (NCBI): domain Eukaryota; kingdom Metazoa; phylum Arthropoda; class Insecta; order Diptera; family Bibionidae; genus Dilophus; species Dilophus febrilis. The sequence continues at coordinate 11,996,657 of OY284470.1, read as the reverse complement.
AGAATTTTAATTGCCTTTATATGTATTTTTTTGTTCATTTCTTTTATTATATACATTTTATTTTATATTGTTATATAGATATAGCTTATCAATTAAATAAATATATTTCTATTATATATTTATTAGAATATTTGTTCTTTATATTTGTTTTATAATTTAATTGGATATATTGCAGATTAATTACTATATAATATGTAATGTATTATAAAAACCACATAGAATAATTCTAATTCTTTTGGATTTTAATTTTTTTTAGAATATATAAAATGCCATATATATTTTCTTAAAACAAAATAATATGTCTTTAGACGAGTTCGTAGGTCTGTTTACTATATATGATTTAATCAAGAAATATTCCAATAACCCAGATATGCATATTTTTATTATATCATTGTAATCTTTTTTAAATTAATCCATATTCAAAATATTTTATTGAAAATCAAATATTTTTGTAAATCAAATATGAATATTTCATTACATGACACCTATATATTCAATTATATGTATAGCTATACAATATGATGTCTTATCGTTTTCTATACAGTGTAAATATAAACTTAAATTATTGTATATACAATAAAATAATATACCTACATCATAGAATATTTAAGGAGATTTTTGTTTTATTAGTAATAAAATTGAAAAACAAAAATGTTTCAAAAATAATAAAATTAAAATGCAATTAAAAAACAATTCAACAAAAAAAACCCTAGTATAAATATATATATAACAGAATAGTAAAAAATTAGAAAACAAAAAACTGAATCTTATAAATATATTTATTATCGTTTGTAATCCCATTCGTATATACAAATTCAAGCCTCATATATGTTATTTTTAAATATTCAACCAAAAAATAAAAAAAATAAAATTGAAAATAATACAATATTATTTATTACGTAAATTTTCTTTAAAAACAATATATATAATGATATAATTCACAATGAGTAAAAATATATCCATATATCCCCATTCATATAAAAAAAAATTAATATATCACATCACATAAATGATGAAGCGGTGCGAACGCTTTTATCTCATATCATATGTTTATTATTATTATTATTATTTTGTGTTTACTTATTATTATCGCTTTTTTTTAAATGTTGTTGTTATTTTGTATTCTTCATTATTTTATTTTATTTTTAAATATATCAAAAACAGAATACAAAAAAAACGATCATATAATAAACATTAATTTTTTTTTATTTTTATTTGATTTTTTTAACAGACATCAATTTTTTAACCTTTTGAAATTTTTTTTTTTTTTCATTAAGGCATTAATAGTTTAACTCACAAATGCACAACGTATAAGAAGAAGGATTTGTTTATATTTGTATATAAATTGGTTTAAAAGGATACCAATAATAATTATTTGTAATTATTGGAATCTAAATAAAAAACTAAATATACCTAAAATTACAAACTAATCAATTTGTTTGGAAATAATGTTTATTATTCAAAATTCATCAAATGGTCAACAAACAATAAAGACTCTATCTATCATTAAATTTAAATAAAATAGTATAAGATATTAACGTGATTTTTTTAAACTAGACAGACCAAAGGCCTAACTAATATATGTTGTAGTTAAGAGGAAACCATTAAGAGTTCTTGAAATTTGTATTTAATTAGTTAACTAATTCAAACTACAAGAAAAGTTGTTGTTTGCCCTAATTAACTCGAAGTGATCATTTTTAATTTATCACCGATTTATAGATACCATAGATGTTTATAATGAAATTTCTAATCGGGTCTTTATTAGAATAACATCGAGACTTTAAGCATTAATATCTTATTTATTTCTTGAACTATTATTGGATTTCTTGGATATAATTCTAAACATGTATTTTTCACTCGAACTCAATAATAATTGTAACTTTAATGAAATGTTATTAGCATAATTTTTTTAATAGAAAATTGTGATTTTCATTTTCCAAAGAAAATAAATTATATATACAAAAGTCTATAACGGTGTATATTCAATAATTTTAATAACATGTAAGATTCAAAATACAACAAAATCACATTCCATAAAGGAATAATAATAATTTTTCCCAATTCATTATTATTTCTCAAATTGCACTATACATGCTATTATATATATATATTTCTATGTATATTCGCATATCAAATAATAAAATGTATTTATACTATACTATATATAGCTATAAAAGATATAATAAAAGTAATAATTTTCATTTTTATTTTCACATAAATGTCATAATCGAAAATTGACGATGAAAAGCACATAAATTGTATTATTATTATTGTATTGGTTATGACATGAGTATAATATTTATATATATTATTATATATATAGAATATATAGCGATTTGGGGAATGCTTATAATATACATTTCAATCTTAATACATCCGTTTATTATTATTATGCGTACATATATATAGATTAATAATGATATAATATATAGAAACATTTTCGATATTATACATCACTTGTTAGGTTAATGTTTTTATTTTATTTATATTATATATGGGTATAAATTTCTATATACATGATATAAATATTTATTAAATTATATATTTTGACACATTTATTAATAGTATATACGTTTATATACACGATTATTATAGATTATATTATATATTTGAATTGATTCAAACAACTCTATTCTGCCTGTATATGAATCTGTGTAATGTAATGCCTATAGATATAGAGTCTCCAAATATTTTTTTAATTACTTTTAAATCGTTGATGCAGTTAGGTATAAAAATTCTATATATTTTCCAATATATTATAAAATGTTTGAAAAAGAATATTTTGTTAATTAAATTAATTTGATTTTATATATATTATCTATTCATAAAGATGTTTTGAAAACAGATTTCCCTTTATTTTTGTTAAGCAAATAAAAATCTCTATTTATTTGCGTTTTCATAAACCGTATCGTATATTTGCTTTACAAAAAAAATAAAACAATCGTCCATAAATATATGTGCATCTAACAACAATAAAATTATTGTAATAAAAACAATAAATTTATTGGACTTAAATAATGCGGTGCATATGTTTATATAAAATAGAAATATATGACAATATATATATTTAAGGAAGGATACTATACTAATATATCTAATGTACTTAAGTACCCTATATATGTGTTCTATATATAATCATATAAAAATATATTCCTAATTTTATTTATTTTTATTTTAGATGTTATATATTTTGTGGGTTACTTGTAGCCGTAAGCAACAATTTTTTTTGTATTTTGCGTAAAAAGAAATTGTCCTTTTTCGATTTATATTTTTTTTTTTAACTTCCTTGAATAACTATATATACAATGTATATCCATAGGGACGCATAAAGACGACATATATTTATATATTTACAATAAAAATTCATCTACATTAGAATAAATATTTTTTTATATACACAATCATATATGCGGATATGAAATAGGCCAAATACATTTAATAGTGAGACTTTATTTTGTAGTAAATTATTGTTAAAATATATTTTTTATTAAAAAATTAAAGTATCTATTAATACTTTTTAAAAAAAGATAATATAACAATAGGAAGAAGAAAACCGAACAAATATCTATTTCAATGTTCATTTGATATATGGTTCGACGGCAAAAAAGAGTTTATGTATAATAGCCAATTTTTGAATCATATCCTTTAAATCGATGATCATTTTAATACTATATATCTATTTGTCACCATACTATATATATTTATTTTTTTCATATAAAATATTACGTATGTAAGTTTATAAAAATGTACATTAAACTACATGCTAAATCTATATATACACTTCAACTGACTGCTTATATTTATTTGTTTCTTGTGAATTCCGAATTGTGAATACTAAAATAATATAGAAAATTCGTTTGGGTATCATAAAATTGTATATCTATTTATTTATATCTATACATATTATAATATTATATATTATATGTATATCAACGAAAGAAAATTGACTATATACATACATGCAACCAAACCAACGACAGTCGACCCTTTAACGAAACATTCTACATTTTGTGACTCACAAATATATATATATATATATGCGAAAGAATAAAATCATATATAAAAAAAACCATCTATATACATTCGTTGGATTTATTTCACATGTTTTACATATATTCTAAACTATATATGTATATAGAGATATACACAACAATAATATATATATAAATATTATTATATTATATAGTTCTATAAAAGCATAGCACATGATAAACATAACTATATATAAATATATTATATAAATAAATTCCAATATGTAACATATATATAACAAATATAACAATTGCAATGTTGTGGATACAGATAATATAAGGGGTTGATGTGTGTATTTTTTTTTTTAGTATATTTTGCGTGCTTTTTGTGGTATACAATATGTTTTTACCCTCAAAACAACAGTTAGCCCTTTGTTGGGGTTGAATGGGCAATTGAACGAGATCACATCACGGATATTGGAAAATCGTTTTTTTATTATACCGATATATATGTAATATATATATGATAAAATATATTCTACAATGAATGTATATATTGAAAATATTGTAAAAAAAAGGATAAAAAGATACAAATATTTTTTTTTATTTCGTCAAAAGCATATATCTAGACATAAATATCTACAACGATGTATATATGAATGAATACATCTATTTTATAGTATTAAGTATATATAAATATTAACATGAAGTGAAAAGCCATCATATTATACTGTGTATAAGGATGTCAAAGAAAATGTATATATAACATGCTGATGTTGGCGGCATCAATATACAATTGACATTACTCAAATAAATTAGAATAACAAAAAAAAAAACCAACGAACGAACGAGTGATACAGATTTAAGATATTAAAGTTGTTAAGATTTTTGAAATTTGATAAAAAGGATTATATATATATTTTTTTTTATTGTGTATGTTTTTCTAATATATGCATATATTTTACTGATTCTATACACATAAATTTAAAATAAATAGTAAAAAATCGTTTAAGAATTATCTGTATTTATATGTACTTTATAGTTACAATAAATAATAATAGAATATTGTTTATTTTAACATTGTTCTTCATATTAAATATCTTTTAATAACACATATAATAATTATAACATTCTATTATATATTGTATTTAAAAATGAAGGGATCTCGATGTGTATAGTATAAATTAATTCATTGTATAACTCTTTAAAAGTTTTAACAATCCAAAGGAACGACATATATATATACAATAAAAACATTTATTATATTATATATGTATGATGCATATATAATATAAACTACATACAAAATATATCTGATATTAAATATTTGTCATTAGGCGCCTATACTCTTATCAGTGCTGCTCGCATATAAACTAATCTAAATATGTATATATAATATTTATATATAAATTTATAATTATATAATCACAACAAATAATGTATGGTGGTGGTAACTATACAGAAAGAATTATATGATAGCATATATATGTTATATCATATGTATTTATATAATTCCATTAACAACAAAACTAACATCCATTCATTTGTTGTGGGTATATTTTCCTCGTAATATATACACATTAAAACTTATTATATATATTTATTAGTTGATATAATTTATATGACACTAAATATATATAAATATACCTACATATAAATGAATAATAAACGCCATATAATCAACAATCTAATACTAATCATAATAATAATAATACCAACATTATATTCATTATCACCAAAAATGAGACAAAAACAAACTAAATAAATAATGAACAAGTTGATTAAAAAAAAATAACGAAAATTTAGTGTTTTATAATAAAGACGAACAAATACGATCACTTATTTTATTCTTTTTTTTATTTTGATATTTTTTCTAAATAAAATTGTGTATATAATAATTTTTTGTATATAAACGAATAATAAAAAATTAAACAATTTTTTATAAACGCATAAAAACTTGGTATTTTAAAATATATATGCATTATATATTAATATATATACAATCAACGTGTTATGCATTTTTCGATTATATTTTTGGTTTATTTAATTTTTTAATATTGACTTTGTTTAATTCTTTAAAAGTAAATATAATATTTTTAGAATCATTACGTTTTGTTATAGTACTGAATCTTTTTTTTTTTTTACAATGCAATTTGTATGATTAAAATTTGTGTATTATATAAGTTTTATTAGATACAGTTGAACTTGGATTATCCTAGTTTTGTTTAACCGGTAAACTCTATGTGATCAAATGTGTATCCATTAGTATCCATTTCTTCTGTAAACAACTAAATTTATCTTTAACTTTATGAAATAATACCATATATTATTCGCCGTAGAAAATACCGTCATAATAAAAAAGTTAAATTTCAGTTAATTCACTTGGGTATCCAAGCAAATACTTTAATCATCACAACCCCTACAAAAAAACATTACAAATTACAAGAAAAAACTTCTAATATAAATCGGTCAATATTTAAATGAAATGGCTGCACTGATATAATTATACTATTTATATTAATTAATCCCTTCCTGTGGTGATATCAAATAAAATTTTGTGATATAAACATATAGTGATGCAATTTCTTTAAAATATTCCATTCGTTTTGTTTTAAACTTTAAATGTTTAAATACATTTGTTTGATTTCACAATTTTTAATATGGTACAATATAATGAATAGAAAAAAAATACAATTTATTCATCTGGTATACAAAACAAAACAAAAATGATGAAGAAAACTATATAATATTTATGAATAAAATAAGAATCATGTTCACAGCATGAATTCATTTTTATGATATATATTGAGAAATACTTTATTATATAATATGCGAACATTAAATATTATATATTGCAATATATTTGTTTATATATAAATACATACCAAATAATAATAATAATAATAATAATAATATTATCCCTTCACACAATATTTAGAGGCATATCACATTTTATTGAAATGGAAAGTTTTTAATATGATATATGTATATTGTATATATGTATATCGGCTGAAAAACGACAATACATCATTCTGATGCAGTATATGTAAAAATAAAAGTTATATCCTTAAACATTTCATTGTATTCTATCTAAAATATATATAAAGAAACATTTTTATATTTTACATATATATATTTAAAAATATTTATTCCACCCTATCGAATTTTTTGAAACATTTAAAGCAATAAATCACACAAATCTTTATTCAAATGTACACATCCACCATATCAAATATATTTATTATAACTCAAACCACTATCTATTGATATACACATTTATATATTAGGATATTAGACACATACTATATATATAATAATAGACAGATATAAATATTATATAGTATAATATAAAATACACAATACGTTTTATATATATACATATTTTGTATTTATATTTGCAGAAAAAAAAAGTAGCGATATTGTAAATTTCGAAGAAACGAATATTCACGCAAATACCCTTTTTTCGCCTTATTTGGATATTCTTTTTCATACATGTATATCAGTATTATTGTTCTGGTTCTACAAGATATCGGAATATTTATTATAAATATATGTACGTGTATATCCTTTAAATATCATGTGAAATGTATTGAAAATTGTGAATATATGTAAACGAATAACATATATTTTTTTTTCTTGAATAATGAAGTGTGATAAAGATATATTTATATATAGGCTTTAAATGTAAGGATAAAGAAAAAGTGTGAAATATATATATTCGGAAAGAATTTATTTGTATTATATTTATACAAATTCTTGAATGCATTTATTAATATATATGTCATTTTTTCGAATAAAAAAAATATAAATAAATCACATTATTTGTTTATGTTAATGTTAATATTGTTATAAAAAGAATTCTTCAAATATATACTGACAATGAGGAATATTAAAAAAATATGGAATTAATGATATATATATAATAAAGCAAGCTCCAGTAAATGGTGTAGATAATATCAACTTCATAAAAACAATTTTCCGATAAAAGAAACTTCAATATAAATCGATTTAAACAATAAAATTGTTTTTAATTAAAGTCATCGGCAATATTTAAGTTAAATAAATTTGTTGTATAAGTATATAAAAACTTAAAAATTTATTAATCTTTAAATGAAATGTATTTTTTTTACAATTCGATATAAATTGAATTTTTAAAAACATTTGGGAAACAAAAATTCCTTTCCCTATTCTAATTTTTATTATACATTTTAAAAATACATCAAATAAATATTCTTGTATTGAGTGAAACGCATCATCTCGTATATATGAGATCCCGCATTGACATAAATAATACCGATTATTTTATGATTATTGATGAAATGTGTACATACAAATAAAATAAGTAAAATGCTATAAAAATATATATCTATTTTTTATTCATTATTTTACCATAAAAATATTTATTATTATATATAGAATGATACAATATTATACATATATATACTGTATGTGTCACAACCAT